>JAODLC010000002.1:25307893-25321369 GCA_026781145.1 Hippopotamyrus pictus
TTCCAGTGACCCCCCCCCCCAGCCCACACACAGTTCTATATACTGGTCCCGAACCGTACAAAAAGCAGGCTATCTGGCATTAGGCTATATACATCACTCACTGTCTAATTCAGTACAGAAGAAAACTAATCCGTCTACAGCAGGTAAATAATGGTGATATTGAAATCACTCCCGACTAAGATTTCCTACCACTTTCTGAATAAATCGGAACATGCATATGTGCCAATCTGACCCTGAGTGTCTGTATGTGAATTCTGGCCAACAAAAACTGACATACAAAAAAGACCATTCCAGTCATTTTTTTTCAATATATTCAATAATAAATATTTTTCCTAATTAAGTCACCTTTTGACACATTCATTCAAGGCTGATTGTCCCCAAAATACCAAGCCATGTTGCAACGCAACTGAAATTCCAGAGGAGTGTTAATCTCTGGTTCTGCTATGCTATTGGTACCTCCATGTTTTGGTAGAGTCTCGTATTATTGCTGTCTCTGAGCTGATTACAATTACTTCTGGTCTATAAATAAATAGTCATCATTCCAGCAGTTTGACCCAAATGGGCTGTGGGTCAGAAAAGGGTGTGTGTACGAGATGCAAAGTGAACAGGAACGCAGGTCAGAGATGTTGAGGAATGGTGGTTTGGTACTGGAAACCAGCTACTAGCAGCTACGGTTTTCAAGAAGCTTAAAGCACAATCATAGTGTTATAATTCCAACTGTGGTCTCTGAAAGTACGAGTCTGGGGGCACCACAGTGACAGCGACACACCCTCCCCCACCCCCGCGGCCGTCCAATGTTCCATTCCACTCTGTCTTTAATCAACATGCCTTTTCACTATCCCTCAAACAAACGCACACGCACAAACGCACAAGTAAACTCTTTCATACTTCCACCTCCAACATATACACGAGTCATGCACACAGGTGTGTGTGCACAACTAATTGTGCAAATGCACATACAAACACTGACAACCCTCCTTCTCCTCAAGGGCCACAAATTTAAATTAAACAAAACAGAAACAATAAGGCGAAAATATAAAATTCAAGATAAAAAAAAAAACAAAACAAAATATGCACCCGAACGGTTTCAGCATTAAATGGATGTAGACAGACGTACTAAATGACAGTACAGACCTCACACATGCCCATTTCCACCCACTGCGAAAAACCTTGACGTGTTGAAAACTAATATTGCTGAAATAATGGTTTCTCATCCCATCTGAGAATATGACGGAACTACAATAAATCATTCGTACATTAGCGTAATTTCAGTCTAGCAGCGTGTGACTGCACCAGTCGTACCATGTTTTCCTTGGTCATATGGTCATACTCTATTCATAGATATATAAAAACTAGTAATATTAGAAGTAGGAGTATGAATTGTATTATTTGATCATTTCTTCATCATCATTACCATCATTCCTCTTTTTCTGGAGAAAGGAAATGCTAACTTTTGGTGGTTCTTAATCGGGGCTTTGCTGGATCCAAGATTAACTGGAATCCACTGTGTTGTTCAATACCAGTTTCATTGCACCTGTGTGTCTGCGTGTCAGTCGATGTGTATGTAGTTTTCCAACATGCATGCCTCTCATGTGTGGTTAGGCTTGGGTTTCTCAGTGTCTGAGGACATAACCTTCCAGTGATGGAATGCTTGGGACAGTTGCACAAATATGAAGAAATTCAATAGTGTAACTGAAGGTTTGTATCAGTATTAAACATCTTGTTCATATGCTTAATTATGTGTACATTTGTGTGTAGATCTGATTGGATGGCTGTGCATATCTATGTTTGTGTGGCATCATTTCTGTGTGTGTGTGTGGTGTGTGTGTGTGTATGTGTGTGTGGGAGACTAAATGTAGTCATGCTGTTCTGAGGCTAATCCCTGTGGTGAGCAGTGTTTGAAGGGAAGTTCCTATGTAAAAGTACAGCTCTGGCCCTAGGTGGCGCTGTTGCTGCTGGGTGCAGTGTCCTGCTGGGCTGGGCTGGGTCGCTCCTGTAGGTTCCTCTGATTGTGGCAGGCCTCTCGCATACTGATCAGCCTCCTCTCCTGCTGCTCCTCCAGGGAACGCCAAAGCTCGGCCCGCTCCCGTTCTCGCTTCAGCTCCCTGTCAGGAGGAGGCCACACGCACACACGCACACGCACACGCACACACACACACGCACACGCACGCACACACACACGCACACGCACACACAAGCAAACACGTTATTTGTTCTTCTGGGGTCTTAAACTTCACAGAGCAATACATCATCTGTTGCTCCACATTCACAAAATTGAAAAGATGTTTCGAAAATAGTTGACAATAAACTAAAAGAGTAACACTTTACTTGATAAGGCACAAATATTATAGTATTGTATGTTTACTTATGTGTCAATCACAAAGTCTTACATACTGATCTCATGTTAATTCATCATTAATGAATCATGATGCATGTTTGATCTCAAGTAGCTACTATGTTTACTATATCTAATTGTAAATCTTTGTGAAATACTGAAGGAATAAATTAAGGAATAAATAATGAATAACACATGTGAAATACTGATCTCAAATTCGTCCATCATTTATGAATCATGACATCTTTTATCTCTGGCAGTATTATACTATATTTGTTCATGATTTGTACTTCAGTAGTAACTGAGTTATTACTAAGTATTTGTGCCATATCAAGTAAGGTGTTACCACTAAATGAATGTATCATGTGGGGACATTTTTGTAAGGTAATTTATTATTTAATGTTGTGTGAGGACAGGAAATCAAGTAACACTTACATGCAACACAGATCCATACATAGAAACATGCTTTTGCAGCATATTACATCTCACATAACCTGCTCAGTCTGACGTTAATGCATACAGAAGTACCTGTTAAACAAATTCTGCATTTGTTGGAACTTCCTACATGAACAGGAAGTGTAATTAACACACACACACAAACACACACAGGTTTGTAATTATATCTTTGTGGGGACTTGCCCTTCATTTCTATGGGGAAAACTGTAACCCCAACATGATGACCTTAACCCCTACCCAGCCCAAACCTTAAGTCCTTAAGGCATAAAAACCTTAAGGCATGTTTAGTTTTTTTGATTGCATTTTCAGATCTTTGTGGGGACCTGAAAAATGGTCAATATAATGTCAAAATAATGGGTTTTATTCACATTTTGGGGGGCATTTAGTCCCCACAATGTAATACAAACCTAATCCACACACTCTCTCTCACACGCACACACAAACTCACTTCTGTTTCTCCACTTTGTAAGAGGCAGTGAGCTCATCAAAAAGCTTGCTGTTCATTTCCATGAAGGTCTTCAGCACATTGTAAATGAGAGACACAATCGTCCTGGGTACAGTGAGCAAAGGAAGAGGGAATTTTATGACTGAAAAGCACATGTGAAGAATTTCAACCAATGTAATCAGATTTCATAGGCAAACAATGTCCATGTCAATCACTATCGTGAGCTGAGCACAGATCACCAATCAGCTCAGTGAGGATCTACTTAAAGTAGGGTGTAAACTGTGGAGTATTGCTCGGTGACAGGAGATAGACTCACTGGTTCCAGTGCTCTTTGGAGACTCTGTACAGTGTAGCAAAGACCAGAGGCAGGATCACCTGACAGTTCTCCTCGATCAGGCTCAGGATGTACTCATTGTTCCAGAAATACAGAGCCCGCTCTGCGACCTGGGGGGCGAAGGGAACGTGACACTGAGGACCTGGCAGTCCCACCTGGGGTAAGAGAGCGGCCCAGTGATGTCCTCCGAGAAAGGGGGCCAGGAACCGCTCAACAGCTGCAGCCCTAAGTCATGAGAAGTGCTGCCTAAAAAGGCTCATATGGTATATTTATTCAAGAGAAATGCTGAACTTATTTAAATCTCCTTGTCATATACCTTCCAGCTCGGTCACTACTTTGAAAGCTCTGCTAATATGTTGTCACTCTCCGATGAAAATCCACTTTTTGATTATTGTGACTTTATACTATAGACAGAAAATGCATGTTCTCCTCTGTCTGCTGATAGTGTTTGACATCCAGTTGACCAATGAAAAGTTTCATGAATTCATCTATTTAACTAGTTTTTATGTTTGTAGTAAACATTTGTATTTATGCTAGTCATTTATAGGGATTACTACACTTTTATTTCACTAATTTTAACAACTTAACACTGATAGCAAATTAACTAGCTAACTAACATCATTGATAACTGTGAATATAAAGCAAGATTAGTTTGTATCTTGCTGACACTGACATATTTGCCTCATTGACAACAATCCAGTTAAGTCTATTAAAAACATTAAACTGTTCACTGACAGCTGTGTAAAGACTGGTTTCTATTTGTGATGCTAAGGGTGTCTCATTATGTTGTTTGGGTTTATTTTATTAAATAGTTCTGGGAAAATGATTGTTTTTCCACACTCCTGAAATAATGGATTTTTTGGAGTTTTTCCATCTGACAGCAACGAGATGCAGAAATGCAATTGATGCACCAAAGACATGCTGAATTTGGCCTTAGAGGTTGGATAAGGGAAAGACAGAATGAAGAAAAGAGGAGGAAGGAGAACTGTGGAGAAGGGGGAGATAATGAGGAGGTGGACAGCAGAGATTAAATGGCAGGGTATGCCTGGTGTAGTTATACAAAACAAAATCAAGGTACAGAAAGTGGCAGAGCTGAAGAGGAGGTGGCAGAGAAAGGGCAGGGGGACACATATGAGGATCTGCCCGACATCTCTGACCTGGAAGTGTGGGCTGGAGATGCAGGCAGCTATCTGCTTGAAGAGTGGCTCCTGAACCCGGATGAACTGCGAGGGCTCGATAACATCCAGGATCTCCTCCATCTCTCCCAAGAACATCACCTGCTCACCATGAGAGGCAGTACATCAGCTCACACCGGCGTGAAAGGCTAGACTTGCGAGCATCCCAAAATACATCTGTCATCAAGTTTTTCCCCATACGGTCATCAGCGTTTCAATGCTGCTGATCAAAATGACAAGGTGAACTAGCTGCACTCCACTGAATACAAAGTAACTCAGAACTGTAGCTGTAAGCAACCCAGAAAAAGAGCCAGACACAAACAACAGCTACCAAAGGTGCCTGTCTAGGGATGTAGTTCACATGCGTGTACATATTGCTTATACTGATATACAGCACTGTGCAAATGCCTGAGGCAGCCAGAGAAAATGATATGTAAATGATCTTCATGCTCACAACTATTTTGTAAATGTTGGTTACTTTGAAAACCCAATAAAAAAGGTTTATAATAAATAAATAATCTTCACAGAAGCTTTATAAACCATTTGCTGTATTTTCTGACCCCACTAGATGGTGCTCTCTCATCATAATAGAGCTCAAAGCATGCACCAAAGCGAACCAAGAGCACCATCTAGTGGGGTAAATAAATACAGCAAATGGTTCAAGATTCATACGCCCATCACTACTACACACCCATGTACTTTTTGACTCCACCGCTAGCACACCCAGTTTGGCTAATCAGTACCTTGCTGACTTTTTTAACTAACTAAATTTATGAAATAACTAACAACATAATATCGAAGGGCTGAAGTGCCACTGAGGAGAGCTTTGTGAACTGAGGCAATGTTCTCCAAACCATCCAGTGAGATATCAATAAGTCGAGAACAGAAGAAATTCCAATTTTTATTGTGCTGCTATTCATTTGCATATGTTCTAATATTAAACTTTTTTTTTTGTTCAGACACATACACTTACTACCCAGATAAACAGCTTTAAACTTGTACTTTGACTGCCTAACACTTTTGCGCAGTACTGTACATCAGTAAACCCCTCTACCGTATATTAAAAATAGACAGAGCACTTCTTGGGAAATCATCTGAATAATGGCCTGGCTATCCCGGTTTAGCTTCAGCAGCTCATCCATACCTGCTACCAGCACCTTCACATGTTTGTATGAAACGGCCTACTTTCCCCGAGTTTTCTCACCTCTTTCTGGGTACAGGACTTCGGCCAGTATTTTAGCAAACCGCGGATTATCTGTCAAGGGGAACAGAATCAGTATGGCGTCGAACAGCAGCTTCCTGTGTAGACAGCAGTGATACAGGCACTACTCTGTACCTGTCTGCACTTGGGAATTAAAATCTCTCTTGGGTCCCAGCAGATACCCCTTGGACAATGTACTTTGCTGCAGCCATTATAGTATGAAGGCAATTTGTACAGCAGCAGTTGCAGTGGCGACCTGATGCACTGCATTTTAATGTATAACAGTGTTACATGATACCCCCAGAATAGCACAACTAGCTCCTTAATGGAAACAGTGGCTCTGGTCTCAAAACAGCAATACTTGGATGTTGCACAAGCCGGGAAGTGTAAGCCAGTGCGAGCAGTGTTGAGTGGGTGGATGGGACTTACATATTCTGTGACGGTGGCGTCCTTCTCCATGAACTGGACGACGCAGTACGCCAGCTGAAATAAGCAAGCAGGCACGGCTTTGTAAATGGAGATTTACCATAAGCCAGTGTTTCACAATCCAGTCCTGGGGACCCACAGTCAGTCCAAATTTTTGCTCCCGCCAAGCTCCCTGCTAGAAAGTCCACATTTTTGCTCCCTCCCAGGCTTAAGTCATGAACAGTTTGCTGTCAGCCCCCCTATCCATTCATCTGTAAGTACGCCCCTGGTTGGGTTTTCAGCCAATGTGTGTTCCTGCCTGGGTGAGGATTCTAATCTGTCCACAGATGGTAAGACGAAATCACATTCCTCAGATGTCACTAAAGGCTAATTTATTTGTGGCAAAACATGAAGTAGACTGAGCTGCTGTACCGTACACAGAGCCTGCCCTGATTTTTCCTTACATTTAAATTAAAAAGGGGGCAGAGTACTGTCTATATCAGCTGTCAATAGCCTCTCATTTCCTGGGCTTTTTACAAAGCTCAAGACAGCGATTAAAAGGGTCGTGTTGATAACAAGGGTAGCAACCACTTCTGTCAGTTTCATTTCATATCTGCTTTTCGTTTGCGGTGACAGCCTGTACACATACACCAGTTACCAAAAATGTGGAGACGCCTAGCATTTTCAGCATTTCGCCTAAAAAATTACTACACAACTACTGGCGGTAATGTTTATAAACAATTATAGAATGCTACAAATATCATACACTGGACAATTAAATAAGTAACAGGAACAACAGCTGAATAAAGTTCCCCCAGTGTATATACGGGCTTGTGAATATGTTTTTAGCTGAGCATTACTTATCTACTCTCCTGTGCGTTCATAGAAAGAAAAAAAAACAGTGAAATATCAATATAAAAACATCTGCTTTCTGCAATTAAAAAAAAAATCTAATCACATGCATTTTTCTTTTAATACAGACTGTCTTGCTATAGATATATACATCCCATACACATAATACATGATGATGGTATAGTAAAGGTTTTTTTTCTTTTTTTATAAATGTACAATGATTAGCGCTACAAAGGTAACAGCAGACGGAGCCATTTTGGCTCCTGTGAATGAGAAGAACACTTTGATACTGGACCTGCGAGGCCTTCCCTTCCCCTTAGGGTTACCCACCAGACCACAAAGGAAATCCTGAGAGAGGTCACTGCAAGTTCCACTCAGCGGCTGCACCCCACAATCGTCGCTATGGCGACCAGGCACTGCAACGACTGCATGTGTGTTTACATCAGAAAGGATGATGTAACTCTCTTCCTAGCTTGTGAGCTGGGTCTTTAACAAGTTCTAGAGTAATTCCTTGATTCCTTGAAAAAAAAACAGGCAGGGATGGTTCTTCTCTGCAGAACAAAAAGCAGAGCAAAGAGCTACAGGAATTTTTCTAGTTTAAATGAGCATTAGCCTAAGATTAAACAGGCTGCGTGTGAACAATGAAAGTTCTGGTTTGGGACAATGATACTGATGAAGGGAGTGCTGATTAAGGAGCTGACAGCTTAAAGTCCAGGGAATCCAGGAGGATATAAAGGTACAGAGGAGGGCTCTGAAAACAGCCATTTTTCTGCATCTTAATCCATGCTGATGTTTAAAGAATAACTGTGACAGCTATTCAAATCAGAGGCATTACAGACCTTAATATAGAACACGGCATCAAAGAGCCCTTTCAGGATGGTACAAGCATATAACTAGTTCATCATATTTCAGCACAATCATTAGTGTTTATAGTTTTATAATGATGTCACACAGTGTAATGTTTTCTCCAGAAAACCAAAGTGGAGCAAAATGACAATGGCCAACAGGAACAAACCATAAATTAGCAAACGCACACACAATTTAACAATTCACATAATCAGAGACACGCTGCACCTCCACTATTCGCCTGCAGGATTCAGTGGCCCATGCTGGTGGTGCGGGTCGGGTACGGCTCCTCCCCCCATTCCCTACCTCCTCAGATGACCTGGAAGCCCAGTTCATCTGAAGTTCGTGAGTCACCCCCTAGTGGCTGCTGCTGTTTTCCTGCCCACCTAGTTAATTACTTAAGGCTTTGGGGTACATTCTCCAAGATCAAATCTGTGTTTAATTTTCTTGCAGAAAATTACATTTTCTTTTAATTCTGGGTGCCCTTGAAAAACATAAATATTTTTACACCCCCCCTCCCCCAACTCCCACGTACTGTTGTCTATGGATTGAATAATACATGGATGGGATACTACTGGGGGGCATGAGTTGAATAATACATGGAGGGGGTGCTAGTGGGGGGAGCAGGGAAATGTAGGCCACGCTGCAGCTTCAGAGCCCAGTGAGAGTGCTCATATACCAGATCAGCACAATAATTATACGCACCGGGTACACTCTCACTGCGGCGTAAATGTAATGATGGAAATGGGATACCTCACACACACACACACACACACACACACACACACACACAACCATATACACAGAAACACACACACACACACACACACAACCATATACACAGAAACACACACACACACACACAACCATATACACAGAAACACACACACACACACACAACCATATCCACACAAACACACACACACACACACACACAACCATATCCACACAAACACACACACACCCATATACACACTCACACAGACCGCACACGCGCACATGGTAACGCACACGTGTATTCAGAGAGCTGTGCTGCCCAGGGGGTCTCAGCATACGGTGTATGTATATATATATATATACCGCCAAAAAACCAAATCCAACAATTTATTCTTTATGTAACATCTCACTCCCAGTGGGGTTTTGCCACAACAGTGTGACTAAAGAAGAACAGTGGGGAAATGAACAGTTTTATGAGTCCGGATTTTAGCAGTTTGCTAAAACATCTGCAGCGGAGAGTCGCGTCTCCAGAGGAGCTGCTTCAGAATCCTCGGTCACATCTACTCCTCGGGTCACATCTACTCCTCGGTCACATCTACTCCTCGGGTCACATCTACTCCTCGGTCACATCTACTCATCAGGTCACATCTACTCCTCAGGTCACATCTACTCCTCGGGTCACATCTATTCATCGGTCACATCTACTCCTTGGGTCACATCTACTCCTCGGTCACATCTACTCCTCGGGTCACATCTATTCGGCAGAACCGGCCAAATACCCATAAAAATAATTGGTTACACATTACAATAAACGTCCGTTGTATTTGCATGGAGGAAATGTAGTTTATTTTTACATTCGTGATAAATCTTGAAAAATAAATAATGAATGCTGCAAATCAGCGTTCAGGCACTAGCTGTTGCCGTCTCTTTGCAGAGGACTGAGGGTTTAAATTCACTATTCCCTGATAAAGTCACATAAGACACTAATTTAAAACTCATTAGTTTTTCCCGCACAGTCAAAATTTCCTTGTACTGTATTTACTTGTTCTATGCTGCCATTTTACTTCGCTCTCCATCTTACAGTGCAAAGGAGGACACACGACCCTTCTGGAGGTTTTGGGCTGTAGCTGACAGGTAATAAATCACATTGATAATGCCTGTGATTTATGGTGGAGCACAGTGGAGAAATCCTGTCTGTCATCTTCGATGCTGATATTTTTACTCATATACGCCCTCTAATGACCAAAAATGAGCATGACAGCTATTGGACTGTATGTACATTACCGTCCATTCTTTTCCCGTTACTTCTTGTCCAGTGTAAAGTTATGGTAACCACTAATGAGAAACAAAAACATTATCGACAAATGCCAGCATTCTTTTACCAGCTACAATCAGGTGAATATATAGCACTTAAACAATCCCTTTCAATCACTAATGTAGTAGTGTACTAATGTAATGGAATATTTGTCTCACTAATGTACTATTTGCCTCACTTATAAATTGCTTTGGACAAAAGCATTTGCTAAATAAATATAAAACAAAAAAATAAGCAACACAGAACAAGTAATGACTATAATACCATGTGTTTTTCTGAAACAGAGAACTACTGTTCTCTTATAATATTTAAAAATCTTATAAAATAATATTTATAAAAACTACACTCAGGATCATTACAAGAAATTATACAGAAAATATTTGGTAATAAAAAGATATGTAATTGTACTTTCCTTCCACATATAATCAGCTATTCCAGCGCTTCTCGCATACTAAATTAATCAGAATTAAAATAATAAAAAATTTGATTATTTAATAATGTGACCCGTATCACAAAGAAGAGGACAGAAGATGGATGAATGGGTGGAGGTAATTTAATTCTTCTGCTCCCTAAATTAATTTTGCCACCACGGTGTTTCTCCTCTGCAGGTGAACCTGGTTAGTAGTGTTCCCTGGTTAGTAGTGTTCCCTGGTTAGCTGTTATAAAAACTTCATCTGTAGCACCCATTTTCTGAAGATGCACTAGATTATTTTAAAATACTCTCCATTGAAAGCTGTGAGACAACAATGATACTGGCAATCATTGTCTCTCAGCTTCAATGTAAACACGCCTCTTAGGCTCAATTTAAAAATCTTTCAGCTTCAATATAAATATGATTTTATGTTTCTCTGTTTCAGTGTAAATATTAATTTTGGATCAGCCTTGAAGTTGCCCAAATCTCCCCTTCTTTTTGTCAAAATGCCGTAAAATCGGGTTCTGTGGCCCTGGCTTGCCATATCAAATATAATGACCCCTCATATCACTTGATAACTGGTCACTTGGAAATTTTACAGAGAGTCACAAAACAGGAAGTGTTAAGACCTACTCAGTGAACATGTTAAGCATGCAAATGGAAAAACCGTGCCAAAAATGGAAAAAAATAGTTTCAGTCCCAGAATGACCCCGCAGCTCCTGATATAAAACTCATTTCACATTTCTGTGCCTCTGATGGATCTTTAAAGGAAGTAAATATAGACACTGACTGACTTACAGATGCTGGATGTGTGTCCCAGACGAGGGTTTCTGTCCTTTCTCTGCTCTGCTTATTCCTACGCACATGTTGCGCAGTGATTACCTAAGATTCCACTGTTATCCACCTACGTGTGACATAAACCCATTCCTGGAAGTTCCATTTTTAACCAGTATGCAATAAGCAGTCACCTCATAAATCTAACTAGCTAGTTGGCTAGATATTGGAACAAAAGCAGGTAAAGAATTTTGTAATATAACCTTAAAGGCATTTTCATAACTCAAGTGCGGATGAGAATTACTCTGTGCTTTCCTTTCACGTTTCACCCATATCTTTGCTGTTTCCTTAATATCATTGTTAAGTTCTTTAGTAACTCTCCAAAATAGGGTTAGCTGACATTTTTGCACACAGAACCTCTATATACCAAAGCTCCTTTCTGACTGGTCAATGGTGATGCAAACGCAAACATATGACTTTTACCTTTTTTCAGTGCTAACACTGAATCTGTGTAACTGTAGAGCTGAGTACTGTGTAACATCGCTCTCACCATGACTAAACGGATCAGGTCAAATGTAGATAGCATTGCAGCCTCGGGAATACCCATGCTATCCGTTGAAGTCCAAGTCCAAAGTCAAGAAATAGAAATATTTCATTTAGCACGTTACTTATCTAAAAAGACTGAATAATCAAAATCACGAAACTGTTTTGTGTCTGGACAAACTGCCGCAAGCTTCTTATCACTTACTTGTGCCAAAAGAATTATCTTGAAAAGGAATCTTTCATGAAAAGAGGACAACTTCAAAGAAGTACTAGATGTGACTTAAATAATGTCCAGGAAGGCTGGACAAATATTGCCATATTTTTATATTTGATTTACTTCCAAGATAATGTCATATTTTTGCTGCTATTTTGCAATGTTAAGGCATGGGGCCACCTAAAGAACTTAGGATAAGCCAAACACGTGTGGTTTTGAAACAATGCTGCATACTTCCGTCTTCCTGAAACATGTAACACCTGTGTCTTATTCTACTTTACACTGCATCTATTGATGCATGTGTAGGGTGACCAGATAATCCATGTCAGGGAGGACACCTTTGAGCTACTCCAGGTTCCTGTACTTGGCTAATAGTTCACTTATTCTTGCATTTTGACTGGTTTGTTTTCTTGATTGCAAGACTCATCTAGCTGCAGAGGTGGAAATTTCAGGTTCAGAAAATTAAAATCCAGACTAGGATTTTGTTTCAACCAACTAGTTCAGTAAAAAGAGTCACGGTCACAGAGTACTCAACTCGTTGACTGAAACAAAATCTTGGTCTGGATTTGTACTTTCTGGACCTGAAATTTCCACCTCTGTCCAGCTGATTCACATTAACATTAACTACACATGCATGGTTATAGGAGATGGGCCAATCAGCTTACAACAAGTGAGATCCAGGTCCTTTTAATTAAAATGGAAGTTTACAAATCCTGTCCTAGCTCAGTGTCCCTCCTGACATGGATTATCTGATCACTCTGGGCATGTGCTTCCTAACTTCCTCCTACCTGGATCTCAGTGCATCTACATGGTACAGCCCAGAGTGCTTTCAGGTCCAGAAAGTACAAATCCAGACCAAGATTTTGTTTCGACCAACCAGCTGAGCGCTCTGTGATTGTGACTCTTTATGCTCAACTGGTTGGTTGAAAGTAAATCATGGACTGGATTTTCACTTTCTGGACCTGAAATTGCCACCTCTGGTACAGCCAATGTGTTCCTGAGTCTCCATCATATTCCTGCACTAACGAGGCACAGTCCCACCTGCCGTGGTGCCTCTCGCCGTCGGGGCACTAACCTGCGCGTGGAAGATGGAGAGGGACTTGGCCGTGTGCAGAGGGATCAGCACCCGCACCAGGAACTGCTTGTGTTCTGACTTGAGAGGCAGGGCGAAGCCGTTGATGATGCTTTGGGACACAGCAGATGGGAGAGCGAGGTACGGGGAAGAGGAGACAGAAGTGAGAACAAATGGCAAACGCTGCAGACTCATCACTCCTGTTCACTCCCGAGCAAATCCACATGCTGTCACTCTTCCTCTTATTTTTCACTGCAGACTCTGGCCCACCTCCACGCATAAAAGGATGGAGTCTTGAAATAAGAACCCCCCCCCCCCAGATCCTTTCCAGGCATTCTGACTCTCTTCTCCTCTCCTTCCTCCCTCCTTTTTCTGCTCCC
>JAODLC010000002.1:25321533-25336879 GCA_026781145.1 Hippopotamyrus pictus
CTTTTTATATCGGAGGGAGAGAGTGACTAGTGCTATAAATACCATTGATGGAACAAACCAGCAAACTCCACCGTGAACCCCCCCATCCCTCCCGGCACTCTGACTCACTTCCTCATCCTCTCCCCGTTTCTCTGTCTCTCTCTCTCTCTCTCTACCACACAGCTGCAAAATAGGGGGGGAAAAAATTGCGATGCAACAGCTTCATTCCCTCGGAAGTGCAGCTCCCCTCACGGGCGGTAAAGCGCAGGACCATTAGGCCAGTCGCTACACGATTTTCCCACAGCGTCAGCGATTTGGAGGAACACAAATCTCTACCTTCCCAGGATCTCCAGAAGCTCAGCCACGCCATTGAAGTGCTCAGTTTCATAAATGAACCTGGAACCACACAATGCAGATTGTAAGCATCTTGCAATCAATCGAACCACAGTGGAGAAGCAGATTAGGCAGGGTGAGCCAAAACAATTGCAATACAGTTAATAACAAGCCAAAAAGCAAACCCGTCTTTCTGACCCTTTCCCCAAACCTCGTCGTAGGGAGAGAATTTCACTTCAGGCTGTTTGGCATGAATGATATATAGCAGGGGTGGGCAATCGTATCCTTAAAGGGCCGGTGTGTGTGCAGGTTTTTGGGATAACCTGTAGGTCAGCTGTTCAAACCCAGGTGTGAGGACTCTTCAGCCAATCGGTCCTCTAATTAGTGACCTAATTAAGGAGTTGCAGTGAAAACCCACATACATAGCGACCCTTTCCGTATACGATTGCCCACCCCTGAGATATAGTAACTGCATCACACCTACGGGCTGGACACATACCAGACTCAGCAGAGCCAAGGGCGGGAGGAAGGTGTAGCGGTCTTGCTAAAGGACAGTTCGTTTGCTACTGATTTAAAGGCCTAACGAGGTCATGCCGCCAGTACACTGAGCTGGGAGGCTCATTTAGGTTCTGTCACACACTCCTCCTCGCGGAGGACAGTGAAGCTCCGCAGCTTTATAAATCAGCCAGGAGGCCGCTCTCTCAGAGCTGGACTTAGCCGCTCCGCGTGATGCACGGAGAAATGCAGCATCCCCGCCCAGCTAAAGAGAGGGACGCCTATGGAGGGACCCTCACAAAGCCTTCAGCAGGACTTTCACTTCATTACTTCAGTGTGACCAATCAGATCAGAGCTTTTAAATGCTGGGTCCTTAAGACGGAGCATCTCATTGGGCGATACGGAAAACACGCCTCCGGTAGAGACAGGACAGTCTGACGAATAGAGAGAATGTACGTGACCCCCGTCCAAGATGTGCAACCTTCATCCGAAGGTTGGAGGGTGCAACTCATTAAAAGACATTTAAATATATTAGGGGTACGGTGGGGGGGCAATAAATCCCTGTCAGATTACACCTCTATCCCACCCTGACAGAAGCAGAAAACAGACCAGATAAAACCTCATTCATAAGTGTGAAGAGAAGCACGCTGACACAATGTGTTATTCCAGTGCCTAAGGCGAGAGGCACAGCTATATGCGGACTGTATACTTATTTATATACATCCTAGGCTTCTTGTACTTTTGGGCCTGTTTTACTTAGCTGTGAGCCCAATACACCACAAACAGCCAGTATGGTAGCTTAGCGGGTACCACTGATGCCTCACGCCTCCAGCACCAGAGAACTGAATCCCACCTCTGTTCTGGGTATGAAATTCACAGTTTCTCCCGCTGTTGCCTGGGATTCCTCCTGCAGCCCAAAGACACGCTTTTAGGCTAACCGGCGCCTCTGAACTGCCTGGTGTGTGTGCATGCCCTGCAACGGACAGTCATCCAACAGTTCCTTCTGTTTAATCCTGTCTAAGGACCTCTTCTGCAGAAATTAGCTGGGATTAAGATTAGGATTTAGGGTTAGTTGATCCAGGATCAGTTCTTGCAGGTATCCCTTAAGTATCAGGTCTACCAGTAAATCCCAGTCAAATAGCCTTGGTCTTTATAAGCATAGGCCTGTACTATAAGCCAAGCATTACTATATGGTTAATAAGCTGCTACTCGCCGTCTAATATAAATTATCTATGAGAGATACAGCACTGATATCTACCCCGCAGTAGTCTTCGCATTTATTGTGCAGCACTCCTGCTAGGAAGCTGCGACAGAGAGTCTGCCAAGTACATGTGCTCTAAGAATAAATGCACAGGAATAGGAATCACAGACAGGGACACCCTCAAATTAATTTATAAAACAGATATACATGTAAACGAAGGGAGGTGCCGGGCTCAACAGGTTAAGACGTGTCTGCGATCAGAAGGTTGTTGGTTTGAATCCCAGGTCATTCTACCTGATGACTCCAGGGGTATTGGATGCTGGCTGACTCTGTGTGCCTCATGGAGAGCAAGATGGCATAGGAGGTGAATAAAATATCACTATTCTTTTCCACATTGAGAAGGAGGCTTCCGGCAGGCATAATCCACGGCTGACACGGTACTGACCTGAGGAAGATGTTGTTGATCTGTTTGCGGATGTAGGCCCGCAGACCCAGTAGCTTGCCGTAGACGCGGTGCAGGATGGTCTTCAAGTACTCCCTCTCCCGCGGGTCCTCGCTGTCAAACAGCTCCAGTAGCTGTGCCGTACAGGGCAGGGATGCCGCATGCAGACGCAGGTGGCCATTTGCAGGGACACGGAAGGTTGGACGATTAGATCGACCCGGTCCGAGACCGCCGCATGCAAAAACGCTTGCATTTCAACAGCTTCCTCCATCCTCTCTAATCCTCGGAACGCGAAGCCGCACAGCAAAGGTGAACGAACTCGAGAAAGGCATCTTCACCTGCAGGACGAATTTCTGGTCCACGTAGCGTTTGGCCACGGAGGGCTGGAAGTCTGGGCACTCAAGGAAGCGCAGGAAAAACTCATACACCAGCTGGAGAGAGAGACATGGATCAGTGTCACAAAAAGATACGGAAACACACACCCATGCACACGCAAATATAGGAAAATGAAGCAGGTCGACGTATATAAACATGAAGATGGACAGTAGGTGAGGGAAGGTGTGGAACGGGAAGATGAAAAGGAAGGAGACAGATGGAGGAAGGAAGATGGCAGCCTTATCAGTGCGAGGCTCCAGGTGAGGCAGAAACGACAGAGCTCCACCTGCAGGTGAGGCCAGGAGGCCTCCAAGGTCGGCTCGTCCTCCTCCGGGTCAAACTCTGGATTCTCGCTGGGTGGTAGCGTGCGAAAAATGTTCACCGAAATCTGAAGTTGGGAGAGATGTTTCAATGTAAGGTGAGGTGCAGTACAGAGCATGGCACCTTAGAGTCACATTACATGATGCTCTTATCCAGACCATGGCTGAAATACAGGAAGTCAGGCATCCAGTACTATAGTGCACATATATTGCATAAGTTTCAAGAATATCAGACCCAGCACTTTGGGCTCCAAGATTCCATATTTTATCAGGTTAGTCTGGATTTTACAGTACAGGTAAATTTGTGTGATTTTAACAGTTAACTTCACCATTTTGTCCTTTCTCCCCAACTTCACCTACTCCTGCCCCCCAGCGCTTCCTTCTGCTTTCCTGCCCAGTTTCTCTCCCAAACCCCGCCGCCTTCCCCATCCTTACCATCTTGATGGCCTCGGGATACAGAGGCTCGATCAGCACCCCCCGGCCGGTTGCCACGCATTCCACCAGCTCGTTGAGCGCTGCCCGTTTGACCTCCTTGCCCTTCAGGTCAGCCACGCAGTCCAAGAAGTCGAAAAGCACGCAGCACTGCTGCAGCTTCTTGCAGAAGAGATCGTGCAGCTCTGCCACGGGAGCGTCTAGGAGTGAGGGAGAGAAGAGGAGAGGAGCAGAGAAAAGAGGACCACAGAGGTGAGGAGAGGAGGGGAGAAAAGAGGAACACAGAGGAGAGGAGAGGAGAGGAGAGGAGAGGAGAGGAGAGGACAGGACAGGAGAGGAGAGGAGAGGACAGGACAGGAGAGGACAGGACAGGAGAGGAGGAGAGGAGAGGAGAAAAGAGGAACACAGAGGAGAGGAGCAGAGAAAAGAGGAACACAGAGGAGAGGAGCAGAGAAAAGAGGACCACAGAGGAGAGGAGAAGAGCAGAGGAGAGAAAAGAGGAACACAGACAAGAGGAGAGGAGAGGAGAAGAGGAGAGAAAAGAGGAACACAGAGGAGAGGAGCAGAAAAAAGAGGACCACAGAGGAGAGGAGAAGAGCAGAAGAGAGAAAAGAGGAACACAGAGGAGAGGAGAGGAGAGGAGAGGAGTGGAGAGGAGAGGAGAGGAGAGGAGGAGAGAAAAGAGTACCACAGAAGAAAGGAGAAGAGCAGAGGAGAGAAAAGAGGAACACAGAGGGGAGGAGAGGAACAGACAGAAGGCAATAGGAGAGGTGCAGGAAACAGAGGAGTGGAGCAGAGAAAAGAGGAAAGGAAAGGAGCAGAGAAGAGTGGAGACAAGAGGAGAGGAAAGGAGAGGGGAGAGTTATGCACCTTGCAGCCCTTCCCTTTGTGCACCAAACCTGTGGGAGGTTTCACCAATCAACCCACCTAGGGAGTGTGGGTAATTGCCAGATTAACTGTGAAAGAAGCAAGTGAGGTCTGTGGCCTTTGTGTCTACATTTTAAAGCAGGATAAGAGCAGGATAACAAAGACGGGCTGTCAGATCCTTTCAAGGAGCTTGGTAAGGATAATGAGTGATATCCATTATCCATTAACAAAAGATATCCACTTCCTAACGCGAGCTATATGAACCACAATGCAAGAGGGAAAAAAAAACAAAACTGAGTCATTTATGGCCGTAATGCTGTTGCCTCAGCATAGCACTGGTTACTATCATCAAAACACAACATGACAGGCAGCAGAGACCAGGTGCAGCTGAAGAAGCAATAGCATCAGTGCAGAGGTGTGTTTTCTATCCTCTGCCTACGTCACTTATTCCCTGTCTGCATCATAGGGCAGATTCCTGTAAGCCTGTTACAGAAGAAAACGCCTATTAAGGCAAAAGATGAAACATCTCCTTTGGTGATTTATTCTGCTTTACATTGTTGCGGTCTTAATGAGGACTGAGTTTACAAATGAGAGAATCGGTTTGGCCTGTTCCAAACTTTTGGAATAGAGCTTAACAAAAACAGATGGGCGAGTATTTGATTCCATTTTCAATGGACAGTAACTATGAAGAAAGAACACTGGCACAAATAATCAAAAAGGATAAAAGGGTAGAGACAGATTAAGCAAAGTAAATGAGCGGATCCTTAAGAAGTCTGTGAGGAACAGAAATATTAATTGGTGTGAGAAGGGAGACAGGTATTACTTATCTTTCTGTCCGGCGAGAAAATGGTAAACAATGTAACTATTTTAACTAAATGCAATTCAACAAGATGGAAGGGGTGTTGAGTCATTGGCTTTCAGATAAGGCAAACTCAGATAAAGCAAAGATTTTACTTTGATTCTGTAATCTATGAATTACTTTGATCCACTAGATAAAACACTGCATAATATCCATAACTCTCTGATTGCTACTAAATATAGAAAGACAAAGTAAAACTGGGATACAGGGAAACAGAATAGGGGGATTGGGGAAGATATACGGGTGACATCATCCTGCCACATCTCTGCCCACGTCTCTGTGTTTTGTCTGCATTTTTATTGCATATTTTCTGTGACTCTCTGCAGGTTTCCCAGAAGCAGATCATCGGCTGCAGTGCTCCTCTTTAAATAATGTTTCTGTTTGGGCCATTTTGGGTCAACCCACACCCCAGACTTAAAACACACAAACAGAACCTTAATGGTAATTGACTGTAACAGATGCTTAAGTCAAAACACAATACGGCTAATGCTGTAAGCGTATCTATGCAATAAAAATATTCCCACTTGTACGCTTTGCCAAGCCACTTTGTTCTTTGTAGTTCACTGTTTGACAAACTGTGATGTACTAATTAAAATCATGTCGATTTCACTTTCTTTAAGCAGTTAAAATTCTTTGGTTTTGGGACACTGATTTTTGGAGAATAACAATTGTCTCTCCCATGACTGTTTGTGTCCGTTTAATGCTTTTAAGCGTGAACACATTTACCAGCCATTTCACCTCCTCTCCATCGTTAGCTCCGCTGCCTCTCTCTGCTCACACTTTTCTTTTCTTTTGATCCGATCCCGTCGTCCTGACCATTTACTCCAGTTCCCTCCCCACAGCTTCCCTCCCATTCTCTATTGATCTGTGAAGCTTTGGATGCAATGGGAAGCAGTTTCCATATCTGCTGTAACCTTACACCAAGCTGCTCCAAATGTCCTCCACTTTGCAAAGATGCAGAAGCACACGCATGCGCACAAACACACGTGCACACACACACATACACACACATACACAGATACCCATGCACAAAGGCACACAGCACCCATAAACAACGACAAACACACCTTCGCCAGTCTACTCGCCATGTCCGCGGGTAAGGCACCACCCAAATGCAGATAACAATGACCAAACAGGGAGCACAGGACTGGGAAGCACTTAAATACAAGACTGACCAAGGGGAGAACAGGAGGCAACTGGGAAGGGAAGGGAAAGCTTGTTTGGAGCCACAGCAGGGGGAAGACAGGAGGGTCGGGTGGGCGGAGTGAGCAGGGTGTGACACTACTGAGAAAGGCATACGCAATCATATATTTGCAACTTTTCATGCATAAATACACTAACCCACCAGTGAATCATATGCACACAAAAATATAAATACACACAACATGACACATTGACACATTATAACGTTCCCACACCCCGAACACAATAGCAATGTGACATACATAGAATGACACACGGCTCAACGTGCTCAAATTCAAACCAACACGCAAGCACGGTGATTAGCCAGCCGTCAAATATGAGCCAGCGAAACATATAAACAGGACCAGTTACATCCAGACAATAGTTAAAGCACCACTGAAAAATGCAAAGCTATTCAGTGGCATGACCTGTACACAAATATACACCAAACCTAAGACTATGTGCACTGAGACAGGCGAGACAAGCAAACATAAACATCAAACGAACCCTATATGCCCATCAGAACCAACCTAAACTGACAATATCTGAAGAGCATTCATGTTTGAGAAGGGAGGAGGGACAGCGTGCAGTGTGACTTCTGGGAACCAGGGCACAGTATTGTGCTGTAAGCTTCGACTGAGGAGTTTGGCTTAAGGCAAACAGCTATTTAAAGAGAATCAGAGACGCTCACGAGGTCCTGAAGAGGAAAGCCCCAAGAAGGAGCCGGAACAGAACTCATCCATTGAAAATACTGTTTTTCTCGCATTCTCTCCCTTCGCACAATGGTCGCTGCTAACACCTCATATATTCAGACGTATATAGTGAGGGATGCATGTATTCATGTATACAGGCAGAGAATCAGGCTACCTGCAAAGCATCAAGCACTATAGAGACAAACAGCAGCATGGCATAGAGACCACTGATAGTCCTTGGGTTGCTTTTTATTACTATATTATTCTCTGAATTTCATTTCCCATTAGATTTGTTTGATTAAACTATTCAGGTTCACAGATAGAGTCAAACAGGTGAATTTGAAATATTTTGAAGTGATGCAAAGTGAAAAGTTTATTTTTGATGATCAATTTGTACTGTCATATTGACAGCTTTGTGATATATTGTCATGTGGAAAGTCAGGATTTATTTTCAAAAAATCATGAAGTGCTCCATTTGTATGCGCACTTACACTGGATACTGGATTTGCTAGATATCTCTGGGCATCCGATATGCACTCCTAGATTGGTTAAAAGCTGAACTGCTGATCGGATTGTCATAGGGTGCATAGCATACAGCTCGATATTTCGGATACACCTTTAAGGTACGATCTAACGGTCAGGGGCATCAGGGGGGTGGGGGGCATGATACTCAGATTCAGGAGTTATTGATTACATTATTCAGAAAATTGGGTGGATGGGGGGGCAAGGTGACATTTTTTCAGGGGGCCCAGAATTTCCAGATACACGCCTGCTGTCAAAATATGAGCCTGCATACAAGTGTAATCTAGGTATCTTTACAATTCACTCTGAAATAATATTCATGCTAACAAAATAAAAAAATAAGAAATAAAAGTGCTGTAAGCAAACCAGCACTTTCGTTTTGTTTTTTTTTTTAAATCGTATAACATCATGTGATTCATAAGCAACCTGATGAAAGGAGCTCTGTCTCTAGATCCCTAAGGGACAGATTAGAGATCTTCAAGAACAAACCAAGGCAGGCCAGCTTCTCAGCACCCGAAATCATCCATACATGCCCGAAGACCTCTTAGCATTGATAAGGCCCTGGTGCATTACCTCTTAGGTGGAGGACAGATTGAGTATATGAACTGCACTCACACTGGTCTGTGTATGGAATAGGCTGTATGGAGGTGCATGCCAGAACAGGCCCAGTGTTCTCTATCTGCTGACCACTGGAGAGCATTTAAAGCTTTGCACTGTCATTGCCAAAGATGTCGATAAAAAATGTGACCAAGTGATAACCGGGTCAGGCGTCTAGAGAATCATTTGTGTTTATAGAGCAAAATCAACTTAGTAGGCCGGATCAGCAAAAACAACATGTTCCCTGAAGATGTGACCAAAACTCTTAAAATAAGTCTAATATCAGTCGGCTGTATAAAACTACTGATTTTCAGTAATAGTTAACCCCCAAGCTTGCCTCACACTAGAACTTCAAAGTGGGTGATATTTTTCGTTCCACACAAAATAAAAGGCTATTTTGTTTTTGTTTTGTTTTTTGAGTCTGGTGGCTACAGTCTACCTGTGGTTATTCAGCCAAAACCAATTAGGCTTCCTTAACTGTGGGAACATGAAGTTAATAGCATTACCTATTAAGGCCCTCTTTGGTCCTGATGTAAACAAAATGATTTACTGCTAATGCTGCAACACGAGCTAATTATTCGCACCAGTTATATTGTAGATGCAGTAGTACTGAATGCTTTAAGACGAGGTCATAAAACCCCGTATAACCGTCTATATTCATTTCGTTTTAAAAAGATTTCAAGGTTCTTTATACAGATTCCATTTCTTTGGTGTTTCTATGATATATGCATTTTTAATATATTCCAACACACGCGATGCTCCGCAATACAGATTTAATGGGGTTTGCAACGTCGGATTTACCTTTAAGTAATGGTAGCGCTGTCAACTCGACCTGGGAGCTCTGATATCGGAACTGCGACGAGCTATGAGAGCGGCGCTGCCGCGCTCGGCGCATCGACCGGCGGGGAAAGCCATCCACCTTCTCCGCGCTCGGCACGGAGAAGCCGGTGGTCGGCGAAGAGGGGCTGGACGGAGGCAGCTTTGTGGTGTCCATCGTTGCAGTAGTATTGGTACTCAAGAGGAGGGATGTTCCGTGGATGATGGAAGCAGTAAAAAAGGCAGCTGCTGTGATTTAACTAATAAACTAATACATTAAAACGGATGACCTTTAAAAAGTATTGAAACGTTTAATGGCGATTAGATTGTTCGTAGAAATTCATTGGTAGAGAAATGAAAGGATTACGTGTAGTGGATCGCTAGGTAGGTTAAAGATTGCGAGAGCAATGTAGGTGTCCACTGCGATTAGCCGTTTTAACGCGTCTTAATACCCGGAAAATGGGTTCATTTAAAATATACACGTAAATACAGATAGACACATATATATACGTATATATCTATATATTTATATCTCTATATAGAGATCAAAGTCATCATATGTATTAGTCTACTACAATCTCGTTGCCGTATTGGCGTCATCAGTAAGTCACCGGCCTAAATTTGGTATTTATTTATATATTTATGACATAAATAAATAGATCCACACACAAAACGAATAAAATAAATTTGTTGCAGTTATTCAACTAGTATTATAACGAATATACATTAATCTGCAAAAAGCAAATCTAATAAAATCATTATAATTCAGTTAAAATCCAATTGTCACCGGTATATGTAACAAAAAATAAACTATTAACTACAAAATTTCACCAATTTCATCCGACCTCTTCCTCTCGGTGGTCTGTCATTCGACAATATTTTTCCTTTTTGTGCCGTATTTCGTGCTATTTCGAAAGGAGCGGATGATCCACGCAGGGTGGGGATAGGGAGTTCAAACGTGCCGACATGTGCGAGCCTTCTAGCGGATGCTGCTGTCACCCTGCGCTCTTCTGCTCTGTCTTACAGCAGATCCCCCGAACAGTCGTTTGTGCTGTTTTTCCAGCCTTTTCACCTTCTAGTTTTTCCTCCCTCGTCGTGTCATTCGTTGCCTCGTTGTCTTTCTCCGTGTTTGTTGCGCTCAGGTGCTGCAAGACAACAGATTCACACACTGCGGATAATGGCTGCTTGGTTCCGTCTTTATTGCACGTTATATTCCTTTGTTCCGTTTGTATATTCGTGTGTCTGTACGTTTTGGTTATTCTCTGCTGTTTTGTATTGAACCAATTGTCCTCCGTTTAGCTGTCCCCCGAATCTCCTATAGACTGTTTGTATGATCTTCCTGTCTTTCTTCCCACCCCTCCTCCTTCACCCCTTCCCTCCCTCCCTAAAGTGGCACCGTCTCCCGTTAGTCGCCGTGTTTTACGCCTAATTAAGCAATATGCCTTGAAAAGCCACTGTTTCTGTATGTCGTTTTTCATTTTGGTTTTGTTCTGCTGTCTCATAACCATCCATTTCCTGTCGATATATGGACCTGGCCATTTGAAGTGCATACATTGTGCGTTACGTTGACCGTGTCTATTTCATCTTGACGCTTTCGTCTTGGAGGTCAAGTGAATTTGGTATCCTACTGTATAGTCTGGTAAACAACTGGTTTCAGTGAATGTTTGACTAAGTAAAATATTACAGTCGAATTGTTTAACTCAATGCATATGAAACATTCAAACACATAATGAAATGTATTTATAAAACTGAAGACTTGCTAGTATTTATTGGTTTAACACACACTTGTAATAAATAAAAAAAGTATGTGAGTTCTATAGCCTTTCCGTTTTATAACTTGGTCTAGCGTGAATCGATATATTCGCTGTGCGTGCATTCGTTTAAATAGGTTTTATCTTCAGAAATAAACATTTAATTCAAATTATAAACATGCGGCCTGTACAAAGGGCTCAAATTTATCCTAGGTTTGAATTCAATATACCGGTTTTTTCCTGCACTTTATTACAATGTTTAATTTTTTGCATATTGCGAGTTCCGTGCAGAATACACTTATAGTTTTTGTAGTTATACTATGGCCGTAGTTAGTTAGGGACTGCTTTCCACATAGCTGTTTAGGAAATAAAAATCAAATCTTAAAACTAATCGAGAATTAGGGTAATTATAGGTTATTTGAAACCTCTACTTCCCCCTTGCGGTAAAAACAAACAGTTCAGTGGCAGGATAAGACGCTTTACTTCAAGGTGTAATTTAGACAATCAAACCGCTCAATATCTCACACAAGCGAAATATATAAATCTGAATGAAAGATAATGCTGCAGGCTCAAGTATACTCTCTCTACTTAGATGTAACGTCTTCTACAGGATCTGGTGCGAACAGATTGCCATTTTGAGGAATGCGCAGGTTTTTTTTTAAATGATTTTTGTAACAGCAGTGCAAGCATGTAATTTATGATGTTTTGATGAATTTGTACTTCAATAACCCATACATCCATTATGGCCTTCTAGTTCATTAGGGCATTGTGGGTATCAGTCCATTAAAATAATACACACTTTATTTCTGTTCTTACAAAAGAATGTAGTAAAAAAATATTTTATACAATAAATTTGAAATTGTCACATTAACCATTATTTTAATGGCCTTAGTGTACAATGTCATGCATCCAAATCGACCCCGAGTCGGAGAATAATAGCATGTATGTTCCATACTGTTAATCCAGTACAAGGTCAGTACAAGGCAGAGGAGCAGCCTGGAAAGGATGCCAGTCGATCATGATGCACACACCCAGCAATTTAGAGACATAAATTCACCAAACCACACGTTTCTGGACTGTGGGAGGAAGCAGGAATACCAGGAACGCACACACACACACACACACAGTGACCACACGCAAACTCCACATATACAGAGCCAGACAGAGAATAAAAGCGTCCAGTAGGGGGCTTCAGACGCTACTGAGCCCTCAAATGCCCAATATGATACATTAATTGTTCTAACTGTTACTTCTAACTGATGAACCAGCTGCGTTTGTTATATTACAGATACACAGCGATCTATCAATGTTCTCTGCACCTCCATACCATACCTTGGTCTTTCCTGTCTATAAATATTTTTTTTATTGTAGCCTACAATGAAATCACGCATCTGAAGTCGTAAGCACTCAGTTGGCTATTTATGAAGTACACCTTCTCATTAACTCAAACCGCCCGCTGCTTATCAGTAATTCGTTTGTGGAAAAGGCCTGGCTACCGAAAGAAGTCGCTAGGAGTTTATCCAGGTTGGTTAAAGCTAACAAGAAGATAATGAAGACAAGCAAGAGTGAGCCCAACCCGGTACAATGTACGGGTACCTAATAAAGTAACAACTGGGTTTATATAAATACACAGAAAAAACACACACTATATATACACACTACATTACACGCACGGACACTATAATAAAATGCACAATATTAAGTACTGTATTCTTGCACAGCACATCAAATCATAATTAAAAATATTTCTTCATAGCAGCAGACTGGTTAGCAATGTCCGTAATCAAAATTCAGTGTTTTGACAAAAGGACTGGGACTGAGGATTTTCATATGCTTGCTGGTGCTGATGATGTTGCTAAAAAAAACCTGAGGTAGCTGTCACAGGGCTGTCCAGTCTCTGCCGATGGGCTCCGCCTCCGCTCCACATCTTCTCACCTTGAACCAGTGAACTTCATGTCTTCCCCGTCCAGAACCCCTCAACCTTTGTGACACTCACGACACGTCTCTGTTATACCCTAGAGGATGGACGCCAAGATATCAGACCAAACTGTAGAGTCTTGGAGCTCCGGAGGTGGGGGGCCGGCAGGGACGGGGGCGAGATTAGAGGCGAGGGTGGGGGCTGCCGGAGAAGTGGAGGAGTGAGGGGGAATTTGCTGGCGGTGGAATGTATGGAGGGGGCACTGTGGCTCGTGCTGCTGCAGGGCAGCCGTGTACTTCTCGATCTCCTGGCGAAGGCTTGCTATCTCTTTTTCATATGCCGCATTGGAATGTTCCAGCGACTGCAGCTCCTGTGGGGAAACACGGGGGGAGATGAAATGTACGTAAGCCAAGCCATCTGGAGAGATTAAGTTCTAACGTGGAAAGGGTCATAATGACAATTCATTCAGCATCACTGGCCATTGTAGGATAGAGCTTCATTTCCCTCCCCAGAATAATACAGATTATAAAACAATGATAATATAGACACACAGAGAAACCCAAATGCACCGCTGCCTGTCAACATAAAGAGAGCGAAAGCAAAAATTAAAAGCAGAGTCTGAAACTACATTATAAAAGTCCATCTATCCATTCTCTGTAACTGCTTGTCCTAGTTAGGGTCACAGGGAGCAACCCAGGATGGGGCACCAACCCATTGCAGGGAACACAAACAAACACCCCCACAGGCAATTTGGCAACTGCAATTAACCTCAGCATGGTGTTGAACTGGGGGGGGGGGGGAGAGAGGAAGTGGAGTAATTGGAGGAAACCCCACAATGACATAGAGCTATGGTAGAGACCTGACTCCTGATCCCAGAGGTATGAGGCAACAGTGCTAACCACTGCACCACCACACCACCCGTTATAAAGGTCGCCAAGTTTCAGAAAGATTTAAGTCTATATAAACATTTACTACTGTATGGTACCATATTAACTAAGCCATAAAAACGTATCCGAATCGACGCCAGTAGGAGTGGTGTTCCTTTAAGTCTGCGCTGTTCCCAGAAATACCTGCTAACAGACAGGCAGATTGCATAATACTGCTTCTCACAGCCAAGTGTGCCCCCGCACGAGGCTTTACAGAAATTAAAAGTGAAACTATCTTTATTTGCTACACATATAGACGAAATTCCCACTTACGTTTCACGTCATATTCGCGATATTCAAAAGTCTTTAAAGAACTAAACTTGCTCCCTTTTCTAGGATAAAATCAGAGGGGGAGGCATGTTATTAAACACATGAGTGACGGGCATACAATTAAGCGCCTGGGCTATCATTTTAATATAGCTCATTTATTTTCAGTGACATGAAAAACGTCACGGTTGGGGAGCGTGGATCAGAAGTAAATTTGTACAGCTTGACGCACAGCGCGCATCACAGTCAAGGGGAACGATCACGGTTGAATTATAACCGCTGGGACGCGGACCTTGTGCAACTCGTCCGCTCGTTCCGTCTGCTTCTTTCTGCTTCTCTGGGCTGCCGCTCGGTTGTTTTCTCTGCGCCTGCATTTCCTGAATGAGTCCGGTGATTCTTCTACCTGCTGGGTGCAGAAGTCAAACGTGTACACAATTAGACGCTGCCATGATTGTAATGAATAGCAAGTTCAACGGTTCAACTTATCGTCCTTAATAATTACCGCTGCAAAAATACACAAAAAGTAGAACACGTAATTCAGTACTGATGTAATGTGCTTACCAGTGCTGATACAAATTGTAAATTTTCATCCTCAGAAAAAGACGCTTGACTCTGCGATTTAGAATCCATTAAAAGCAACATCCCGGTAATTTAAAGAAATTAAGATAGCGTTGATGATGGTGAAAGAAACGTGTAATTCAAATTAAATATCCACTGACAATTATGCAAATACCGAATTACAAAAACTGAATCCAGGTACAAACTCACGTGCACACTATACTACTCCCCTCGCGCACCAACACTCGTCTGTCTTATTTCTGTGCGCAGACTAGATATATTCACTGTGGTTCCTTTATTTATTACAGGCCTCAAGTACCAGCACTGTCGCTTCGGAGAGATGGAACCTGCCTCTTTCTGACATTATTAATTAGGCTAAGGCGTGGACGGTGGCCGAACTTTCAGTTTCATTTTATTTTAAATGTCCGCGTTGCTGAGAAGAAGGAAGTTCATATTAGGAAACGGCAATCGGTCAGCCCAGTTTCCAGAATTCATGTTCTCGGAATTTTCTTACAAAGCTAGCCAAGTACCTTCCGGTGTTAGGCGTTTAGGATCGCCATTCTTACCTAACGATATCTCAGTTAAACCGCAATGGCTTAACCATAATAACCATCTGATAATAATGATTTTGTTATGACAAACTTTTGTAACATAATACAAGTAGAATTATATACATATTTTATATATACAACTATATATATATATATACACACACACATTATATATTTATACAACTATATATATAGATTATATAATTCAAATTATTTTGTGTTACAAATATGTTATATGTACATTATATAATATATATACAACT
>JAODLC010000002.1:25337269-25351488 GCA_026781145.1 Hippopotamyrus pictus
AAACAGTTATGCAAGGTGCCATACAGTTCCCGGGTTAATTTAAACCTGCGCCAGGTCCCTCCTTCATATTTCATATCTGTGAGAACTTGTGCACACGCCCTCCTCCCTTTTTCCCACTCATGAATGAAGTATTACGTCATCCCGATATTCCCCTAAATTCAAAAGGTTTCAGGGAACTCGAGGGGAGGGAGGGTGGAGTCAGACGGATTTTCCAAGTTCGCGCCCCTATGCTGCTCCCCCTTTACAGAGAGGAACACGAGTGGGGGTCCAACATTATCCTACGACACACCTTTAATAAAAGCGCCGTCATTCACCTTATAAGGTCATCTCTGTAACCCTGAATAGTGATCTCGTCGCTGGTCTTGCTGAATTAATTAAGTGATACAATACACGAGAAAATCAGCGGCATTTTTGTGGTTGTCTTATTCAGTTCCTTCTATTATACACTTACACACTTATTGAGTTGTATAATGCAGTCCATTGATACTTCATTTGCCAGGTATTGCTTAACCACATTTTTGTTTGTTTTTAAAGGTTATAAAAAAGGAACGCCTTAACTGGTAACCTCTCCACAGAGGTTCTGTGTTTCTCAGTTAACATTTACCAGAACTCTCCCATTCAGAACTGGCTCATATCCAAGGTGGGGGAGGGGGCATACCATTCCCCAACGGGGGGGGGGAGGGCCATACCACTCCACAACATTTGTATTTTATTTGCGTTATCATAGCACTGGTGATGAATGGTCTGCTTTCATTGTCGGTATGGCTCATTTCATTGTGTAAAGGCTACAGTAGACAGGCAGTGTTTGTGTCTTTGTTGTTGTAGCAAATTCCAGATTATACACTGGGATTTTCACTGTAAAGCAGGAACTGTGCTAAGCAAAATACATGTGGATGCACACCAGGTCCAGTGATGATGATCAAAGACAACAAACTTACAGTACATGAGTCATACACGACACGTCAACTCAATTGTATATTTCCAGCATAGAATCACAGTCTAGATCAGTGGTCTCAAACTCCAGTCCTGGGGGGCCGGAGCCCTGCATATTTTTGGGTTTCCCCTCATTTAACACACCTGATTCAACTCCTCGTGCTAATTACCACACAGCTCTTGAACTGAATCACTTGTGATGGAACAGGGAAAGAACTAAGCCACACAGGGTCCGGGCCCCCCAGGACTGGAGTTTGAGACCCCTGGTCTAGATATATATGGATCCACCTATGATGGCTTGTGCAATGGATAAAGATCAAGATCATACCTAGAATATCATTAATCTTGGTCACATCCAAATGTTTAGATACTATGAAAACTGAGGAACAGTTGTGATGCAGAAAGTATTGTGTGATATACACTATATGGACAAAAGTATTGGGATACCTAGCCGTAACAGCCACAGGAACTTTTCTGACATCCCATTCTCTAAATCCATAAGCATCAATATGGAGTTGGTTCCTCTTCTGGCTGGCTTGTAATCTCCGTCCTAGTTCATCCCAAAGGTGTTTGATGGGGATTAGGTCAGGGCTCTGGGTGGGCCAGGCAAGATCTTTCACATCTAATTCACCCGACCATGTCTTTATGGACCTTGCTCTGTGCACTGGGGCACAGTCATGCTGGAACAGGAAAGGGCCTTCCCCAAACCTTTTTCCATTCAAGAACCATGGTCCTAGTGCATGCTGTAGGCGACAGACTGATGATGCCAAAAGGGCCACGTCATCCGCAGAGAGTAAAGGCCCCCGAACAGGACGGTCAGGAATTCAGAATGAACTGCATTGGGAACAATAACAAATAAAGCTATAAATAATATAAGCATTTAATATAAGCAGTAAATTCAAAAAGGTCTTGCGTTCGCCGCATCTTGCAGGGTCCTTCATTTTTGTCGTCACTTCTGAAACAGTACCCCTCCCACAGCAACACGCACCCACTGACGTCACCGTTCTACCCTTTCGGCACCAAGTACAGTGTGAATACGAGGTGGTTTTTGGTGGGGCCAGTGTGAGCTCCCACTAGGAGTTTCTGCCCCTACCAGACGTTACGGAACAATGAGGTCCGGCTGAGACCCACCTCCAGCTTCAGGATGCCAAGGCGGAAATCGCTGAGAAGGAGCCTGTTAGGAATCAGCTCCTCGAAGGACCAGCTGCAGCAGCTCCCGTTCCCGCATCCCCTCCTCGAGCAGTCACAGGTATCCAATCGCCATTCGGGAAAAGTATGATGGGGACCCCCACCAGTGCTGGTCTTTCTTGATGACGTGCAGCTTGCACATAGATTTGCAGCTGGAGATTCTCACTGAAGACACCTCCTGTGTGTGCATCGTGATTTTGTTGCTGACCGGTCAAGCCTGGAAGTGGACTGAGAAAGGCCTCCTCTATCACATTCTGACATGCTTTTGGAGAGGTCTTCAATCATCCCACGGTCAGTTGGAGACTCCGGGATTCGCTTCTGTGGCCTCAAGCAGGGAAGCCGTTCAGTGATTGACTTCTCCCTGGATTTAGGACTTTAACCACAGCTTTGGGGTGGCCATTGTCATGCCTGCAAGTCCTGTATGTACTGTGGTGGCCCTCCTATGGTGGCCCTCCTGGATAGTGAGGCTGCAGGAAACTTCATTGCTTCCCAGTTTGCCCATCTGTGCCCTGTGTCCCTCGAGCCTCTACCCTCCCCACTGATGGTCCGTGGGGTAGATGGTAAATAATTAGCTTCCAGGAACATAACACACTGCACTGTTCCTCTTACCCTGCAAATAGGAAGCGTTCACCAGGAGATCATCCAGCTGCTGGTGTTGCCGTCCTCCCACAACCCACTCATCCTGGGGCACTCATGGCTGTGGCACCACAACCCCCACATTGACTGGCCCTCCAGCAAACTAGCTTCCTGGTCTCCTGATTGCTTTATCTGCCGTGTGACTGTCTCTTGTCATGTGTCCTCTGCTGAAAGTCCACTTCTGGAGGACCAGACGTCCATCCCTGCTGAATGCAAGGATTTCCAGGAAGTGTTCAGCAAAGCCAGAGCCTTTGTGTTGCCTCCTCACTGGTCCTCTGACTGCACCATCAACCTGGTGAAGGAGGCCTCGCTTCCCAAGGGTTGTCTGTTCTTATCTCGATCAGAGGGAGATAGTATCATCTATCTTTCCAGGTCACCTGTCTCCTCAGGATTCTTCTTTGTGAAGAGGAAAGACGTCAGGCTTTGACCGTGCATCGAATACCAGGCGCCGAATGTCATCATGATTAAGAGAGGAGAGCCCTGACCTCATCCCCCTAAGCCTTGGAATAACACCTGGACCACATTGCGCACAAGGCTGGGCCTCTGGAGTGCCTACGATCTGGTCTGAATCCCAAGAGAAGAACTTAACCAACAGCTAATAACTGAGTCAGTGGTGGTTCTAGACCATTTTCACTGGGGGGAGGGGCAAACTGGGGCCAGTTGTAGATATATTATACTGTATATACATTTGGGGGGGCAATAAAGTTGTATTCTAAAATGGACAGTGATTCTGAATTAATTATTTTTATGATCCTTCTACATTACAACTTAGAACTTAATCTCTTGTGACTTACTTGACTTGTGCACTGTGTGCTTCTACACAGCTGTAACACAGAGTAACACAGCTGCCCTGCAGCCGCATGAACCACACTGCCCCCCCCCCCCCCCCGGGAACCCCTCCCCTAATCCTCCACTTCCCTCGATGATCCTGATGAATCTTTAAGATCAGTATTCTTTCAAATGGGTTATAGGATGACACAATACCATTTATATAGATATACTTTAATTGTGTATTAAAGTTAGGGCTTTATAGTAAAAAAAATCCTGCTTGTAAACAGCACAACAGCTTCAGTCATGATGTTACACAGAATCCTTGAATTCATAGCTAAAATAGAACTATTCAGTAAGCGGAGTCTCATGGGGAAGCTGAGGGAGGGGAAGGTATCACAGATTTGTCCCGGGGAGACCTTGCCTGCCTAGCCTTGCTGCCACACCTCTCTGGGAGATCCAGCCAGCCATATCCACCCACTCGGGGCAGCCCCATTTACCAAGCACCTTAATTGTTCCAGTGGATCTTATTGGGGGCCACACCCCTTCCAGCTGTTTCCTTTCTCTCCAGTTTCAGCTATTTCTGTCCGTCTGACATGTCAGTCAGACATGAGATCATTGTGGTTATTCCTGAGTTTGAAAACTTGTCCTGTATGTTTACCTGCCTGTCTGAATGTGCATCTGCCTCGTTCCCAGACTCCATGTTTATGCCTTGCCGTGCTCCAGGAGCTTCAAGGAATGGGCTTCCATGGTCAAACTGCTGCACGCAAGCCTCACATCACCAAGCACAATGGCGAGCATTAGATGGAGTGGAGTAGTGCATTCATTCCTGAGGACTGGGTCACGGGAGATTTTATTTGTGTCGCTTTCTGAATTTGCATAGTTTTTAAGATTCATATCTGCAGTCTGAGCCACATGAAAGCTTGTTTGGTTTCCCTTTACAGTAATTCCACCAGATTCTGCAGCCAGTCGGAAGAAACAGATGCTTGGCTAAGAAAGACCCAGCTAAAGAGCTACAGCTAACGTTAGCCAAACTGTCACCTGTGGGGGAAGCATGTTTTTGATTATTTGTATTCTTTTAATAATTGTACTTATAACATTGATAGTATTAAAGGCACATTCTGTTTGTTTTACTGGGGAGAGGAAAAAACAGAGCCTGTTAAAATCGCCCAGTTGCACTTATTTTGTCTCATCTGTAAATTATTTCAAATTTGTACATTAATTTATGAGCCAAAATATAAACAATGTGATAAACAATAAATGAACTCCATCTAAATGCATAGCTCTTCAAAATTACTGGTTTGCCAATTCAAGATAATTTAGGGAGATACAAAGTGGTCAGTAGCATACTTTTATGCACATATTCGCTCTTCTCTTGATTTACAAGGCCTATTGTAAATTGGGTTGCAATGGTTTATCACTTTTAAAAAGGTGGTCCCCAGAAAAAAACGTTTATGAAACACTGGTGTGAAGCACACCACCATTGGACTCTGGAGCAGTAGAAACATGTTCTGTTGAGTGACAAATCACGCTTCAATGTCTGGCAGTTTTATGGAGGAGTCTGGGTTGGGCGGATGCCAGGAGAATGTTACCTGCCTGACTGCATTGTGCAGCTGTAACGTTTGGTGGAGGTGAAATGTACAGACGCTCCTCTACATGCAAACTTTCAACTTATGAACTTTCAGACATACGAACGAAGCGGACTGTAAGTCCAAATTGTATTCATTGGGCTCCCGTTTCCAGTACGCAACATACTTTTTTTTTTCTGCACACCAATTCCACTTAGTATGACTTCTGGCCGCTACTCCCGCCATGCAGAAGCGTAGCGTGCGTACTCCCAGCATCCTAGATCTTTGTACTTGCGTATACCCTTAAAATGATGTTGAATAACGACTTACGAACATTTCATGTTACGAACAGCTGTTCGGAACATAACTTGTTCGTAAGTAGAGAGGCGTCTGTATTTGGAACAACCTGCAGGTTTTGTGGTGTTGAACTTACCCACAACTCAGCATAGATCTGGTCTAGTACAGTTCACAACATCACTCAAAACCTCCCACAATTTTACCATATCTTTTAGGATCAAGCATTGTTGTCACGCTCAAATTTCTATTCACATGGGGATGACCTTGGTATACAGTCAGACATACTGAATCTTTCCAGTACCTTAGAGATTTACTTTTTCAGACTCATTTTACAAGTCTTTCATCCTGATCAAAATTTATACCAAGGAAATATTTCAATTTCCAAGATCTTTCATTTTATATTTTATAGTCAATGTCTCCTTCACATCATTCAACAAATCATAATTATTTGCTGCAATAATTGAACCATCAATCTAGAATGTAAGCATTGCTTTTTCTTTCCCACCTTCTTTACGGTGGACACAATGGTCTGAAAGATTTTGTACAAAACCATTCTCGATTAGGTAATCACTCACCAATTTGTTCCAATTTCCCCCTAACTACTCCAGACCATACAACAACTTTATAATGAGCTTAGAAACCAGTTTTTCAAGTGCCAGAAAACACTTCAAAACCTTCAGGTTGTTCCATAAACATTTCACAATCAAATGGAGCATGTGGATATGCTGTGATAACTTACTCACAACTTAGCATAGATCTGGTCTACTACAGGTCATCACGTTACAATTACAAGCTATCACTCTCCACCTCCCCAGCAATTAGGGCCTCTCCAGTAGTTTGTGTTCGAACGAGAAGTACCTACAGTAGTTGTATGAAAGTGCCTACTGATGTAATAGCTAGATGTTCCAGTACTTTAGCCCATATAGTGTTTGTGGAATTCTAGGCACCAAACTGTGTCACGCCCATTGAGGCACCATGAGAATGCCCCTTGAGGTTCCCCTCGAGATTCAATGCCCCTTGAGGTTTCTCTGGAGATTCCACGCCCCTTGAGGCACCATGGGAACACCCCTTGAGGTTTCCCTGAACGTTCCACGACCCCCCTGGAGGTCAGCAACAACCATCATTTAAAGTTGTCCATAAGTCGGACGTTCTTAACCCTGGGACTTTTATTTTGATATCTTGTCTAACTGACGATCTATTTTTTTTTCTCTCTTTTGTTGGTTGCAAGGTCAAATTAAAGATGGAAAAATGTCAGACATGATTTATATCACGTCTCACGGAGCGCAGACAGAGGTGCAGGAGACAGGTAGTAGGGAGAACACGGGGTTTATTGGGAGCAGGATCAGTAGGAACAGGCGAAACACTGGGCAACATTACAATGACCGGACTGAGGAAACAAACGGAAACGCGGACTAAATACAATGGACTAATTGACAACGATCGGGAACAGCTGGTAAACACGGGGAATCCACACGGGGTTAATGAGGGGGCGTGGCACACGAGAGGAGCGGACGATCGGGGCGTGACAATTTATCTTGATTTCTGGCTTTACAGTACTCATGCCTGCAATTCCAATCATGTGTAGAGTTTTTATATGCACTGTAGCAAATAGTCATAAAATGGCATTTTGTCTTCTATAAGATAAAGCATTTCATTCACCATTTGTACAGTTACATTGGAATTCTTATGCGGAAGCCCTTCAGCTGGTATAGGACATATAGGACATATGACACAAATGTGAACAACATAGACAAGGACAGAACACACGTGTACAGTACATGTCTATATGGACAATATGGAAACAAACTACAATATACACACACACACACACACACACACACACATATATATATATATATATATATATATATATATATATATATATATATACACACACATGTAACTAGGAAATACTTTTTAATAATAAAAAGTGATTGTTACTGAAGTGCATGATTTACTAGCTTATTCACAAGCATGAGAAGACCCTGAGATTATTGCACAGATATATGGCTGAGTGCACTATGGGTTTGGGATTGTCTTCCTAGCCTCTATGTCCTTATTACTGAGGGCAAGAACCTGCTTTTGTGGGTTGTAATACTTGAAGTTACATATACAATCTTGCTAATGTTCAAGACATGGTTGCTCTTCAGGGTCAAGTCAGGTCGCTGACCAGCTGCTGCAACAAAAATCCATTATTGGTCACGCCGAGGGCAGTGGAGTCATCTGGAAAATTAATAATAAAGTTGTGATCGTCGGGGGGGAGCAGTCATCTGTGCATAATGAGAATAGTTTGCAACTCAGGCAGAAACCCTGATTAGCACCTGTACTCAGGGTTGGCTGAGCAGAAACTGCATTAACCACTCTCACCACCTGCGGTTTGTCTGTGTCCAGTTACAAGTGGAAGGGAGAAGCCAAGGTCAGCTACCTTCTTGACTAACCTAGCAGGCTTGATTGTATTAAAGGCTAGGCTGTGATCCAGAAAGTCTAGGCGTACAACAGTTTTACGTGTGTTGAAGTGTTGAAAGGTAGAGGATGTGGCCACTCCCTCATCCACAAACCTGTTTGGGCAGCCAGTGAACTGCAGGGAATCAAAGGACTTTAAAACGATGTTGTTATTGCATCTCAAAATAAGTTTCTCCGGGATTTTCATGACTACTGCTGCGAGTGCGACAGGTCAGTCAGGTCCTGTTCAGGGTAGTGGGGTGTCTGGAACCGACGGGTCCAACCCAGGGAACGATCCAGAGGAAATCCCATGATGAAAAGAAGAGAACATGCAAACTCCACACATATTGGGCCATTGCGGAGAATCAATATATATATATATAAAAATGTCTTCATAAATCTCTATATATATAATAAAAATCTTCTAAACATTCCAACAAGTAAAGCAATGTATCAGTTTTCTTAAAAAAAATATATATATGTTATGGAATAATATTATGGCTCTGTAAATAAATATCAAGTAAAATAAAACTTTTTTGTCATTTTAAAATATGCAGGCATATAATGAAAGAAAATGGCGTTTGTCTTATTTGCAAATAAGACAACATGACACACACGACAAATAATGAATACGTATGCCGTACAAATATCACAACATACATGTGTACGAATATGGCTCTATGATTTGGACATAGGTGGCGCTGGTAAAAAGTGCTGCCAGAGAAAGCTGCAAACGAGTTTTCAATGTCCTTCTCTTTATCTAAACGCTTTCGGTTTGATTGATTTTGCCAACGTCCAATTAATCCTTAAAATGCCCCGCGCGTAAAGGAAAATAACCAATCGTAGAGCAGAATAGGTGGGCTTTATGTTGACGGCACTTCCTGGTATTTTGGGAGGCAACTGCGCGTGTGTCATTTCTTGCAAACAAGCGTTCGTAAAGCAAAAAGGAATATTGATATCAGTGATATTTCGGTTAAATTGATTAAGGGAATCGTTCATTTTTCATTTAAGATAAAGTAGCCTACTGCAGTGTCAAATGGGTTTACTCACCATTTTAAAGAAAATGAAGCACAAAGAACGAGAGATGCGACTTTTGATGCTGTATCCTTTTCTAAATTGGCCAGGTGATGATGCATTGACCACGAGGGAGATTAATAACGAAAGGGACAGAAAAGTGACTGAAGTAAAATAATTAATATCTTGGTTAGTTAGCTTACACTCTATGTCAGAAATATGTATGTGATTCTTTGTGTAGCTGCTGAATCACATCATGGCGTTTCATTCCCCATTCATAATGTTGGTAACAATTCATTTGCTTTATTATACTGCAGTGATATACAGCATGGTATTAATACTTAATTTTCTTAACAAAAAAAAATATAGAGGTCTTGACAATGCAGGAAAAACAACCATATTAAAAAAATTCAACGGGGAAGATGTCAGCACTATTTCCCCCACCCTTGGATTTAATATAAAAACTCTCGAACACAGAGGGTAAGAATACAATTTCTTATGAACTAGGAATGCTTATCAAAAAAGCAGGAAAATGACAAGGCTGGAGCCAAATGAGAACAATGATTTCTTATCCCTTTAAGTGTAATACGATAGAGGTGGAATATCGATAGTTCATTCCTGCGCACAAGAGAGTTTATGTGCTCCAAGACATAAGCATAAAATAACAGCTTGCATGTGTCTGCATATTACTACACTACTTTTTCACGTGGCGCAGGTTTAAACTCAACATATGGGACGTCGGTGGTCAGAAATCCCTGCGCTCCTATTGGAGAAACTATTTTGAGAGCACAGATGGGCTGGTGTGGGTCGTCGACAGCGCAGACAAACTGCGACTTGCGGACTGCAGACAGGAGCTGGGTGCACTCCTCCTGGAAGAGGTAACGTGCTGCCTGGATTGTGCCCGAGACTCAGGGCTGCGTGTGTGCGCTTCTCTGTTATTGTATTTCAATTATTGAAACCCTTGGGTTGATGCTGATGTATGAAATTATATTGTTTAAGCTGCTTGTACACAATCCTGCCTCTATTTTAACACCAAGCCGACTTTCACCTGAGTTAGGCCTTATCCAAAGCCCACATCAGGATGTAGCAAGGGCTTCTAGTTTGTCCTGAAGTGGAGCACCTGGCCAGAGAGTTTGATACTTTTTATACTATTTATTGCACAAGGTGCTGTAAGAAGTGGTTTGATTTAAGAATGGTGTAATATTTCTTGTATTATCGCAGTTGTATTGTGGACAGTGATGTCCTAATCATTGAAGAAAACTGACCCCCAACCCGAAAAGTACCACTGAGGTACCCTGAGCAAGCTACCGCCCCCAAGCACTGGTCTCAGGGCGCTGAATTAGCTGCCCCCTGCTATGTCCCATATGGGTTAAATGCAGAGGACACATTTTGCTGTTGTACACTGTGTGCTGTGGTGTGTCAGCAATGACAACTAATCACTTTCACATCATTTTACTCATACAACAGGAAAGTAGTTTAAAAATATCACATTACTAACAGTATGTGTATGAAATTATTTGCACATGACCAAACTCAAAATAATTATATGACATTTACACAAAAGGATATTAGTTAAGTGGTCTTGATATGGTAATAATGAAGATAGTCTAACACACTTTGCATAAAAGATGTATTTTGCAGGAACAAACCTTTAGAGCAGGGGTCACCAACTCCGGTCCTGGAGAGCTACTATCCAGTAGGTTTTCTATCCTGCCTGGTTTCTGATGAGCCACACCTGCTCCTGGTATTTACCTGAGAACTAGTGTGGCTCATCAGAAGGTAGGATAGAAAACCTACTGGATAGTAGCTCTCCAGGACCGGAGTTGGAGACCCCTGCTTTAGAGTGATGAGGCAGAATGAAAACTGCAGACAGACGCTAACTGAGGAAAAAGTCAGTTAAGAAATCACGCACATATTTAGCCATGCAAATGCTGAGTTAGGCCATATTCTATAAAAACATCTACATTTCTATTCCAGGAATTGTCCAGAAATTTTCTCTTCCCTGCATGTTCTTAAAGTGGCACTTCTGGGCTCTGCACAGTCTTATTAGGTTCTTGCTTCATTGGAAGTTGTTGTGTAACTCTTGTCCCAATACTGCTTACATTTATAACTGAGTGTTCATTGAAGGCTCAGCCTAGCTGCACTTAAGCTTAGACCACACTATTTTGGTAACGTGCCTGGACGAAAGTGCCTACTTATTAAACGGAAATGTAATAACATCTGTACGTTTACTAATCCACAAACGTGTTGCAAGAAAACACTGCATAAACTATGCTCGACGTCCCTGGAGCTGAAATGTCTTCATGTCCCTAAGGTACATAAATGGAATAAGGTGATGCATAATGGCGGTGGGGTGTGTGGCTCCGTGGGCTAAGCCTCTGTGTCTGTGATCAGAAGGTCGGCAGTTCAGACCCAGCCTCAGCATGTCCGTGGATATATGGGGGACCCTCAAGTTCAGTGTTTTACGCTGTAATGTGTTTAAAGTGGAAAAACATACGTAATTATTTCATACGATTCATAATTCCGTACGATAATGCAGTGGTGATTCCTCAGTTATTAAGGAAATGTGTGGCGTCGTGGAATGGCTCACACTGTCTCTCTTGCGCGGCGTCGTGGAATGGCTCACACTGTCTCATTTGTGCAGCGTTTGGCTGGGGCGACTCTGCTGGTGTTTGCCAACAAACAGGATCTGCCTGGGGCGCTGTCCAAAGACGAAATACGAGAGGTAAGCATCCTTTTGGAGAAACAGTTCATAGATAGCAGACAGATGAAGACACTGGAACAGTGAAAACAGTCTGTGTCCACCTGGCAGTTACTCTGTGACTTTTGTGACATGTGTTCATTTCTGCTGTGAGGATTCTGTAAGGTTATTTGCAACAGTGTGAATGTATACAGCCGTACTGATTTCCTTATACTGTGAATTGTCAGTTTATTACTCTGCAGTCCATTTGACTGTCATGTCTGTCTGCAGGCCTTGGCTTTGGATAATATTAAGACGCATCACTGGTGCATCATTGGATGCAGCGCTGTGACTGGTGAGAACCTACTGAATGGTGTAGATTGGCTACTCAATGACATCGCAGCAAGAATATTCACTGCGGACTAATTCAGTTGTACAGTTGACACCGACGTGAACTGAAACGGATAAATGCTTGCAGCGTCTGCTGTGAAATTCCATGGAGATGAATGCCCTACATCTTCAGCAGATATCCAGTGATCTTTACTCAGTGAAACACACTGAGATGTAATTGGTGGGTTTACACTAAAGCATGATGTTCCTGAAATATACAAGTTTTGTAATGACTGATATTTAAAGTTCCAGCTAGTACCAGAGACAAGAGAATATTTTTGGATATTTCGCTTTACTGGTCAAAGGTAAAAAAATCAATGATTATTCTAGAACTGTGATGACTGGGATGAAATCAACTCGTTTTCAAGTCAAATCACTTGGTCAAAGGTACAAAAGCTTTGTGTTACATTATTGTGTGGATTTTATGACACTTGTTACATGTAACAAGTCTTGATTCCAACTGTAGAGATAAATTTATGTGCTACTTTATAGCGGTGTAAGTTCATCACTCCATAGTGATTAGTTTATTTAGGGAATGATTCAATGCATCGGAAATCTTTAATTTCTGTCACAATAAGTTTCATAACATAAATTCAAACCTTTTCACTAAAAATAGTTAGCAAATATTGTCATGGGGACTTAGTTGCACATATTAATGGAATATAACGACAAGAGGATCACAGAACTTCATTAAAACTTACTAAAACTGTCAAAAGCCTAACTACTGAACTGTACAGGAAAAAAGAAATGCCTCAGAGGAAGTGATGCCTGGTTTGGGTTTGGCAGTGCAGATGAGCAGAATGATGGTCTTTATACTGTCCATTATTTTAGTATTTGTGCCATTAGCTCTGCTACTGATAACTTTGAATGTTGATAAAAGTGATATCTGCCAAGACTAACACATCGGTCGGTACCAATACGTTAACCAATATGTCATGCATCTCTAAGAGTGTTTTCACATGTAGTCCTCTTTAAAGGAACCGAACTCGGACCTCTTGAAGTGGTCCCAAAAGTGGACCAACCGAAAGGGGACTCGGTTCTTTTTGTGTTCACAATGCGAGTTCATTTGAAAGGGGACTCAGTTCTTTTTGTGTTCACAATGCGAGTTCATTTGAAAGGGGACTCAGTTCTTTTTGTGTTCACACTGCGAGTTCATTTGAAAGGGGACTCAGTTCTTTTTGTGTTCACACTGCGAGTTCATTTGAAAGGGGACTCAGTTCTCTTTCTGGTTTACTTCAGCTCAAATGGGGCCTCGTTACTTTCTGTTCATACTTCATGTTCTTATGGAGCTCTCAGACCTTTACTGCTTTGGATTCTGGGTAATTTTCACTTCAAGAAGATGGCCTTTGCATTCCTGTGTGTTGTAGATAGTTGATGTTTTATGTTTCCTTCGTTCCAAATGTCAAGAAGCGCCGTAGTCTTCTCCTCTGACCAAATTCCGCGTCCCACACTTGCAGCCATTATTTTTGCTTGTTTCCCGGGACCGTACCACGTGATCTGCCTACGGCAAAGCTAAAGGGTAAAAATTGTTGAAGCAAGCCAGGACCGCTTTGTGTTCATAATGCACAAGTTAAACGAACCGTGACGTGGACTAAAAGCGAACTGGACTGAGACTACCTCCTGATGTGGTCTATTTGGTTAGTTTCAATTGGGTCTGAGTTTATTTGGCGTGTTCAAAAAAATGCTGACTAATCGATCTGAGTTCGCTTTAAAGGATGAAACGTGTGAAAACGCCCTAAAACTTACCTTTTACTTAGCTGGCTGGTTACCAGCTACCTCGGGGCCTTGACCATTGTACAATAGCTTAAAAGAACAAGCATTTTGTGCCATGTCATTTCTCAAAAACATCATGGCACAAACGTCTTAACCAAAGATCGTGTTAACGTTGAGCGTTCAGTGCTATAAAACAGGGGCATGTTTCTCAAAAGCACCATAGCCCAGACACCAGGTAGCACTTTATGAATAACAGTCCTTCCCTTGCCGTTCAACGTCTCGCAGATGCACATTCCAGCATTTCTGCTTTGTCTACCTGCAACTCAGGAGCATCTGCTTTACTTTTTTTTCTTTTAAGGGTAGAGTTCAGTGCATTGAGTCTCCACCTTAAATCGACTCACAACCTATCGTTATGTCCCTGCTGTTTCATAACAAAGTTCCCCATTTTGGATTGAAAGCAGAATTTCATCAATGCTTGAGTGACTTGTCTAGATTTACACCTGGTATTAACAGCCCCGATCCGGACTGAAGCCGCATTGAGATGTGATCGCTCAAACCGCACTGGGAGGGGGGTCTGCAGTGCATATGGC
>JAODLC010000002.1:25358806-25379600 GCA_026781145.1 Hippopotamyrus pictus
CTATGAGTGCATAATGAATGCATTATGAAGGTGCATTGAATGTTCTATGAGTGCATAATGAATGCATTATGAAGGTGTATTGAATGTTCTATGGGTGCATAATGAATGCATTATGAAGGTGCATTGAATGTTCTATGAGTGCATAATGAATGCATTATGAAGGTGCAGATAATGTGAAGCGTTTCCAAATACAGTAATATCAAGATACAATAGATTTGTTAATCTCTCCTTTAGGTGCCTCCTGGGCTTTTGTTCTATCTGTATTCCGCAAGTGAGGAACGGTGGTGGATTTCTGTCGGTGAGCGCGAGGAGGGTGAGGAAGAGGAGATAGGACTGAGAGTCACACTATTCAGGTTGGCAACAAAGGTCTCCCAGCCTCTGCGGAAAGCTCGGTCAATAGCCTGGAGGGGAGAAATGAATAGGTGATTCCAACACAGATACACACAAGACCAATTCACTGCTCCGGCTAAATCAGCATAGGCACAAGATGAAGGTTCAGTTATAAGTACTATGAACCTCAGGAGCAGATTATTCGAGGGCGTCTGGCATCAATGCTGACGTAGACCACAGAGTAACAACAGAAGAGCAATGCTGACACAGATGGTCTGGTTCTTGAGTTGCTTGCAAGCTTCAGCTTCATACACCCTCAGATGACGGTTGCTGACCATGTACATGTAGAAAAACGCCTGTGTGCCTTATCTTTCGGCTGCATGCCCTCATCCCTCCTGGTGTATAAATTGTAAACAGAAAAGCGGGGGAGAGAGATATGGGTCCAAAACAATTCTTGAAGCAGTAAAAGTATAACCTTAAATTTGTCACTCATTATGCCGAATTAAGTAGGATATTCTCTACTTTATTGTTTAAATGTTGGCAGTGTTTCCTGGCACTTAAGAAACAAAGCTGTCTACCGCTGTTCGTTCACAGCGGTTGGCTGTGTGTTTAATCTACCCCTGTGGGGAGCAGTATTGTCCCAGTGGTTGTTAGCAAGTGCTTTAGCAGCAGGGATTCAGGCCGGGCCTGCCGACGGTTTGCCGTAATGCAGCCCAGCCACGCACCTTTAAAGTCTGTGCGGCGAGAGCCCATGTGATTTCTCCGACACCAGCCTGCGGTTGTGTGCAGGACTCTGGGCATGAGGGTCATTGGGTGACACTGGCAATAGGATACTGCTGTTGTACCACCAGCCTGCTCAGCTGCATAAACAGGCAGCAGAACACGTAATAGATAAGTGTCCAAGCCTCGGCCCTCACCCGTGTGTAATTCCTCAGGCTTTTCTTCTTCACTGCTTTCATCTCCTCCTCTGCATGCTGGCCGTTCTTGCTTTCCTTCTCAGAAATCAGAACCTTATCATCTTCATCGCCTTTCATAGAGAAACGGAGCAGAACTGGCTTGGCCGGCTCCGTTGTCTCGGTGTGTGCCGGTACCTCCGTCATGTGCGCTGGGGGGGCCATGTTTTCCTTGTCGGCGGAATGGACCTCCACGCGACAGTTTGGCCATTTCTTGGAGCCGCCCCTCCGTCTCCAGCGGCCGCCGATGTGAATCGGCTTCCTCCTCAGCAGTGCGACCGTCCCGTCGTCCTCCATCATGCCTGCATTGAAATCGAAAACGTCCGGCCCGCGATTGTCACTCTGCGCTCGCGGCGGCGTGGAACGTCCCTCTCGCTCATCTCCGCTTCCCGTCCTCCCTTGGTCTTGCTCCTGTTGTATCGGCTCTCCCTCCATTGGCACCTCCATTTCATCCAGGAGCCCGTAAGAGGCGTCGGCCCAGTCCAGGAACTTGAGGGACTTCTTACGAGTCTTGCCAATCGTCATAGTCGTGCCCTTTCTTTGTCAGAATTTGAGAAGAAATTGATGTCAGTTACAAATCCGTGGCCATTACTTATCAGATGAATACTTCCCACCAGGGTGACGCAAGAACAATATTACTGAAAATTGTTTTTCTTTTGACTGAAATATTTAAGGTTAATCTGAATTCTGTTGCCATTTCACAAACAGCTGACCAGTGATTCACCTGTTCCTCTTCAATATCCAGTTATATAATCTAATGCTTTATAACACATTTTAATCACCCATTTTAGACACATTGAATTAAACAAGTGTATAAAGGTAAACATTACCAGACTCTGCATTATGCATCATATTTTATTTCATGTCATGGTGAATGAAGCCTTCTCTGCCTAGTTTGGTTTTATGTAGTGATACATTGCTTTTTCAGGATTTCAAAATGAACTCATATAATTTTACAATCTATGTAGCTGAAAACAGATTGAAATATATGCACTTTCAGTCAAATGAGCGAATTCGACACTTGAAGCAGATAGTGAGACAGAGAGCGCACTTACCTGGAGTCAGTCCGAGATCTGTCTGTGCTGTTCCACCAGTGAGCTCCGCTTTCTGCTGTGAGACACCCTGCCTGGACCTGCCGTCACCAAGGCAAACACCCACCCACACACACGCAGCAGAGGACGTTGGCTTAATGCGCTCATGCAATATCTCTCCTGGCTTAGATCACACACACAAAAAGTTAACAGTTAATGATTTACGCTCTATAGGAACATCACACTGATAGGGGTTTTGTGCTCAGTATTATCTAACAATTAACAAATTAAAAAAAATGTTTATTTACTCATGAGTGTCTCTTGTACATTGAGCGTTTTTTAAAAGACTCTCCTAAGAGACACAGTACCAAAGGAATTCAGAATTCATCTTAAGTCACTGGATAGAGTCTGAGAGCCAGTTGGGTCTGGCCTGCCGGGGACTGGAACCAGTGTGGTGCTGAGGCTGTACGGCGACACTCGGATGCTATCCTGCGGGAGAGGTCCACATGATAGGAAAGCATACCTGGAAAAGATTAATAATTCTTAAATACATTACTAAATATGTTTAGTAAATTCCTACCACAGCAAGAATGAAGAATTGTACTCAAAATATACTCATTAACTTAATTATCCCCGTTTGGAAAAGCAGGGGGATAGAACATCTGCTTTGATGAAAGTAGGACGGACGTGATGGAGAAACAGCTGTACATGGAGGTGGTTATGCATCACACAAGAAGTGACAACAAGGTGTAGCTTTGAGAAGAGGCAGTGGACGTGCATCAGGTCGCTGTGCATGCTGAAGCCTGCTGAAGCCTGCTGAAGCCTGCGACTGCCACCCAGCTGAGGCTGTTCATGTGTGAAGCAGGGGCCTCGTGGTTGGCTGACCTGCTCTTAACGTGAGTCACAGGACGTGAGAGTACGTGTCGGGTGATTAGTCACCAGGCAGCGCTGGTCATGTGGTCAGTTCAGTGTGACAGTATGTATCTCTGCTCAGATACATAAATATATGGGCTTTGGGTTTGGTTAGTTAAGATCTCTCTCTGGACAAATTGAGAGCCTTACAGCTCAAAACATCGTAGCTCTGGGCCGGGTTACATAACAATAAGTACCAGATAAATACCAGAGACTATCAGATGTTTTTCATTCTCTTTGATATTTTGTACCGCACTGACACCGCTATATAGTAATTTCACTTTAAGATATAAAACGCAAGCTTTGATAATACAGCGAAGGCTACTCACAGAAGGAGACTGCATTGGTGTCCTGTGGTTGTACTTATGACTTGGGTTTTGAGCCTGAAGATCTTCAGTGATGGCTGAGGTTGGGGTGAAGAAGAACATGGGCAGGTAAAATGGGTATAAGAATGAAGGAATAGGAGAATGGATAGCTGAGGAACAGGGAGCTTCAGGAGGAACAGAATACAGTAGCAAAAAAAGTGGTCAGCACCGTAGGTGGGTTTGATGTTTCAAAGACTAAACAAACAGCTGTTGAGTAGAGTCGGAAGATCCTAGCTGGCTGTTTAGCAGAACACGCTGCTTCAGAATCTCCTAAACGAGGAATGTGTTTATTTAATATTCAGTGTACTGACTGTTTCTGACCTACAGGGGGCCCCCAAGGTGAAAATGCATGGTTTGCGTGGTGGTAAACACTGCCACTGACTGTAAATGAGGATGAGTCTTGAGCTAAATCTGAGTTGTGATTGGGAGATCCACAAACATCAGTGGTGGAACAGCAGAGTGGATGTGTGGTTAAGGCTGAGAGCCACCAGGGAGTTACAGGAAACAGCGGTTCAGACAGGAAACGTCCACCTAAGTGATATTTCATAAGCCTCTCTGTTGTGATATAAAGGGAAGAAAATAAATACAGTAAGTATACAGTTGGTAGGGGAACCCTTAAGAGGTGGAGTAGTCCAAGGGCCCAAATGTATAGCATGTGAAAGAGAGGTCTCATGATGCAACACCAAGAATGTGATGGTGTAGACTGTAGAGCAGTCTTTCACAATCCGGTCCTCAGGGCCCCCCAGCCGGTCCACGTTTTCACTCCCTCCCAGGCAAAAATATTGACTGGGAGGGTGCAAAAACTGATTGGGAAACACCATTGTAGAGTACGGAAAAGAAGGCCACATTATTAACTCTGTCAAAAGTAGCATACGCTTAAGATTATATAGCAATAGCAAAGGCTGCATGTTAACTTGAAAAACTGAGAATTGATCCAGTGGAGTTATTGGGGGAAACCGCCATATACAGTAGCATGGTATATAGCCAGTGCAATGTGGTCATTTTCTGATCTGTCAGGTGCATCCAAATCAACAATTAGCAATGGGCTGATGGGCGTTAGTGTTTAGATTCATAGCATAATACCATGTAATGAAAATTAGTCTCTCTGCTGTCATGTCGTTTCATAATTCCGAAGATCACCGACACAGAATTAGAAAACAGCCATACAAATATAGAAAATGGAAATTACGTTCAATTTTGGGCTGCAAGAGACAAAATTTCAAGCCATGGACAGCTTCATGGGAGACATACCAACAATGAGAATATTGGAACAGACTTTGCCCAGAAGAGTAGCCAACAGAATCATCGTTGTGAAAAGGTCATTCTGGGAGCAGATCTGAATAATATACCACCATTAAGCCATAAATGAAGCAGAAGTGCTCACATGAGGCTGACTAATTACGAAAGTGCTGCTGTGTTGTACCGGCAAAGTTCTCCTTCCCCGTCACACTCTGACGGACAAAGGGCACACAGCTTATGTAGATTATTTAATGGGAGAATACCAGTGGTATCTATTGAAGCAATTTGGAACAAACACTTTAAGTATCATACTGCAGATACCTCAGATATCTGGTGTATAGCCTTTATTTAATTTCTTTTTAAGTTCGTAATATTTTATAGCGTTTCTGGTCATATTTTTTGATCATTTTCATTGTTTATGTATAATATACCCCCAATAAGAACTGTAAGAATTGTGATCTTCTTAATAACTAACAATTGGACCATGTAATATTTTAACATTTAATATTTTAAATATTTTTCTGTTCTTCCAGCCACTTTTCCAGTTCACGTTGGACCTTCACCCTGCATAATAATCCTTTATCTATTCATTTATGTCACTTCTTTATGTTTTTGAGTCTTTCTTTAACTTGCTTACACTGTAGGTGGTTTTGGTACTGATTAATGATTAAGGCACAGTGTTAGCTGTGGAAGAGTTTTATTAGTTTAACTATGGAACAGGGATGAATTACAAAAAGCACAAAACATGCATAATATACTGACATTCAAACCTAAGCATCAAACACTACCTGAAGAGCCACATACACACATGCAAACATACAGGTGAATATACATTAAGGCAGGTACACATCCAGCAGTTACACTGTGTCATTAAATAGTTTTGTTCTCCCATTGTTTTACACTATGTACAAAGCTGTTTCTAGATTATTCTACTGGGACAGTTAGCTGAGGCATGTTTCAAAGGATAAGAATGAATAAACATCTACTTCAACAATGTTTACTTTTCAAGTACGGTGCTTGTCCTAGCCTCCCTTCCTTCCAAGCCCTCTGTCCCTGACCTCTATGTTTTAACCTCTATAGATAGTTATATGGCTGCTATATGTTCCTCTTGACCTCTTTCTTCCTTTCCACTAGGAGTCTGCAGTCCCCACCTCCTTGACCCTGTTGTCTGAATGAGCTTGAAGGATGTGCAAAGGGAATCTAACAGGCGAGATAGGTTGTTTTTATGAGGTAAACTCCTTTCTAGGTGGGGCTGTGTTCTTGCAACATCCCCAGAGATAAGCCATCCAATCACAAGCCTTCCCTTTGGTGAGTTAAGCACTCACATCTCAACCAGGCTTGTCCCAGGCAATCTTGGGCAGGTCAAGTGTGCATGGAACCAGTCCTGGATTGGTTGAGGTTATGCTAATCCACTCTCTGGGCACCTTGCTTCACACTTCCACCTTTTTGTCAGAGCCCAGCCCCTGAGCCTGCAGCGCCTCCTCACGCTTCATCTTTGGCTTCTCAGTCCGGGTGTGCCACACCAGTACCTGCACAGCAAGGCCCAATCAGAACCAGACATCCAGTCACTTAATAGCCCGTACACTGTACGACATAAAGCACAGCTTCATGGACATTACGGCTTATCACCAATAGGTCTTTGTTGACTTTTTTGCCTGAACATATGTTGATAATTTTACTTCACTGGTCTTTATCCATAAATCATCCCATGTTGCTGCATTTTCTATCACTCTAAAACACTGAGAAATTTAGAAATCATCTAATTAATTTAGTACAGCAGTCATTTAAGTGATGCATTACTCAAATCAGCTATTTATGGATAAATAAAAATGTACGTGTATGTCCTATGCTGATCAGCCGATACAGATGAGGATTTCCCATGGGAATACATGAATTCTACTTAAGTACCTTTTCCATAAAATACCAGAAAGGACAGTTTGAACATCCCTAATCCATCAGTTCCTTTCCAGATCAGTGATTAACAAAAGATCTATAAAAATTAGGGCTGTGAATTGATTAAAAAGATTTAACTAATTAATCGCATGGTTTTCAGTGATTAATCGCACTTAACATTAAAACTTATATTTACACGTTAATGTGGAATTGAGACAAAGGGGAGTATATGGTTCATTCTCACAAAACCATTGCTGTAACATTTTCCTCTAATTTATAAAATTATTTTGGAGACTCAAATTATACAACTTCATCGTCTAAACTGTTAATTTTGCTTCTGGGGTAGTTAATCAGTTTTGTTATATTACTATTTATTTTGGTAACAGACAAAACTATTTCATCAAATCCAGGAAAAGAAATGAATCAAAATTTTTTTCTTTTCTCAAAAATTCTCAAGTTTGTGACAATGACTCATATTTTAATATTTGTTTAATGGTTTAAATAAACTTGTGATGTGCAGATTATTCACTTCCCAAAAAAATACCACCTGCAAGCAAGTACATGCTGAACTTCAGTACTTTTAAAAAAGGCTGCATGTGAAAATGGCAGCATGAGCGGGAATTGTATTATAAGTAGGGATGTTAAACTATTATTTTTTAGCACAATTTTAAGATTTTAAGGCATAAGCCTTCAATAAAATAAAAGAAATACCACAAATTACTTTATTTTTATCCTGTGTATGCCTCCGCCTTTATTAAAACAAGACAGAAAACAGGTAACATCTGCTTCCCTGTGAGATGCTAACTGATTATTTAGATTTTAGCTTTGAATTCTGGGATTCCGTGCAACTTCACAAGCTAAACTCTCACCTTGTGTACAACCAGGAAGGAATATTATAGGTCTCTATTAAAAATCTTTGCTCATACTATTCTCTCATTTGAGTGTAGAAATTCTGCATGTGTTAACGTGATTTAAAAAAAAAAAAAAAAAAAAAAAAAAAGTTATTTCTTTAAAATGAACGTTATCCGTTAACGCGATACATTTCCCAGCCCTGACGGTAATACAAGCTGGGTGTCAAACTCTTGCACGCCCACCTTGGTGCACATTTCAGCTTTGGGCTCCAGCTCCTCCATGGTGACCAGGCCTTGCAGGAAGCTGCTTTCCACAAAGCCCATGGGCGAATTCCCATCGAATCGGGCCTCAGGGTTCCTCAGCACCAGCCGCAGGGAGGTGGCGAAACCGGCCATGTCCAAGGGGAAGGGCCGGCTGGGGCGCCAGCCCGTGTGGAATCGTACCACCCGGCCCTGCTCCACCACGGGCCCCTCGTACCGCATGCCGCCCACCAGCCCCACGGGCCACACTGACACCCGCTGGGTCCACCGCATCTGCAGGGGAGTCTCTGTTACAGCACTGAGGTCGAAGAGGGAGAGTAAAGTACAGGGGAGGGTACGACTCCCCCTCCAGGACTGACGGCTCCTTCCAACTGTGCTTCAAACACATCTCACTGCTCTGGTGACAGATTATATTAATTCTTTCATATTAAATAACAACTACTGCAAATCGTAATTAACAGAGAAAATACTGTCTGGGATGAACGACTAAGATTGGATGAGATCAAAACTAGGAGTGATGTGGTGAGTGATGTGCAGGGAGCCCATTCCGTACCTCCTCAAAAAGCTGCAGGCTGTAGGTGTTGTCATCATCTGCAAAGTAAACCACACCCTCCGCCGTCTCCCCCGCCCAGATGTTCTCCCTCAGCCAGCGCAACCCCTCGTTCCTCTGCTCCACGCCGCGGGGCTTCAGCCAGTTGGGGTCTCCCTCCTGGAGCTTGCGATCTTGCGGGGTAGGAACGTGCAGATGAGTGAAGACCAGGCCCGAGTGTTCCAAGAAGTGCGACACCAGATCGGTTCTCTGGGATGAGTCCTCCACAACAATCCAGTGGAGCTGGGGTACGTGCAGGAACGTCTGAGACAGCCGGGTTAGCTCAGCCTTTTGGACTAGCCTGGAGGAAAATATACTTATTATAGTACAGAGAAGCAGCATGTCATCATACACGTGACACGGAGCCCCAGAAAGAAATAGCTTTATCCTTCAGGAAAGGAAGAAGTACCTGGCATAAGTTGGTGTGATTACATAAATGGTTGGCAGGTGGGGCTTGGTGGGTTCCTTCTTTGTGTGCCCCTGGAGGTTGTGCAACTTCCCTAAAAGGCGGGAAATGGTACGATCCTTCGTCATGTCATGCTCACTGCACTCACAGTGCTGACCTTAACGGTGAACAGACAACCATGTATATGCATTAGAACAGTATGTGGCATCCTAGTTCAAAAACAACAAGCCAATGCATAATGAGCATGTAGCATTGTGCATAATGCAGCATTTACAGTATATCATCTGACCTGGCTCACTTACAAGGGAACATGCTCTACAAGATGTGTAAAATTACTGTCCTTACCCAGGTGCATAAGGGCATAGATCAGCCCCAAAAGAGATACCGTGAAGTAGAGGATAAAGACAGTCTTCAGCTTGAACCTCAGTCTCATGGTGGATTGCTAGGAGAACTGAGGCAGAAAGTGGGCCGTCAAAACACTAGAACAGCTATTTGATATTAAATAATGTGTTTATTTTTAAACAATATTTAAGACGCCATATGCCCCCGACATACAAATCAATAGGGGTGCGTGAACAGAACGAGGAGAGTTACTGGTTGTACAATCACGGTAAAGGACAATAAACGACTATTCAATTAAAATATGTAGGAATGTGGAAACTGTGTAAAACCATAGTTATTTCAAATGCGTTTTGAAATCGAGTTTTCTGTGCGGTATAAAATTGTACTGAATGTTCAGCATTATGGTTTAAAAACAGAAATCGGGAAAATAATTGAAGGTTTTGTGCGAAATAACCATTCCCGCAACCGCAATAAATCCAAGCCCTTCACTGTTTATAGATGAATAACTGACAGACTTGATTCACGATGGCGAAGTTAAAAATTTTAGCAGAAATTACAGTTCAGCATCTATTGTATGGTTCTCAAACTGGTCAATAATGTCTACATTTTTTTCTCTCTGATTGATGTTCACCGCTTACCGGTACTGCATGGGTATCGATATTTTTATCTCCTGTCATGACCTTGGAGCAGATGCTTTGATATTGCTCCAGAAACTCGACAAATCTGACCAAAGCCATTCACGTCTAACAACACCAGCAACTTCCGCTTTCGCTGCTCCTCCTCACCGGATTCCTGCCTAAACTCGGCTATGTATACTTGGTTCCTAGTTATAATCATCGGAGAAAAATGTGTTTGGATAACAGCAAAATAATTTTCATAGAAGTACCGTTTGCAAATAGCACATTAACGTTAAAGTTCTTTCCCCCAGTGTTTAAAAAATCCATATAATAATAAGCGATCACATTAAGTACGGAACTCTATTTGAAACACTCGAAATAAACAGCAACAGGATTGACATTTTAGTATCCATCGATTAAACCTGCCTATACTGGTGTTAGGGAGAGTTATATAATAGATCAGTGGTTGTTTAAAATATGAAATGGATGCCTGTAATACAGTCTTAATTGTTGGTTAGTTGGTAATGACAATTAGAATCTGTAGAGAGGTGTAATTATCCTGATAAGAAATACAGAGCATGACACTTCAGGTATAATATCTGCAATATGAACTCCAGCATTATACCAAACCCAGAAAGAGAATAAGAAATACATGAAACCAAGAAAGTGGCTTGTTAAAAATGAGCTAGACCGAAGGGGGTCAATTGTGATGAGTAACCTTATCCTCCGGAGTAAACAGCAGCATGATTCCCCACGGCTCACATTCTCCAGTATGACGCGGCTTCACTCCTCAGGAAATCATTCCTTCCACCGGCTATCAGATTGTACAACCAGTAACTCAATCTGGGCACATTTGCAATGCTTCTTATTTCTATAAATCTCTGCCTATTTATTCATTTTTTGTGCAATAAGTAACAGCAAATCTTCATCAATTGCGTTGGAAAGAATTTGATATTGGGGGGACCGCATTTACAGCGCGTGGTTGCGACACACCACATGTCCATTAGCGCAAACACATGTAAAACAGATTATAAAAAAATTAAGATGATAAAGATTCAGTGAATGAACGCGAATGATAAGGAACACGGATGGGGGGTGGGATTTTCACCACAGTACTGTACTTATTTTCATACTCACCCACTTATTTATTGCCATCTTCATATGTTTAATAGTACATTTTTTAATAATAATAATTTTTTAAAACTATCATTAGAGGCTAAGATAAAACAAATTTAGCTCTTCTTTGGTCACATCATACGAATCAAATCACTAGAGAAGGGTGTCAAGCTTGGAATGGTTAGTGGCAAAAAAGGAGGACGACGCCCAAGAACTCACTGGCTAGACACCATCAAGGAAGATACTGAAGTCGCAATAGCTCAAAAGACATGGAAAGCACAGATCCACAGAGTGACCGAGAGTCGTTCTCGACTGAACAGATGATGATGATATAAAAATTGTTTTATGTAGCATTGTGTATTGTCTATATGTCTTTTGTGTAGCTGCGTTCTGTGCTGTCTGTAGTTATCAATAATTTCCTCCAGGATACTAAACGTATTTTGATTCTCACTCTGTCTTTAGTCTCTCAGGAATATGCTGTGCAAAGAGACACTCTATATACACCACGTGGGATGGAAATAGATAGTGTGAAGAAGCTAATGTGAGCTTTGAGAACACGAGTCATTCATTTAAGGACATATTTCTTACCCTATTGACTCTGGAAAGCAGGTCTTATGGTATATCCCTAAACTGCGCACTGCAAGCTGAAAGTTAATAGATAGCCTACCTTTAGATCTTGGCTTCATGTTTATCAGCTTATTCTGCAGTGCCATATGCCAATGCCTATAAGGTGTGCAAGACTGCCTGTATGTTGCAGATGTGTTTATCTGTAATACTGTTCAAAATGTCTAGTAATTATTACAATCAAGTTAAAGGATTTTCTCCTTTGGAGTAATTACAACACTTAAAACATAAACCAGGCCACAGGCTTTACATGCAGTTGTTTCATTCGTGTTAGTAATCAGCATATGTTGCCATAAACTAAATGAATCTGCCAATCAAAGGCTTGCCATCAAACACTAGTCTTGACAGTCTAATTAGTGGGTTCTGCTTTACACCCCTCTTTCTGAAAATCTGAAGGTTTCTGCTGCATTTAACAACATATCAGTACCACAGCATGTCAAATGAAAAACAGATGCTTAATTCACATGACAAATGAGATATCGTGACCTCATATGACCTCATATCATGACCTCATAAGTAGGGACTTATCCACGCCAAGACAGTGGGGATAGCGTATGTGTTTAGCCAAACTGGGGGTTCAGGGCTGATTTGGCCCCTGCCAATTGTTGAAACCAAACCAACACCCTTGCCACTTATCCATCATCTCTTCTCACTCCCGCAGCTCTTGATAGATTCTCTCGAAACTGCACAATCATGGAGAGCATAAGTCAAGCAGATAATGACAAGTGGCAAACTGAAAATCTGTGAAGTCTACAATAAGAACATTTCAGCCAGCAGAGCAAAGTCACGAGTTATCACAAGCTTTGCATTTTGGCTCTGATTCCCTGGTAAAGACCACTGAAACATGGTAGAATGCAGAAGACACATTTCTCTTCCACCTGGAGATTGAACCTTGAGAGCAACAAAGAAATTAAAGAAAAACAGAATTCTTCCCAAAATCAGACACGTGAAAGTGTTTGAAATGTTCCTGAAGGAAATTCACACCACACAGCTAGAGTATTAAGGGGATTGCTAATCTTTGTTTTCTTGTCAGCTCTGGCACACGCAGCATCGATCCATACAGTATTCATAGCTGCTGCTTTTTCAGCGCTCAGTGGGACTTTATCAACATGCTGTGCTGTGGCTGGTCAGATTGTGCAAGAGCAAGGGTGGCGTCTGACATAATTCGTGTGTTTTTGTTGCCTAACCAGATTTGCAGGGATGCCGTTATGTGTGAAATGCCTTAAGGTACAGTTTATCCTAACATATACATTAGGCAAAAACAATCTGTACTTTGTGGAACGGATTTAAACACCTAAGGGGATAGGTTTGGGAAATATTAGGTTATATTGAGACTGTTTTGCATTCCCTCGCAAAACTACAACGAAAGCTAAATCCATGATAGTTAAGCATTAACAATATATCTGTGTATTTTAGACCACATTCAAAGTAGAAATCCCTTACCGTCCGATCTGTCGAAATGCGTGACACAGCAACGATCGAGGGAGAGCACAGCATACATAGGTCACAAGACAACGTTTGATGGAAAAAAAAGAGGATATTATCCAATACCGAATTAAAGCGTGTATTCCACACTATCTTTATTCTGTGCTAACTTGCCTAATGGATATATGTTAACTTCCTGATAATCGTATCTTTCTTCTCACATGATTGTCAGTTCGGGTTTACTTTACCATAAATAACCTATTGAACCCTCGATTACACGACAGATTCGAAACAATATGAGCAACACAAAATTATGGAGCGCGGAATATATATCTGGACAAGGGGGTCATGATGAGGCGGGCAGAAAGTCATGTCCACTCGTCTGTTTCGTTTTGAAAACCTCAGATACAATCTTCTGTCTATTTTTTCTCAGTTCTCCAAGCCTGCTCATCTCAACATACTTCATTGCTTCGCGATGCATGTTGAGATTTAATCCGCTAATACTGCCGATGACGTAATATTAAATGTAGCCTAAAAATACTGGCGATTGGTAAATATTAAATACTCAATCAGTAACCCATCTCGTTACCCTCGCCTAAAATCACATTTTGTTTTTCAAAACACGGATAAACGTCATACTTTTATTAACAAACCTTAATTGGTTTTGCATTAAATTATTTGTATGCGTGTTTTTTCTAACGATTCTTCATCACTTTATTTTTAATAATGCTCCAAACTGGTCAGCCCCCCACCCCAGTTCCGCGGTCCATGGACAAAACAGTAACTTTATATTTATCTCTCTATATTTTCATGAGACACTGTCATTTACCGTCCGCATGGCTCGCTACCGCCCCCTTGCGAACACTAGCATTTTTCTCCATCGGTGTCACTCACGCGTTTAAATCCATTGCACATGCACATCTGGCCCAGGGATCGTTTCGATGTATTTTCATAAAGCAAATGACAAACCTTTAAATATACTAATTCAATTTTATTGTGTCCCATACCCGAAAGAAGTAGGCCTACTGGGAGTTAAATCGCCCATTTTTATTATTTCTCATTTGTTTTTACAATAAAATCGTTTGTTTTACAAGAACTTTCACTCGCCTACATGAACATGGACTAGATAGATAGGCCAACACTCTCGATATTACTGGAGGAAAAGCTTGTTCATAATTTATAAAACTAATTATGAGGGATTTTTTATTTCGTTCAAAGTGCTTTACCTGCATAAGACATACAGTGTATGACCATTCTCTGTTGATAATATTCAAGGTTGCCAACTTTGGTCAGCTGGCTCTTTTAGTGAGATTTGCAACTTAAGACAAGTCTGCAAACATATGCACATGCATTTACATGTATGTAACAGTTTTGTTACCTTGCAAATACTCTGTATACTGCACTTTTGGTGTAGGTTTATAATGGAATAGTATACATCTGCCATAAGATATATTCCGTGAGCATGAAAGTCTGAAAGCATGAGTCTAGTGCCAGATGTGTGAGAGCTGGCAACCCTGAATATTCATTTTGGGGGTGCAGGGATGGGGGCACAATTTCTTCTTAAACTGGAGCAAAACTATATACAGGTTTATGATACAAGCTATCTCGAGTGGATTCTGGGTTATTTCTAAACAGACGCAATGACAGGGTTTAGTTTGTATTCACCGGATGGGGAATTTATTTTGGGAACTGCCCTCCACCTTCACATACACTCTTAAAGTTAGCATGATAACTCATAAATGATTTTGAGGATCTTTTAGAAACTTTGCAGACACACTGTGCAGATGAAGATCTGGAACTCGCCAAATTTTGAGACAGTCGCACCAAAATTGAAGGAGTACCGTATAGTGAGAGTACAGAAAATGGCAGTTGCAGACTGATGATCCCAATAACTCAAAAAAGTCTTTAATGGTTCTTTTGTATGAATGAAGATCTGGACCTGATCAAATTTTGAGACAAACTGCATGAAAATCGAAGCAACACTGTTTAGTGGCAGCAAAAGAAAGGGTGACCTCAGAAGACATTTGACCTTGTGAACATAACTCCAAAAGTATTTGATGGTCTTATGAGTTATCGTATTACCACTTCACAAAAAACATAACATGGATACACCTGAGTTCATTTTGAAACAAATCTTCCCCAAACTGAAGCGGCAGTGGTAGGTGGCAGCAACGGGCAGAAAGGGCAGTTGTAGAACACAGTAGGCCTTATATTACAAGTGTTACATGGATCTTTTTCACCGTTTGCACAGTTCAGTGAAAATGTGGGGTGTGAGAAGAATTTCTGCATTTGCAAAAAAAAAAAAAAGTTAAAAATATTTTTTTTTCGTTGAAGACCAGTGAAATTTGTGGGGCGAGTGTGTAGGTTAGGTTTGGGCAGCCTTACTGCAATATTTTCAGATAGTACAGTATTATCATTTGGCAAATTTTACTTTCTATAGGCTCAGATAAAACAGGCAATGGCTTGTTTCAATTTAAATTTGCGTTAAACTTTTAACTGCAACTAAGCTGATAGTCCTGGTAACACCAGAGGTTAGTGAAACAATGACATTTTTGTTTGATAACTGATGATAAAATACAACACATTTAATTTTAATCTGATTATTAAAAACATTTTTTTGTTATATTAGGATTACATGACATTTTGTAAAAATAAATATTATCTGTAGATTAGGTATTTTAGCACTGGTAACTGGGTTGGCAATCAACAGTTCCTTATATATCCAATATAAAAATTCTCATTTGAAGAATACTCCATGATTGTAGTCCAAGTCTATGTCGATTCACTCCAAACTGATCAATCATCTTGTGTGGCTCTCAATCGATATAACGCAATGACACTCGGAGGTAGCCTTTGTATGCAGTATTAACTATGTCCACCAGATGGCCGTTTTCCATTGTGCAAAAGAACAAATAAGCCAAGAATCCGTTATGATGCATCACTGTATGTCACGCACTGAACAGATATGAGTTGACTCTTTTAGTACATAGACACTTACTTGCCGAATAATCGACTACTTTAAAGTGATATCGGCACATTAAACTGAGGCGTAACTGAGATTTTACTTTTGCTCTTAAGATTAATTGCCTCCCCTTGTCAGTGCCCTCCGCAGTGCGTGTGTGTTTCCCTCAGACAATGAATCCGTCCTGTGTGAGACAAACACAGCGCCGATCTACACGCAGATGGCCCGCCTGAAGCCCCACCCCGGGCTCTTTGTCTGCGGCCGCTCCGTCTGGCGGCGAGGAGGTGGCATTTCGGAGGAGCTGAGGGGTCACCGAGTTCTCCGCTGGGAGAAGCGCAGCCCCCGCCCCGTCTCTCTTTGCTAGATAACTTTAAAACAATGCATCTAGTTCGAGTAAAAGCAGTTTCCCAAATCGTTTTATAGTGTGTAATTATCGTCAGGTTTCAGCATAATCTATGCGTCTACTGCAGAGAAACTAATGGAGACAAAATTCCAAAAAAATGGCGCACACCATATGTCACACATAACAGGAATACCAAAGAAATGTACTAAACGAATGTCTTTTGCTTGTTAAGTAGGCAGCTGTTGATATTATGTGTGGCCTTATTGAGCGCAGCTAATAATGGGAAGGTAAAGGGCCTTTGAGTAGTGATGAAGGTGGAAAGGGAGCGGAGTCAGAGAGGAGGAGGAGGAAGGCAAGGGGTGAAGAAGCTGCGCGAGGATGGAGGCGCAACGCAGCACAGACAATGACTGCGGGGAGGTGGGAGGTACCAAGGTAGAAATATATATATATCAATTACGAAATTAAAGGAGTTTACCCTAATACCCGGGCCTTTCCGTTTTTTAAGCAACTAATCGTCATATTCTATTGCTAATATATATTACGTGCTTGGATCTACGTGACTTTCTAGTTTAGTCGCACGTGTATTAGCCCAAATCACTGAAATATACATACATCGTTGGTTACAGTGCATGTGTAATACTTTGGTTTTGATTTAACACATACGCCGTTTCACAGGCAACTATTACTGTTCGTTACATTTCATAGTCTTCATTCCGTTTAAATGAACTGGTGAAGCACGTAAAGGCTAAAACTGATATAGCGGTAATTCCGCAGACATCGGGCAATGTAACTACTTTGATTGCCTCTCTTTTTCTTTCATATATTATCGCAAGTGTGCACGACCTCACCACCGCGACGGGCAGCTGATAAATCCCTTCGCATCCTCATAGGGAAGTAGCTCCCAGCCGGGGAAAGCTTCTAATTTTACTCCCTGCACTCAACTTATAATTTCCCACGAATGTTTGCCGTACTGGTATTCAATTACTGTTCAAACGCTTCAGTCCGTTATTGGAGCCCTACCCATGATGCATGTTAAATGTCTGTTCGGGAAATAAGTGCATGGAATTTGCCACAGATTAATACAGAAGGACAACTGTAGACAAAATACCCATGTTTTAAATAAATGCAACTACTACGGATCCCATAAAGATAAATGAAGCCGTATGGATGCTGCTATATGAGGGACTACTTTTTGACATCGAAGTTAGTTGAGGCAATCAGGCGGTGGGGGCGGATTTAATGTATGAAAGTGGGAGTGCTGAGGCTACCCGGCACTCATACATAGACACAAACTATACAACCGATTTCATTGTATGAGTATGGGAGGTGTGTGTGAGAAATTTAGTTTGTAATTGTATGTACTTCATGTTTTAAAATTGAATGGTAGCTCGTTGTGCTCTCGTGAAACAAGTACGATTACTGATATAGCCAAGTTTTAAATAAAAGAGCCAGCTTGCTTGCTAGGGAGCTACGAACTAGCTAGCTGGCTACAACGCAAATTGTAATAAAGAGAATTGGACTTACGGGTAAAACAAAAGAATATAAACTTTACAGCTTGCCACTGGACGAAGACATAAAGGAGAGGCATCGTTAAGGAAAGGTGATTTTTTTTCTATTTATTAATTAACTATTTATCCATCTGGCAATTTATTTATATATTTATTTAACTGCCGGGCCGGTCCAGACCCACGTTGGCTCGTTTGATCCTTTTAAATAATTTTGTTGTGTTTTATGGAATTTCACAGAATAATACATAAGGACGAAAAGGGGAAATAAAAGTGTTAATTTGAAGAAGCGAAACGTAGAGTAGATGATAGCAAGGTAGATTTTGGGTTGAAGGGGGCGCCCGGACTTGATTGAGGCAGCACAAGTGTTGGGATGCGAACAGGATCCCCTTTTAACGGCACGTCGCCCCCCCCGCCCCCCGCATGGATCGGCGAATAAAGTCGGATCGCAGCCGATAGGAGAGAGCGGGGGGGGCTGCGTGTGACACAACTTTTACGAACAAATTAATATTGAGCGTAGACAAATAAAACGGAGTTAAAATAACAGTGATCTCGTAACAATGTATAGACCGCTACCCACGTATCTTTATCGGGGTTCGTGTGTTTATATATAAATTTAAAAAACGTAAGACAGTTTAGCTGTTAATATGTGGATAAGCACTCATTTATTGGATGGATTTCAGTGACCGGTGTCTGGAGTAGAATGAATTAGATCAGAAGTAGTTAAGGGCATCAGACGGTAACGTCCAAACGATGTTATTAAGTTGGAACTAGAGCCCGTCAAAGCACGAGGTTACAGCGTATCATTTTGCTAAAGATCATGGATTTGTCGTCGGACACGCATTTGAGTTGTGTTTCAGCTAATGATCAGTGAATCTATTCTGAAGGGGAGCCAATACTAGGAAAAGTTGGCTTGTGCACGTATCCCACGTGCTGTTGGCTAACACCCCCTTTCTGTGTCTTCTGGTCCGGACCACTGAAGCCAAGGTTTAAAACCTTTTACGTTTACGGATAACCTGCAAATACACATGCGCATAACCACTGTCTCCCACGAGGATGCCCTGGGGAAATGTGTAATTTGTACAGTAGGGATTTGCTTTCCGTCTAAAAAAGGCAAATATCACACACAAAGGTATTAAAAGTATCCGATGCAGATGAGAGAATGTAATGTGAAACACGGCTGCATTGTGTAATGGGTGATGTTATGTCGGTTATAAGTGATAGGTTTGTAGTAAATATTGCTACAGTACAGTGTGTGTTAGGCAGCTGTAGTCTTGATAGGCACAGTGCTTTCGTCATGGGCTTTTGCCTTTACATACTTTAAGCATGATCAGACAGTGTAGTACAAACTTTGAGTCACTATTGTTCCAGGAGCCCTACAAATTCAGCAGAAAGAATGTGCAGCGCCGATTAGTTGTGGACGTGCGTATGAATCACATACAGGATGTCTAATGTAATGATGTCTGTCTTTGTGTCAGGAAGCCATGCCGCCAGTAATGGAGAAGACTGGTTCAGGTGTTCTGTCCCGAAGCAGGTCTAAGAATGTTACCAATGGCAACAGCCAGCATTCTGAGGAGGAGAGCAGTGACGAGGAGCACGTACACGGTTTGGTTCCATACCTTACATCCTCACATGGGGCTGCGAGAACGGCTTGCTTTGCATTAGTGTCCCACCACTCAGCTGTTGCCTTTTTGCCTGATACTACCGAACAGCTACAGTCATTTCAGCATTTATTATTTATACTACTTTTACTGTACAATTCTTATTTTTGGCACATCACAGGTACTGTAGGCTTTGCATGCTTTTGTTGTTTTTATGCATATGACATCACACAGAATGTTTGGTGCTCGTCTGACTGTAAAATTACACAATAGTTGCATCATCTACTACTTTGTGTTTACTATACATGTTTTACACCTTACTACACCACACTTACTGTTTGTATCTATACCTCATAGCATTTCATTATGTAGGTTTAACTGTCATGTAGAATCTTGAGTCGGCAGAAAGTTTCCATCGTATCAAATGACAATGTGAAAATGCCCGAAGAGTCAAGCAGACTTTCTGGCTAGATTCGTAGTGGAGGTGTTCAGGATCTGAAAGAATTTAATCATGCTTCTCAACTTTCTGTACATGTGTAATTCTATACAGCAATAAGAATTGATACATTGCAACACTAAACTACCAGAATTAGTACCACAGATTTGCTGAATCGTTTCTATTAAGCTGATGTCTGTCTTTGTGCACTCACAATTATGTATGACTCGTGTCATTTTTAGCTAGTAGGCTATTCTTCTCCACTTTGTTCATTATAAGCATTTCTCTCCCTGTTTTTTTCCCATTTACGTTTCTCTGACTTTTTCTGGCTGTAGACTCAGTGCTCATTGCCCACTGATTCTGTCTCCACAGACAGCATGATTCGAGTTGGAGGGGACTATCAAGCTCAGATTCCAGAATTCAAACCTGGTAACGATCTCTTTGAGTGGAGCGCAGGGGGGTGGGTTAGTGCAACAAAGTGTAATGGTGAAACTGATACAGGTTAGTGCCGTCTTTGAGATGGTGTGTGACACACTTACGTTTATTTGTTTTAAGGTAGCATAACTGTGCTTTTATTTGTTGATGGAATGTAAAAAGGAGGGATCTGTGTTCACAGACAGTCCTGCTCGCTTCAATGAGAAGGATCAGAGGAGCATGCTGGTCTGGTCGCCCAGCACTATGGTATCTGATGCAAAGTGTAAGAAGCTGTCCCACCTCACTCCAAGGAGTTCTTATGAGAAAGGCGTGAGTTAGCATGCTGTGCATCGACACTCATAATCGTGTGTTTTTCCCTCAGTGGATGAATATATTCTGATGGCAAAGGAGAGACATGGATACAACATGGAACAGGTACGTTTTCCTGGTAATCTACCCTCTGCTGAAGTGATCCTGCATGTTGCACCCTAGATGTCCCTAGATCAGGGGTCTCCAACTCCGGTCCTGGAGAGCTACTATCCAGTAGGTTTTCTATCATACCCGGCTTCTGATGAGCCA
>JAODLC010000002.1:25382986-25393097 GCA_026781145.1 Hippopotamyrus pictus
AACTCTAACATCGGTTCATCTCCCTCCACGATTACCCAGATACCACCCTCCCTGGTGGGACTCAAAGTAGAACCCTCACACTCTCACTGACGGGGAGGGTGGGGGGAGGGGGGGGGGAGGTTTACACAGGGCCATTATAGAGATGGGCATTTTGAGTGACAGAAGACCATCACACACATTGGTCTTATGGTAACTAGTGCGTACTCATCCCTCTTTCTATACCCCCACGTGGACAACACAGCCGTCCAGGATCTACACCACATAATTCCTTCCGATCCACTGCCCCCCCCACCCCCCATGAAGAGAAACTATAGCTGCAGGCCCGGCTAACAGTCCCGTCACTGCTCCCTGGGGCAAATGGAACACACCCACTTTTTTTGTTTTGTTTTACCCGCAAGGCGGCTATATGTTCACACGGGTTCCGTTAACTGTCCCGTTGCTGTGAAAATAACCAAAAACCTGAAAACAGAAGTATACACTGGATTGTAAAAGGCAGGATTGGCCTCAGCTTGTTGCCATGGCAACACCAGAACCCTTCCGCGGGCAGGTTTCCTGAGACGGAGGAGCACTGTGAATGTTGGGATGTTAAAGTGAAAGGAAAGGAAAGGAAAGGAGGATCAGTTTCATCTAGATAAACATTAAGTAGCTCTGTGCTGTTCCCAGTACACTGGGGGAAAAGGCATTAGAAACGTTCTCTACCTTTTTAGATAGTGTAGGAATAAACAAAAGCACTACTCTAATACTTGATCCAAACACTGACACACTAAACTTGCAATCATGCACAAACACTTCTGCTGTCAAACACTGATGTGATGAATCGCAGTAAACATACAGCATTAGTTACCTTTTTACATTTTTGTGAAGGTGTGTATGTGAATTGTATACGTTAGACTGGAATTGCTTGTGACTTTTTTATATATAGAATAAAGGTAAATTTGCATTGTTGTGGTTGGAAAGTAATGCATACTGAAGGACCTGGTAAAATGTGAACTTCTGGCAGATGTCTTGGTTACTGATACAGACATGAGGCCAGTGATCCCATCTACGAGTTCATGTTCTCCATTCTGTTTTTGACACATGGAGAATTACATCCTGTTCCCCTAACTGCAAACCTCAATCACAATGCTATGTAAATACTTAATTACCTGGGTCAGTTGTGCTGCTGGTAGTCTGACTGGGGGGGGGGGGGACTGTGGCTTAAAATCCACTGCTGGAGAGAGAGAAATGGTACTTATTAATGAACTGGCTGCTTGCTCCCCCCCCCCCGTTTAATCTGATAGGTCATTTTGTTCAATTAATCTTTAGCAAACATGCTGAACACCAGTTTCGTTTTAATGCCATTTGTTTATTACTATCATTGAATTATTTTCCTCACAAAAAAACAATACATTGTCCCACCCTGGCCACACCAATTGTGCAGTTTGTGACACAAAAAATTGTAAATTACAGCAATGGAAAAAAATGTGACAAAATCAACCCTGAAAAAAGATAGGATTCCCAGCACCTTGAACAAAATCATCTGGAAAGGAGTTTTATTAAAAACAGAATCTCAGAAAAAAAATATACAGATGTACACAGGTGTTCTCCGAAGCAGTTCACATTTGCATTTAAAACCGTCCACCCTATTCTGCCTCTGCACCTTCGTTATAACATTACCTTCCTGTATTATTGGAGCCCCGAACCCAGACAGTGCTGGAGAGGCTGCTGACCAGGGGGTGCCACAGTCCCATTGCACAGCAGTGGGGAGACACTACAGAATTCGCACCAAGTGCACGATACACGCATCCGTACTCATCAGTTGTAATTTTGATCGTGGGGGAGGATAAAACACTATAGGGGTCAACTGGGAGAGCTTCAGAGTGGCTGGAAACACACAGATCGTGCCCCCGCCTCGCTACGCACCCCGTCTCACACGCTATGGTTTTTTTATGGCCCAGTGACACAGCAACACACCATACGGGCAATCGCGCCTCGAACTCCGTCACCCTTGGAAACTGATACCAAAGGATGAGGAATCTGCAAACAGGAGCTGAATTTGAATGACCTGGAAAAGGTGGTTCCAAACAGGACCCGAAATGGTCACACGCTCTGAGCACAGGGAAGTGGAACCGCAAAAAGCGTCGGTGCCTGACTGGTGAGCCGGCCGATCCAGGCACTGCAGGGGCTCCTTTCTGCAATAACCATTAATGACGCGAATCGGCACAGTACATCTCACACTCGGTCTAAGCAGGCATGTATGAAGCTTGTATGTTCACACTCAAACTGGCTAAACCACTCCTGCTATTGAAATCAATGCAGCACTGGGTATGATGCAGAAGAGCTAACAGTATATATAGGATGGGATTTTGCAGTTTTTTGTTTTAAAGACAATTACTTACAGTACTGTGGCGCAAAAGGGAAGAAGGAGCACTAGGCGCTCATCCACAGGCATAATTACGATAGGACACGCCCATCCGTCCCACACCGCAGCCCAGACCTGGGCACCAGCTTCTGCAGTGACTCAGCGCTGACTCCGAGGTCACTCGCAGACAAATTTCACCAGTCATAACAAATCCAGTAGGTAAAGCACTAAGCCATTACAATGGGGAACTGACAGTTTAGTCCTTTGGTTATTCAATTACTTCAATCACCACTCCTCTATCAATCATGTCTTGTGTATAATGATGGCACGGCCTGCTGGGATGGGATGGGGGGGTGTTTACATCCACCACACACACAACCTGACCCACTGTCCTCTAACACAGATACTCTCACGGCAGGTTCTACACCTGATACCGCCAAACTTAAATAAACCAGTGTAGCTCCTTTACTGTGCTAAAAATATCTTTATAAAGAACAAAAACACCAAAAAAAGGAATAGTACACTAAACCAAGACGAATGAGCAGTAGTCAATTAAGATAATTAACTTTAAAGACCGACCCCCCCCTCCCCCCAAAATTACATACAGAATCACTGTGAGAAAGATGTTTGAGGCAAACGGCCATTTGGTTGTAAATACAGAAACAGCAGGATCACCCCCATGCATCATAGTAAATCCTCCAGTCAAAACGACAGTGACAATAATAAAATAATGCAACAATATTTGTGATAAGGTATGAAACTGCCACAACCCGAGTCTTTTTGCCCCTGGGGGGGGCGGAGTTCGGTTGGACAGTTTCTCTCTTGGACTTTTTCCATTTCTCCTCTTCGTCAGTCAGGTGGGTGGGGGGTGTTTTGAGAGGGAAAACAATGGTTCAAGTCACATTCTCAAATGCACAAATTAAAATGACACAAACTAAATCATTTCCTTTTCAGTGATATATAGATTTGTAGATATTTATATATTTATAGATAGAATTTATACTTTCTTCCGGGTGGCTTGGAGGGAGGCATGATGGGAGTCTCGTGTTCCGTTTACATTCTCTATACAACGACGAGATACAATTGAACAAACACAAAACAAAAGATCGTTCAGCTTGCTTATAGTAATTATTTTTTCTTCAGAAAAGTAACAACAGATTCATTCCAGTGCAGAACTTGAAACCAAGCAGCAACTCAGTTACAAGTACAATCCATCCATTTTTACATAATTGGCCCTTGTTCAGTTCATCTCATAATTGACCCCTGCAGTAGAAATGTAACTGGCTGAAGAAAAGGAGTGAAGTGGATGGAACTCTAGTGTTAAGACAGCAGGTGTGGACAGGTTTGCCCACGGGAGGGCTGCCCTCAGGGTACCAACGTGGTTATGCTGTACACTCAGGACGCCAGGGAGTTCGTTGCTTTGCTGTTGCTTGTGCTTGGAGATGGGTCACCATTTTGCACTGAACTGAAACAAACTGGTCTGAGGCCAAGAGACTCACAGTACATCTGACGTTCCAGGTACCGCCAACCATTCCCTTGCCCCTGTCCTCTACAAAGAGGTATGAGACTTTAAAAAAAAAAAAAAAAAAAAACAAACAGCAGGCCAAAAAAATGGTCATACATTTTCATGAATTTGGAGATAAAAAATACATTAAAAAAAAAAAAACGACACGATCTAAGGACGGAGGTTAACTGGGAGGGAGGAGGAGTCAAATGACTAACACTTGAAAAATCTAAGCCCCCACCATGTAGCCTCTATGACAATCACAGCCCTGCAAGTCCGATGATCTGTTCCTGGTGAGCAGTCTACGTGTCCCTTAGAGGCCAAAGCCATTTCTAGGCCTCAGTTTTCTTCTCCTGGGTCTTCTCCTCCATCTGAAATAGAAGCTCGATTCCACGACGTCGTCGTCAAACTCGACGCGTCTCCGGTTATGTTGCGCCCCCCTGGGAGCGATTACAGCTTCAGCTCGTTGGCCACCTTGGAGGCGATGTTCTTGAATGCGATGGAGGTGCCGGAGATGCGCTTGAAGCGCACGCCGTTGAGCGAGAGGCGTGGCAGCTTGCACACCTCCATCTCCCACTGCACGAAGTCGTCCCGCGACGGGTCGCCCGACACACACAGCAGCATGAAGCGCTCACGCAGCTCGTACTCGCAGTTGTTGGAGTCCAGCACCTTGCGGATCTCCTTCATCATCTCGCCGGGCTCCATGGAGGACGTGGTCTTCATGCTCCAGGTGAATCTCAGTGACCGGGGTTTGGAGTCCTTCGAGGGTGGTGTGCCACTGGGGACCGGCGAGGAGGACAGCGAGTCCTTGTTCTCGTCTCCCATGGAGCCCACGGTGCCGCCAGAGACCTTCTCGCTCTTGTCCCCTGTGCTGCTCAGCATCGGCCTGAAGAGGTGAGCACAGAGGGCGGCGGTCAAACACAAAAGCGAGAAAGATCACGAGGGCAAACACAGAGAAAATACATAAAAGATGGCAAGTAAGTGGCATACAAAAAGGAGAGAGGAGCATAATGAGCATCAGCAGAATGAACGACTTAAGAGAAGTGGTGGGTGGAGACAGCTGATTGGATGGGGACAGCATGGGGGGTGTATGAATGTAAGGACTAAGATGTAGAGGTTTCTGCTCCAGATGAAACTGCGTGCCCTCTGAAAATGCAGACACAGTAACTGCTGAGGAATACTGCAGATGAGCAGATCATCAAAACAGGATCCAAAAACTACAAAGGGCATCAGAGTTTGGCTTAACCAGCCAAACACTTCTCAAAAAAAAAATAAAAAAATAAAATACATTCTCTAGAAAATCCCTTCAAGACTACATTTCACAACTGGAGCAAAAACATGGTCAGCCTCTGCTGAGGGAGCACAAGATCTCATCCTTTAGATGCTTCCTTAAGATGTTTGCTTGAGCGCAAATCGAAAAGGAGAACGGGTGGCAAAGTTACAGTCTGCGTCCGCACTGCAGACCCAGACATCTGGCAGCGAGGATTAAGCAGAGACGGCCTGTGCAAAGGCCTTAACGGCTCAGCGACAGCACTGGACAGCGATGGTCATGCGAGGCGTGCTTAGAGCATGCAGGGGCCGAAGGGCAGTGTTAAGCAGGCTGCAGCAGGGCTCACCGCTCAGACTGATTCTGCTGAGCTTTATTTATGCTTGTGGATAGCAGGCAAGCAAATAATTAGGGTGCTGAGGATGCAATGCTGGCAAGCGTAGAGGGACGCTACAGCCTCCATTCTAGATGGATCCCAACAGATGATGGTTACCAACATGACTTTTGTTTCCTCTAAATACTCCCATAATTTTTTTTCCCCCAATTGAAATCCCCTTCAAAACAAAGCCTCCCATCAATAATACTCTGATGATTCACTAGAGCATTCTACAGTTTGCTCTACATCTGTGATCTGGGTCAGACTGTTAATGTGCCACATTAGCCCTCGCTGGGGGCTAGGCCCCAGGCCCCGGGGGGGGGGGGGCAAACAGCTGGATTCCCCTCCCGCTCACAGCAGTGCGGCAGCGTCTACAGCCACCCGAAGGCGGAATAAGGCGGCTAGTGCTCTGTCCCGTGTGAAACTGACAGCACACACGTGCAGCTGAGGCCGTGAAACCTAGTGTTCCCCCCTCGCACGTCAACATGGGTGCTGTGTGTTGAGGCAGAGACCTGTGGCAAATAACTGGCCATGGCAAATAGGGAAGAAAAAAAAAAAAACTGGGGGAAAAATGCACGACTAAGGATATAAACATCATGAACAGCAAACTGGAAAAAGATGCTACTTCCTACTGACTTACACACACCACTAATATTTTTGTAAAAGAACAAGCAGTAACAAAATTATGTTCCTGTCAAGGAGCTAACCATATTTTCATAGAGCCTACTTACAGAATGTAACAAATGGTTCTATACACACATCTTAAGTCATTATTTACACTATTAACTTTTTAATATTAAAACTATTGGCCAGTACTCAGTTACTTTAGACTAGAGTAACATTTTAGATTTTTTGTTGGAAGAACTTCAAGCAGTACAACGCAATAATCATCAAGTAAAGATACTGACAAGAGTGACCTGAATCACCATAAATCCATTGCCTTTAAGTTGCTGAAATATAGATCAAAGACCCACAACACCAAAAGCAAAAGGAAGCAACAAAGGTGCAGACAAACTACATCCACAGGTACCTCACAGCTCAGCAGGTTTACAAACATGGAAAAAAAGGACAATACCGTGTTAAAAAAACGTCTTTGTCATCTTGAGTTAATAAAAAAAAACGTACAAAAGCAATATATCAACCAATCAAATGATTCACACAATAGAATTCTATTATTTTTTTGCATTTAACAGTGATGATCACACATTGGTTGATTACTAGGCCAATCAACTTTCAGCCTAATCAAGGCATCCAACTGAAGCCTACATGGTAGCTGATTGAATCACGTGGATCATGTCTCACCTGCTGCCCTCATCACGACCCTCTCCCTCATACGGGCTCCTCGGAGAAAAGGGGCACAAGTTTAGTCTCATCACATCTGTTTTTTTGGACGCTTGAGTTATTGATTCACTTCCACCACCGACCCCAATGCAGCAGCGCCCCGCTACTGTGGCCCATGCAGTTCCACATCTACACCGTTCACATTACTAATGAGATCATCCCACTGTAAAGGCGGGCCTTCCATACCATTATCAGGCGGTGTCTGTAACCTGCTGGACCATCCTGACCCACATGAAAGGCCTCCAGAACCAGGCCCCCACCCACCCACAGTCTAATTAAAGTGAGGCAGACATTGTGTCAACGGAAATATACAGAGAACTCACTCACTGATAAGTGACAGATGTAGAACTGGAACAAAGGGCCAGACCACCACAGTAAGCCGGGCACACGCACCGGGGCAGACCACCACAGTAAGCCGGGCACACGCACCGGGGCAGACCACCACAGTAAGCCGGGCACACGCACCGGGGCAGACCGGAGCTGTCCACAATGCCCACCCCCACAGTCCATGTCCAAGCTGTATACCCTGATTTTACATGTTAGAAAAGCTCGATACCCCCCACAAGTTCACAGGCTTCTTGAACAACTCTGGGAAGCAAATAGTGCAATAGGGAATACGGAGACCGGGGCTGATGGGGGCGTGACACAGTCTCTATGACAGCACATGGAGAAAACCTCCAGATGGTCTTCAGAGGCAACTCGGTGAGAACGACATCCGGCTGAAATGTACGTGTCTGCAGATCTACTATTACATCTACCTGCTGAAACCTGGATTCTGGGTCTCAATCCAACCTTCCCAACCCCACCCACCCAGACACAGACTGATTGCCATTACTTTACATGTCACTAATCAAATTTTAGACAAAAAGAAATATGCTACCTTACCTCCAATGCACTGTCCTATCAAGAAAATCCAAGTAGAATTAAAAAAAATCGGGAAAGATTGTGTCATCGGTGAGACAGTATTGACTGAATGACACTAACATGAATTATAGTTGAATGAAAGACCTTTTTCATGGATTATTTCAGCCTAATGACAAATTTAAGTTGTGACCACCAGAGGGCGCACATTTCTCAGGACATGCAAAACCTTCCCAGCATCGATGAACCCTACAGTGCCCTCTAGTGCGTAAGGAAAAAGAGAGCACTTAAATAAACTACTGCTGAGACCTATTAGAGAGAACACCTTAAAACCCATACAATCAGTCTTGAATAATAATAATAATAATAATAATAATAATAATAATAATGTTAAAGATAAAAGATGTAGTGAGCTAGAAATTAAATTAAAATGAAAATCACCCAAGATTAATTTCAATGAGGAATCTATACAGGTATGGAGGTGGAAGTGGTTGTGAAAGAGGCAGGTTCTGGGTGGTGAATTCGACATGTGGGCTAAGGCAAAAATAATAACATTTATCACACCCCGACAGAGCAGCGTGACCAGACTGCAGTCTGCTGGCAAGTCCTTTATTTAGCATGTTGGCGTGCAGCTTGGGTGACAGGCAGGACTGAGAACACAGCTGTGTAGCCCCCCCCCCCCCCAATCACCTCCCACCCTGAGACGGACTGCTAATCGCACAGGATGGGGCAGCCACCTGTCCAGCCCAAGTCACAATGTCCATGTACCTGTTCAGACTGCATTCATTCACCAGTAACTGGTGCACACCAGTCCATTTGGGTATAAGGGTTTAGTCCAGCAAGCCTCGCACCAGAGAATGTTAGTTCATGAAAATGGTGTAAGTCCCAGTGCAGGACAGAGTATTAGGGCTCCTCCGGTCGGTCTCCACCTCCTGACCACTTAGAAGACCAGGGCTACTCCACACCAACCATCTGCTCACTGACCACTAACTGTCCTGCAGTCACCTCAGCACAGACCTGCATCTGCAAACATCTGTGGTTTACATGTTATTTAAAGAGATTCAGAAAACCACACTCCTAGTGTGACATGCGACAACAGGGTGGCCATAGACTAAGGCAGCAGCTGCTCCATCACAGCGCCTCAGAGAGAGCGGCCATCTGTAACGGAGAGGAGGACCATGCATCCTTTCTTACTGACGGTGCTGGAGCTGTGCAGCTGGATGAGCAGAGGAGATGAAGGACACATTCCTGTTTACATGCACTGTGAAAGGCGCATGGCCACACAGAGGTGACCTGCTGGGTCCACGGCCACCGACAGATGGAGCGAGAGGAAAGGAGGATGGGCGTTATGGAGAGAAGGATGGGCGTTATGGAGAGAAGGCTGCCAGCGGGTGAGTCAGGCGAGATGGCGAGGGACGGACGGACAGACGGACGGGGGCGTTAGTACTGGCCAAACAATTCACACCGACGGCAAAACACAATGATCATAATATACTAATAATAATGAAATACGACCATAAGTACAAAGGAACAATTAAAAAAAAGGTTCAAGACAAGAGAGGCAAAAATGGAAACACCAGATACAGAAATTAACAGAAGCTGAAGGGGATCGTGGTCGTGGTCATTGCCTACCTTCTGGGGAATCTGAACGAGAGATTTCTACAAAAAAAAAACGGGGGGAGAAAGAAAGAAGAATGTATGTACACAAACGTGCACACAAACAACTCAGCAAGTATATATGTATTTATGCAGAAGTTCATCTTAGGGGGAATATACTCTTAGGTACTTCTCTTGTGCTTTCTCACCCAACTTGCTATACGTAATGCCCTGCAGAACACAGGAAGTATACATGGTAATACAGTAATGTGCAGCAACCAGCCGGAGCGCCGTGTTTAGAACCACAACTGTGTCGGGCTGCTGAGGGAGCCCAGCACTGAAGGGGGTGCACAAGCTCACAATGTGAGCAGGTGACAGGTAGCCGAACGACTGATGGATCATGTCGTGTTAATGTCCTCACATCCTTTGAGATAGATGACACACAGGATCTTCTGTACACATACGTTTAGCCGTAGAAACTGTTGTGTGTTTCGACAGCCCCTGACTATGAGGTCATTCCTCTACCCAGCCTGTACCACAGGTGGTCACAAGCACACAGCCTCCCAGTAAAAATGCTTCTGAAGGGATCGATGGGTTTTCTATTCCATCAGTGACCAGCAGCATCAGACCTGCACTTTAATAACCCAGTTTCCTGAAGTCCATGAAAAAAACACTGTAAACCCAGTCTGTACTTTGCCTTGGATTTAAAGCACATTTAAGTATTTATTTAATTACATTTCTATACCAAGGACTATCCAATACTAGTTTCACTTGGGAAACTGGGGCCACATCTGATTTTGGAGATGGTGTGTACCACAGAGGCAG
>JAODLC010000002.1:25415957-25431094 GCA_026781145.1 Hippopotamyrus pictus
CTCAGCTCCCAGCGCACCTGTACCAAGTATTCGGTGTTCCTGATTGGCTGGGAGCTGGGAGGGAGCAAAAACATGGATTGTCTGGGGTTCCCCGAGGACTGGGTTAAGAAACACTGTCCTAGAGCCTAATGTCCTCCAGATCGAGGCTGGTTTTGCACGCATGTGGATCTCAGTCCTGTAATCATGCCTTATAAACCACCCTGCCTCCCCTGATTAATGCAGCAAGCAATTACACCCTCATCCTGCGGGGCTTGGAGATTCCAGACTGCCTCGGAGCATGAACACCCATAAATCGTCTGGATGCCGGAGAGTTGAGAGAAACTGTGTCTCTCCCAGTTAGGCTTCGACAGGAAGGCTGGAGTAATTTGTGAGGAAGTTGGGCAATTAGCAGCAGCAGCAGAGGCCACACTGACCGCACCAGATCGCTGGGCCACCCGGTCGGGACTCGTCCGTTTAGATGTCAACTTTCAAGAAAGCAACGAGGAAAGATGACAATGAACTCTGGAGATGGTATCACTGTAAGAATCACCTCCTCACCCTAAAATACACAGCAACTGTTCCACAACCCATAATCAACAGCACAGAAATATGCTACAATTAAAGGCCATATTTCTATCAATTCTGTCATTTCACAGACTCAGAAGTTCGTAGGAGGAGGATTTAAAAAAAAAAAAAAAAAACTAAAGCACTAATGTTGCAAAGACTAAGGCTGCATTGGGCAGAATGCCTTAAAATATTTTGAGCCAGCAGAATTCAACACCACTCATACAGACCTGACCGACATGAGGTGCAAAGTCATTTCTTTTGAACTAGTGAGCAAATTAATGTCACACACAGGCAGCAAGATGAAAGACAGGGCCCTCCTCCCCCCCTTTGCGGCATTAATGCTTTAAATAAGGAGTGAATTCTTTTAAATATCACATTTTAGAGTGCAACATCTGCAGTGACGTCAATCACCCCGACGTAATACTAACAACGTCACTCCCCAGTTTAGAGTGCGTCAGAAAGAGACTGAGGAGTTTCAGCACAGGAGAAAGCGGCAAAGTGCAGCTTCAACATCTGAGCTGCCAGTGACTAAATAGAGTAGAGCTGATTCTCAGTAGAGAATCAGCGATTGCTGGCCAGTATGTATGTGAATGCAGACTTCCACCAGTGGAAGATCTCTTCCCCCGATGGGTCAAAGCAGTGGCCAATTACTGCAGTGCTGACAATCAGCTCCTGCTGATTCCCAGCCCCCCTGAGAAAACAAACTGACTGAAAGATGGGGTCTGCGCTCAGACCTTAATTTCAGCACGAATGTGCTACGTTGTCAGAACCTATAGTATGAGGTTCTTTTTCCAAAACGGTTATCATAGTAAACTGCTAAAGTCATTTGCCTGAGTGCTTATGTGAGCCTGCCTTTTCTAACTAGCTTCACATGACAGAGTACCACCATTAAGACCAGCACGTAGGTAAAACTGACCCTAGACCAATATAAACATTTCCGTATAGGTACTGATATCTACACAGTTTCTTCATGTCTTGGAAGCATTTACCATTCTCAAAACGGTAGATGCATTAGATAGTACAGCACAACATTAGTTCACTAGCAAAAGGCCACAACTCAAAACTTCAAACTTATGTTTCAAAACCAAATTCCTTCAATGAACAAGTCAGTACTACTAAAATGAAAAGTTCACGGACTAATAATACAATGTCGCATATTTCAGTATGCAAAACATCACAAGAAATTGGACAGGACTCACCTTTACATTTTACTTGAAACAATTTTACTGTAATGAATGCATGACACAGTACAATACACTAATTAAAACACAGAGAAAAACCTGCACACAGTTACCCCGCACTGTTTTACTGTTTTAGTTAAAAAAACTGCATCAACAAACAAATTTATGTACCGTAAGAACCAAATATACCAAAAAGCAAAAGAAAAGATATAGCAGTGTAACATGTATTCTCTCCACCTAACCAGAAATGCTGTCACTCCTCTCTGTAAGGCACAGATCTTCATTTACATCACACCTGATATTCTCCTTTGCAAGACAACATGGGAGAAATTTCTTGCATGCTGACATTTAGCAGATATTACAACAATACCACATGGCTGCAATTTACAGAAAATGCACTTCAGTGATTATGACAGACTATTTTGCATTTGATAATTCATACAATATTTACATTCATATTTCCATCTAAATTAATACAGTATGTATCTAACCATATGAAATGCACAGTAATACTATACAAGAGAGCTAAAATAATCCTATTTAGACCAACAGGACTTCTGTAATTGTTCATAACCATTTACAAAAATATGCTTAAACACTTTCAATTTGTGTGCAAGAATAAGAAATGATTCTTATGTGAACAGATGAGCTAATGGTGTGGAGGCTTTCGCCCATCGTTTATACAACATTAATTATCATTCAAGAATAATGCCAAAGCAACAGAGAAACTGTAACTCACTGTCAGACTGCACCTTAAATCCAGCAACTGGACTGACAGGCGGGAACCAGCAAATCAAAGGACTCTACTCTTCATGAGCACCACAGCTTCCAAAAACCAAACGTCTCTCCCAAAAATAGACACACTTTTCTTAAGCTGTCCCCCAGTTGTTTTCAGACCATTTTCAGACCAAATCTCTAAGTCTGCTATGACGCCACCCCAATACACCCACACAACACAAAATTGATTCCACAGCTCATCTCACACTAGTACAAAGAGGGCTTAGCCTCCTAGCATCGTCTCTGCAGTCTAACCCACGCAGCCAATTAGCCTTTGCTCCACCCGCTTTATTATTGGTTATTGGTTTCTTTTTCGTTTCAAGCCAATTACAAACCCATATTATCGTCCTGTTAACCATGTTCTGCAGTGGCCAAAAAACACGACGTGATATTCAGGACTATTTACCACTGCAACAGTATCCAGTTGGTTGAGAAGGACGACAAACTCCTTCCTTTTAACTCACACACCATAGAAATACCACCTGATCAATTAGAGAAGGAGCTGGAAAGTCACCTGCTTTCCTGTCCTTCACCCTGCCCACTCCCCCCCCCCCATCCTGCCAGGAAGACACTATAACACCTCCCACTTCATTAAATCTCCCTTAACTAAAACATGACACTATCGAGCAGGGCCCTCAAGGGCCAATGCTAATGTTGACGCTATGCTACCTGATACCTCGAGTTACACACACATCTACTTGCATCACGGTAAGCATTAAACAGGAGCTGGCGTCTTAGGTAGGGCGGTTCCAGTGCTGTATCCTTACTTTCTTTGACTCTCACACACAGCTGCACAACCTGAGATCGTAGCACTATGCCAAGCCGTATTTTACTCAAGGCGGCCACGGGCACTAAATCGTTGCGAGTCGTTAGCCGGCACAGCGTGTCGGTTTATGCCCTCTGCCCATGAAAGGTCACCGTGTGCAGACTGCAGTCCAGTGCTCAGTAGGGAAACACAGCCAGGTTTTTCACACACAATCCCACTAGGAGGAGAGTCAACCAGGTGACTGGGGTGGTTTTGGGCACAACTGTGAGACATCCAAAGAGACCTGTATGGAAACCCACCGGACGTGAAGGGATGGATCTAACGAGCTCAGCAGCAGGAAAGATCACAGGTATAAACAAGCCGCTTCAGTCTGAGCTGGACATGAAAACCACACAAACATGGACACCAGCTGGACCCTCTCACTTACCTCCATCCCCAACTTCGTTGCTTTTTCTTGTAATCCATCCCTTTCCTACAGACTCCCCGATCTCCAGGGATTATAATTACTTTACCCTCACTCTTTGCGCTAAGATACTTAAATTATCCATCACACTTAATGTTGGAAATCACACAAAAGACTCACATGGACATCCATTCAAAGAAAAATGACCAAAATCCTTCATTTTCAAAACAATGTAATTCCTTTCTTCTTTCTTCGTAAACCACAGAAATGTCCATTCATCCATCCATTTTCCATAATCGCTTGTCCTACGCAGGGTCATGGCGGTTTGGACCATATACCTATGGGTGCAAGGCAGTAAATAACCCAGGACAGGACACCAACCCATCACAGGACACAAACACATTCCGACTTATGGGCAATTTGGCAGCTCCAATTCACCTTATGCATGTTTTGGGACTGTGGGGGCGGCAACTGGAGACCATAAAGAAAGCCTCATGACAACACAGGGACAGCAAGCAAACTCCAGCTCCTGGTCTCCAGAACAGCTGGTCGACCAAGCAGCAGGCACCTGTAATACTGCACCAAATGCATTTTGAAAGCAGTTCCTCACTGCCTGAATACAACCAGACTAAGAGTAATAAACTACCCCCTTCTAAACTAACACTATGAATTAGACATTGGGGCAATCTGAGCAAGCACGCCAATTTTAAATGGATATTTTACCCTCAGGGAGTTGGCATATTTTGTCAGCTTGAATAGATGTCTGTGCCTGCTTTGTCTTTTTTTGTTTCAGACTGCCTTGTTAAATTTGAGTGAGGGTGCAAAGAGCAAATCACCCTGAGCTCGCACACCCATGTAGCACACATGCCCCACCATACGACTGCCTCTGAGCTATTTAATATACTCGACACAATTGAGCGAACGGAGCAATCAAAGGCCAAATTCATTTAAGGCCCGATGGAAGATCGTGTGAGTGGCTGTATAAGTTAAACACAGGTAAAAGCCTACTGGGGTCTCCAAAAAATTAACCTGAACTTAAAATATGAAACCAACCATTTAAATAGGGTCTCCCAAAAGCAACGGACAGAAACTAATGGGAATTCTGTTTAGGGCACAAGACAGACAAGAAAACAGTTTGAAGCAGGCGATGACAAGAAGAAGTGTCATCACAATCTTAAGAAGTGCCCCACTATCCCAAAGCTATTTATAACCTAATGTTCCTCAGCATAGTGCCAGAGAGACTGATGGAATCAGAGGCACAAGAGAAACAATGAGAGAGCTCTTGTGATATCTAAGATAACTGAAAAGGAAACAGAAGAAAAACTCAAAATACCCAGAAAGCACACACACACACACACACACACACACACACACAGAAGTATCACAAACTCAAACAGAACAGATGCAATCAGATAAATCTGAAGGAAAAAAAAGTGCTGATTTACAAGTTGGCACACCTGTGAGACATCAGCCCTGACAAAATGCTGAAAACGCTGACACGCCCTGTCAGGACGCCACTCCCAGCCAGACTGGCAGGGCCGCTTTTCACAAAGACGCTAGCGAGGCAGCGCCACGCGGGCAATTCCACAACGTGCATTCAGCACTGTGGCTACGCGCTCCCACAGCCTCAGTGTCATGACACCGTCGAGAGACGCCCGCGTTCTTCCCAGGAAGAGACTTTATTAGTGACAAAAGGAAGGGTAATTCCTGCCAACAGCACCCAGGAATACAAAGTCTGAAGTTAACAGAACACCACCATAAAGCACCGCTGAGTCACACTCTACCACTCAGAGCTGTACTAAGGGCCAGCTACGTCTGATTTTCACCTCCCCCCCCCCCCCAACTCCCACACAGGATATTTCTCCAGGTTTTCCACTCTGTCCCAATCCATGAAGATCAGTTACAGCATTAATAGCACAGACTCGATATACAAAACCAGGTTAGCATGGCTTCTGCTTCAACAGCAAAAGACAATGGTTCAGCCACTTAGTGTTAATAATTAACTTATTTACTTTGGAGGAAAGCTGCAGGCAGAAAATCATCAATAGTGAATACTGAACAATCCAGCCAATAGTGCTACACGATAAACGATAAAACAGTGTTATGCTTTTATCGTCCCTATGTGCATCGCTAACTCTAAGGTGGATAGTCAAGTCAATAGCGTAATACTAGCTTAAGGAAAACCTCAAATGAATAAATAACCATAACTTTCTTGCCTTTAAGACATGAACTGTTGGCCTGTACACACACCATGTGTGTGGTTTCACAACTTTCACTGTGCTGGCTACACCTGCACTCCGGAATGCATAATTACAAACAGGATATATGTGAATGGATTTGGCCAACACTGCTAATAGACATTAGCACACCTAAATGGATTAAGACATCCATTCCCAGGTAAAAGCACTGAGTAACACCACTTGATCATGGCAGTGAAATCTAAGAAATGCCCAGTTATTGCAAAACTGAAAAACTCTTACCGAAAGCAAGAAAGTGCTTGCCTGACTTCTTAGCATAACTATTTAATTATCCTTACTGGGCATAATATGCAAGAGAACGTTTAACTACTGAAAAGTGATACACTCCACTGAGAAGCAAGCATTACATTCTAAACACAACTATTTGTAATTGCATGATTTGTTTGTTAACCCTTTATTTCTCATTAGTCAGTGTTCAGTTTTTACGATCCAGTACAATTCAACTGAGAAAATGACAATTACCACAAACTAAATTAGCAAAATTGAAAAAATAGCCAGCAATACTGAGTTCATATCAACAACGTAAATATTTTAGTTTGGTGAAAAGTAAAAACCAAAAGTTGTCCGATATGACTGAACTTGAGAGACTCAAACAGCACACTCACAAATTCTAAAAATAATATAAAATACAAATAACAATATAAAACAAGCCAATGCTGAACTCTGATAGAAAAACTACATCATCTGTTCTACCCAAAAATATCATCCATTATAAACTGCAGTTTAAGTCTTTCCACATTCCCAACAATTCAAAACACTCACTGGGTTATTCACAGACATCCATCCATCCACCTTCCAACCACCTATACCGGTGAGGGTCATCCCAAGCTGCACAGAGTCAATTGCAAGGGACACACAACCACAGGCAAAATCATTTACTTCAGGCAATTAATACATGCCAATTATACCAACTGTCTTTGGAGTGTACAAACACACCTGAGCACCCAGGGTGAACACACACACAACACAGCGAGAACATGCAAATTCCACAATCTAGCTAACATGGGACTCGAATCCTTGACTCTCAAGGTGTGAAGCAACGGTACTACCCACTGAGCCACCATGCCACCCACTCAAGGATGTGCCATTTCTTATTCTTGAACAACTCCAAATCCCTCTTTAGGCTTGTGCTTCATAAGCAGTCATGCTAATCATAAACATTTTCAGTACATTAATAAAGCTTTTGTCATACAGTTTTCCTACAATACAATTCATGCATTTTTTCCCTTACTCCTACCAATAGGCTTTCACTTCACTTCTGAGAAGTGCATCCCCAGCAAACTGCCAACAGCGTGCTCGAGTGTAGGGATGGTGCTGTTTAGGCAGCACGCTATTTTGGTGTTTTGGATATGATTGAGCAATGCACATTTTTCCCCACATTTCAGCCAACAAGCCCTTGCAAAACTGACACCTCTTACCAGTTTCCTCCTGTACAGCTGCTCAGTTTGGAGTGATAGGCTAGTTTTAGTTGGTACAACACATGGTGACTTCTTCATGGGTGGATAGATTTATATCAGCTGGACAGCACAAAGTGGTATTTCACCTTTAGCCCCACCACACCTCCTTTTCTGTCTATTTTAGTTACAACTTGAAATTCTCTGACAACAGTACCTCATAGAAAAAAGGGTTTTTATTCCAAAATCATTTCAAAGCTTTTAAGACACATAGATATAACTTCCATAACTGCTTATTTTAAGAATTTTTTGCAGCTATTGCCAAGTGCAGCAAAAGCCCAGAAAACATTTTGATGTACGTGACTCTTGATTTGAATGCATGAAATATATTACATCCAAATAACCAATATCATTATATATAACTGCAAAATAATGAAAATTCCAAGTTTTAATAAACTTTTTTTTGCTGTTTAGGTTATCCTTAAAATCACAATATTTCAGCTCACAAAGGCCACAGGTCAAATTGGAGGCTAAATGAGTGAAAGATGCTACTGCAATAGCAAGTGGATTTATGAGGAACACCTGTACTTATCAAAGTTACCTCATTGTTACCATGACTCTAAGGCAATCTAATAAGAACATCAGTTTCCATTAACTGGTAGTCTTGCCTGTCTTATCCATGGGGTAGCTGTAAATAACTCACCAATTAACTATAACACTTTAACTATACATAACTGCAAAAAAAACTTACAAAATCTAAACAGGTATTAGCTGCTAACATCTTAAAATCAACAAAAAAAACCACACACAAAATCTTAAAAACAAAAAGTTATCTGTAACACACATTTGTTGTATGATTTTCCAATAATCCTCGCAGCTTGGCCGCACGATTTTGCCAGTTACTACTGACTGGCTACATTTCACACAGTATGATCATGTTCTCGTATGAGCTTGGGTGATTCCAAAATTGAGCGAACAGGCTACTTCCCATTTTTTGTTGTAAAAATACTTATTTTTCAGTTAACAATTGAAACATTTAGGGCACAAATAATTAATCAAAACTTAAGGTGAACCAGGAAAACTGTGTGAAGCAACTTGATTGACGAATGCAACAGCCAAGTCAGTTTTAAGCTTTAAAATACCAACATTCTGTCACATTTTGTTACCATAATCAGGAGCTACTAGATATGGTATGGGCCAGGTTACATATCTGATACTAGTCAAAGCAGAGTTTCGGAGCCCATCACCAGATTACTGGGAACACCCTACTTCCGCACATACTTACAGAGTAGCTTATTTCAAGGACAGTTAAAACTTCAGAAAGATAAACTGGAAACGTTTGCTACAGATCTGTTTTTTTGTTTGAAGTCCTAACCCTGAATATACATCTGTGCCCATAAAGATACCTAAAGGAACTTAATCAGAAGCTCACCTTTGAAACTATGTACGGATGACAAGTTTCAAAATACAGATAGCACAAAGCAGACAGCTACATGTTGCCAAACTGCAAACGAAAGAGCAGATCATAGCCGAATAGACCCACACCTATCAATACTTGTGCAGTCTTACACTGGTAGTGTAACAAATCTTTTCACACTTGCTCATGGATCTTAAAATCTTACAAATGCAAATAACGCCACAGCCGTTATTGCCACCTTGCATGATATAATCAATAAAAGCCTTTTTTTAACAAGTACTACCCAACCAAAGAAATAAAGCTTTCATTAGGAGCATTTTTAAATAATGGGGCAAGGGATTTCACAGACACTGCCATATAGAATAGAAATAAATGAAAAATGCTGTCCGGACCCATGGAAAAAAACCTGTTTCCCAAATGTTGTATCAGTTCAGCAATGTCATCATGAAAGGCTGAACATCTAAGTAACTGAAAACAATCCAATACATGCCTCAATTTTTTTATGATGGCCAAATACAGTTATTATTCTGAAACCAGACATTTCAAGATACTGTATGTTGTAATAAAACACTGCTGTGTCAAGTTGCCCTGTTAATGTCATGGTTTAGAATGGCCTAGTATGCAGTAACAAATGTTGACACTTAGGGTGTGCTTTTCACACCGGTACAACATAGGACTCAATTCTACTATGGTTAAACCTGCACTGTCAGTCAGATTACGCGCCATTTATAGATATACAGAAACCAATCCGAACAGATACCAAATGTCAAAAACGAAATGGCCAAATAACTACAACAGATCATCAGCAACATTCAGCTACAAAAGGTAAAAGTCAGCTAATTTGTTCCACACATACTTATAAAAATGGTTGCTTGCCAAATGTTTTCATCCAGCAAAGTCAAATCTTTGGCAAGCATTTCTAAATGGTTAATTGTGTATTGGTACCAAGTAAGTCATTAATAAGTAGACTCCCCTGATCACATTCACCCAAGGTCACAAAGAAGGGGAACCAAAAAAAAAAAACACAAGGACTTAATAGTCCTAGTTTTAGCAGTATGTTATTTACTGGAGGACGCCATGAAATCTCCCTTTTCAGCTTAAGCGCTGATCAAACACAATAGAGCGTTTTATTCCAGTCAGTTACATGTCTTTGTTATGTACTGCCGAGTCCCATTTCAGGAACAGCACTGTCGCTGAATCTACCAAGCAAGGTTACAGTGGCGCACACAAACAAGCACACACGCGCACACGTAGACACACAAGGTCCGCCGAACTCCATTGGTTTGAAAAGCATCGACTTGTACCGTCTAGTTTTAGCTGCGATTTGCCTTATTTAAAACGGGGCGATCTATCCAGAGAAACATTAAATGTTTATCGATGCAAAGTAATTCTATAAAAAGTTTCTTCCTCGTCAGCTAAGGTGTAACCTCTTAGCTTAATACCTAATAAAAGCCTAGCCCTACCAAGGCCCAGTTTCCGCAAAGCAGCACTGCTCTACCTCGTTATTGTACAAACCCAGGTGGACAGATAGCTGAGCTTGAATAACCAATTGAATAACCAAAGGCAGTGTCATGATGCAAGAAATAAACACTGATATAAACTTTACAAAAGGTCATCTACTAGCAGAGAAAGTTGAATCCCTGATTATTAAAGTGGCCAAATACGGTAAAATAGCCAATACCGCGTGGGGTGGCATTAGATCGATAACTAACTTTAAATCCACTGGAAAACGAAAACTGTCTTTACCTAATCTAGCTGCCAAGGTTAAGTCATACGGCTGGAAACTACCAATTATTTTCTCTGTGGAAAATGTTATTGCAGTAGCTACGTATTAAACTTCATGCGCTAGATTATTGTCCCCTGTGGTACCACTTCCTTCCTTCCACTAAGGACACAAAGTCAGGTTTAATAAGCATGCTATTCAATGTATATTTTCAATTTTAGCCTTACCTGTCCTGGAGAATTTTCAATAACTGTTAACAATGCCGGCCGCGTTGACATTTTGTGGGGTTTTCAAAAAAAAAAAAAAAAAAAAAAAAAGTAGATGGGGACACGAAGCAGTTCAAAATCGGCCGTACATTTATAGCTACGTAGCTACACTTCGGTATTTCTTCGGGGGGCAAAAATAAAAGATATTTAGCTATTCCCTCCGGAGGCGAGCTAGCTACGTTTACCGAGACCAACAAGTCGCCTCGTTAAAAGTGCCTATTCTGTAAATACACGTCCGCAGGCGGCTGCGAGCAGCGGACCCAAAGTTTGAAGCCCACTGAAAATTATCATATGGCCAGCCGATCGCAGTCTGGAAAATAACAAGTGAGCAAAGAACTTATTCGGCGAGAAAAATGCGTATATTTGCTTCAGAGGTTTTAAAATCGACGTCCGGGATTTTGGCCGAGTCGGAGGCACTTGGCTGACATTCTGCTGTCTCCGGGGAGGGAAGGGAGCAGCTGCAGAGCGCGGCCGGCGTAACCCGGGGGGCTGTCAGCGGAGACCGGCTCAGCTGCTTCCAGTTCAAATCGAGACCGCGGATTAAACTTTAGGCCAAACGAGCGTGACTTGGGCTATCTTCGCTAGATGGGGGGGGGGGTTAAAAAGCCTAAAGGTATGTAAATCACACCTCCTTCCTCCTGGTCTGGAGAAAATAAAGTAAAAATAGAAAACCGTGAGGCGGTCCTGCCTACGGCTGTAATCCGCTAGTCCCGACACAGCGGGCAAGCGAGTCAGTCAGTCAGTCAACCAGCCGATAGCCTATTCCGAGACGGCCGAATAACTCCGCAGACTCCAAAGCCGTCGTTTCCCGGCTGCAAAAAGCAGATTAACCGTGAAGGTGGGTCACTGAGATGGTGATCCGTTAGCGTTTCAGAAAGGGCTCGCAAACACTCGAAGTGAGGAGTCCTCTCCCGGTGCCGCGATCCTCCGGACAAGGCAGGCGTCTGCAGGCGACGAGCGGGGGACGGGACTGGGCCCAACGGCCGTCAGGCTATGCACTGAATCTCGATACCGGAACAGGCGCCAGGGAACATGGCTACCGCGCTACACCGCCGTGAGGAAGGGAGGAGAGGGGGAATACGTCGGAATCCAGCTTCGGTCTTTTTCGGTCTCAGTCGTGTCTGAATTAACTATTCCCCTACCTGCAAAGTGCGTTTAACGCAAAATCCTACAATAATCCAATTTTGGCTAAAGTGATATAATTACCTTTTTAATTCTGTAGTCACTGTCATAAAGTGGAAGTTCCGAGTTACATAACTATGAAAACAAATTATAAAATTAATCATGACATGCATGATCAAAAAAAATAATAAATCAAGATATGCAGGCCTGTAGCCAGAAATAAATTTCGTGGGGTGCTCGGCCTAACCCCCCCCCCCCCGGTAGATTTTGCCTACCGAGGTAGTACGTGAAAACACATCTGATGTTATCCAGCAGAAATGCTTGTCAACAGCAATGACCCATAAACCATTTACCAAAACCAGAACACCAAAAGTGGAAAACAATTGCAAAAGATGTGCAGAAAACAAACGCACTAATTCAAAATTAAAGCTTTATTAACCTTTAGACAGCTTTTAAGTAACTGACATGATTCTTTGATTTTAAGTTGAGACTTTACATTATACAAAAGCGTCAAATATGAAGAAAGTCTGCATAAGATGAAAAATCCCATTTAAATGTAGCACAACAAAATTCAGGAAGTATAAAGTGTACAAGAAACAAAGACAGATAAATGGAAGATTATGTGTATTGACCCCTGCTCCCACACACACAATTTAATCAAGCAAATCATCAATCATCATAGTCATCAAGTCTGAAAAGAAGCTGCCTTCATTGTCACCACCACCAAAAACAAGCAGGATCTGAGGCAGAACTTCAGACATCTGCTCCTCCTCCTCTTTGGTAGGAGCCTGAAAATAACAACAGGAGCTCCATCTCTTCATCAAGATAACCAACATTACTGAACAATGTCTTTCCACAGATTCTGATGAAGTGACCACTGCCCTAAACTTTCATAAGTAAAATCAGTTAGGCTATTTGCAGTAAATGCATACGTTATTTTACAACTGCACATCCTGCATGAGGTGTAACCTTGCACAGGCAGACCAGCTGTTGGCCAGTGTGTACGTGTGTATTTTGTGACATACCTCTGTGTTTGGTTCTACCATAGTGATAATGGAATGTCCAGCTCTGGATAATGCAGACAACTGGGTGTTAACAACTGTGGTCCAGCAGCTTGTGTCTGCAAAGCAATAGAAGAAATATGAAAAATGGATTCACATATAGGTGCTTATCATACGTCATTTACACGTATGCTCATATCACGTCAACACACCTTGAAAAGGGTAATTTATTCGGGATATCACAATGTGGATCTGTTTAGCTACATCATAGTTACAGTACTTTGCCCTAAATTTAAGTTCTATGCATAGATCTCAATGACAAGCTTTATACAGATGATCATAGCAGACCAAGACAGGAATCTGATAGGTTATCCATGCATCAACTAGCCAACATTTTCCCAGAAATCAAGTTTGAATCACATGTTGGTTATAGACTCCATGTTCCCATTAGTAATAAGCAGAAAAAAAATTAAGCTTCAAAACCCACAGTTGGTGGGGTTATCATGTGCCGTTGACCACAACTGTTTTAATTCACTTCCCCTCGGTTATTTCAACTGGTTCCCAGTCGGGCCAAATCAGGCAAGTGAGTGATTGCATTTACTGTAGCTGCAAAACCTCATTCCATGGAATTCCGTTCCATCGTTACTTAAAATAATATGTCTGGTGAAAGTATTTGCCATACCTGCGTCAAATATGAACGAGTCAGTCAAAGCATTGTTCCCATTATATCCGCCGTGGACCAGGAACTTTGACTCAGAAAGAACTGCACATCCATGCCAGCTGTGGGGGAGGGAGTGATGCAGATACATGAAATCACCCTACCTGCTGTAACAGGCAGGTTCCAATCATTTGACTATTTAACTGACTCACTGATGATGATCAATACTTCAGCCACACATGGTTTGGCTGCCCTAGTTTGCTCATGGTGACTCATTCACTCGCTAATAACCAGGTTTGAGTCCTCCGCACAAGAATTTACTACATATTCTAAAGACGCCTTAAGAATAATTATGACAATATAATGCTTGAGTATATATTGGGAAAGAAAAACCAGCAGACTGCCGCTCCACAGTCTGTGGTTTAGTTCCATATACAGCTCTAGAATTGCTTACAAACACCCCAGGAATAATACACAATGAACCCTTGGCAGTAATGCAGTTTGTTCGCGGTGATACTTCATGAAGGAGCAGAGAAGGAAAAAATAATAAAATATTTGTCAAGTCAACCTTTGAGAGAATCTTGACGTAGCTTCTCACAAGTACCAAAATAGGGGAAAAGGCAGGCCTACTTTTCAAGTCAATTTCTTTGAACCTATCTAAAGTTTGCAAAGGTACATTAAATTTGCAGCTGCTGGTTTTCTTTGCAGAAGGAAACGGTTGGTTCGTATTCAGTGCAAGTTAAGCTAACCTGCGAGGGGATGGGCCGGTCCCTGAAGTCCTCACAGCTGAAAACTCCATCAGCCCTAAAAAAAAAAAAAGAAAAAGAAAAAGAAAAAAGATAGGTGTGTGGAACATTGTAGTATCTATCAAAAAATTTCACGTGAAAAGTGTAGAAATCAGAATACAGAGTCATCATTCTCAGTCCAAGAAAGACCATTTACGTTTCGCCATGAACACATTAGGGTAAACCAAGGTATCTCTGCAGGCTGTAATCACTGAAATAAACACTGAACGTATTCTATGCTCAAGGGCAGCTGTAAAAACTACATGTATAAATAGAAAGTAGTACTGGGGCCATGAGTTTCATATTCAAGGGCCGAACAGGACGCAGTCAGATACAAGACAGCTATACATTTCATTATATTACGTTTCTACGTTCATACACTTGGATATCGTAGCAGAATCTTGGGTACAACAACTAGGTCTGTTCCTCAACCAGTATGCATCATCATGCTCTTTTACACACACAGAGAAGCAGCCCTGCACGTGATACTGTATCTGCAGGCTACATTATGGGTTAATTTTAATTGAGTTGTGAGCCACATTTGGGCAACTCACCCAGGTCCAGTGCATGCATATCATTGAAACAGACAGGCGTGTCCCAGCCTCCGAACATGAAGATTCTCCCTTGAAGCACACATGCTGAATGCCTGAGGGAGGTTAGAGATAGTCTCAGAACTGGGGACAGTCTGCTGCAGGGAGTCTGGTTCATGCAGAAACCAAGCTGAACGGGTGAGCCGAGACCTCCCTCTTCTTCAGTTTCCCAATCAGCAGAGGTGGAAATTTCAGGTCCAGAAAGTACAAATCCAGACCGTGATTTAGTTTCAACCAACCAGTTGAGCAT
>JAODLC010000002.1:25431194-25444652 GCA_026781145.1 Hippopotamyrus pictus
TACTCCACTGGTTGGTTGAAACAAAATCCTGGTCTGGATTTGTACTTTCTGGACCTGAAATTTCCACCTCTGCCAATCAGTTATATAAAACCGAAGCGAGTCTTATTTCTCACCCGGAACGTGGTGCAGGCCGATCCCCGTTAATGATGGGCTGGTACCAAATGGCCAGTACAGGGTTAAAGATGTAAAGCGAGTCACTGCAGCCATCTGGCTCGGGATGGGGACGAGGGAACACCCCCCCGAACACAAAAAGCTCACCGCGGAACAGGCTGCAGCTGTGATAGGCAAGGGGGGGCACTTTGCCTTGAGCCTTGTGTAGGACAGAAGTAGTAGTATTTTAAATATCATACTTTGTATGGTCAAAACCCCAATTAACAACTCAGGAAAAACTGTTGTATTATGGTATTTTTTTACATGTAGTACAACATGCCATTTTTATACCAGAACACTATTTCTCCTTTCAGAGTTTCCTCACCTCCACCATGGTCCAGCGCCAGCTCTGGGTATCCAAGATGTGGACGTCATTAAACCACTTTTTGTTCTTAGATCCGCCAAAGACGTAGATGCGTTTTGACTCTGGATCGAAGGTGGCCGTGTGGCCTATCCTGCCTTCAGGAGTGGGGCCCTCTGCCAGAGTCTCTGCCGCCACCCACGACATGTCCTCTAAGAGAAGATAAGGACTTGCCACATAGTGTACGGCACATCTACAGGATTATGTCCACAAATATTCATGGTTTACAGCTTCTACACAACTGAAATACACAAAACCCAGTTTAATTATTAACAATATCTTCTGATAATAGTATCTCTGTAAGAGAAGGTAAAAAAAACATGCTGGAGCTTATAAAACATCAACATATTAAAATTACTGTATACTTCAAACCTGCCCGGCATCTTTCCACCAAACTGTACCATACAATAAGGCCAATATATTCTGATGAATAAAATGTAGTATAACAGTGATACTTTATTCATCACAGTTCTCTTTGCTTAACCCATCTTGCTCTCTGAGAGACAAAGTCACATATACAGGTGAAAGCAAGTTTGAGAATCGCAGTCCAGGGTGGGCCAGCACCCAGCACACCTGGAGCGACTAGGATTAAGGGCCTCGCTCACTGGCCCAGCAGTGATGTTTCCTGGCTGCGGGTTTCAATCAGCAACCTTCTGAACACAGGCAAAAAATTTGCCCGTCATAACAGTAAAAATTATATACAACTTTATTTTTAACAGCATATAAAAGCTACATAATAAAAATGATTAGAATGTATATAATTTTAAAATATAATCATTATTATTGTATAATCATAGATTTTTCAGTTTTTCCCCATGTGGTATTTTCATCCATCGGGGGGGGCCTGAAGCCTACACAGCATATTAGTGATCACTGAATAGTGCTTTGTGTTTTTGGGGAAATCTGGTTAATATGCATCATTGTTACTCACAATCAGGCACCTTACCTGTACACAGCTTCCACATGGGATCTTTACAGAACTGCATCCTGGAGCCCTGTCCTCCAATAAGAATTGCAGTTTGGGTGTCAATAGGGCAAAGGGTTTGACCCCAGCGACTTGAAGGTCTGCCCAAAGAGACTTCTCCAAAGGGAGGGAAAAAATAGGATGAGAAATGATACCGTCAAGGAGTTATAAGACATAGACAGAGGCATCTGAAATTACCAGTTTGTGTCGGAGTCCTGGCTTGCTTCTGCCTGGTCTTCTGCTTCTCAGGAGTGCACATGTCTGCCGGTGAGTCGTTCTGGGCTACGGGTCGAGTGTGCCCTCCGCGGGAAGCCCCCCTGACCCTCCGGCGAGGCGTGGACCTAGCAGAGAGGCGGCTGTTGGGACAGACGTTCTCCTGATCCTTACTGTGGGTTTCCTTCACATCTTGTCCTCTCTTCCTCTTGCCATGAGCTCCCAAGACCGGAAGGGGAACAGCACCCTGTGACAGAAAAGGTAATGGTCAGAGCAGGTCTACCACACAGTTACTCTGGAACACAAACTGCCTTTACTAAATGTTTTCTGGAAAGACCATTTCAGGGTTTCTGTGAAACTTATGTCAGAATACAGAATTATTAATGCTGAAGTCAAATTGTATAATTTTACAAACAAAATTAAGTAAATTTATTTTATTCATAAGTGATAAAATAATCCCACCAGTGCATTCTTTTTGTGAGTTCAGGAGTTCATCGTAAGAAGCATATTGAAGTTCCCCATTGCCCTGTTTAACACCCACAAAATGTTAATATTTATGCATCAGTCCTACATGCAAACATTAGAAAAATGATGAAAATTAAGGCATTACACTTTTTGTTTTACAGATTTATGTAAATGTCATGATGATATACTGATACTGACCAGACTGTCTCCCTCCATCTTCACAGTTAAGGCTGAAGCACCCCTCTGTATCGCTCCTTCCCAGCAATCCCACAATAGGCACCTTTAGAATAATACAATAAAAGTCGTGCATGCGTCTGACGGACAGAAAACCCCGAAAGACCAAATTACTTACTTGTGATTTGGTGTCAATTTCCCCAAAGTGATGGTTCCGCCTTCTAAGTCAGTCATTTCCACCGTTACGCCAGTGTGCTCTCTCCATCTTCCATGTGAGAACAGCACCGCTTGTCGGACATTCGGAGGCACTGCAATAGAGCACTGCAGACTCCCGTCGACACTGAGAACGGAGAAATGAGCAACAAATCTGGAATTGTGCTTCCGTGCCTAATACACGCATCAAATAAAACAGTCAGTCATACATAAAATTATAAAAGCCAGATACGTGTAATCCACTGTTAAATCCGCTAATTACCGTTGTGATGTGAATTCAGCTGTGGAGTTGGCGGCATAAGTCTAGACTCTAGAAGCTTTTTTTTACCACTTTGACCGAGTGATTTAAACGTTTAAAGGAGGAATACGTTTCACGTTCTCCAAATAACACCAAATACTTCACGCATGTGAAATCATCAGTAATCAGTTATTTATATATTTACAGCAAAAGCGCACAACTTACAGCAAAAGAGTCATTCACAGTTATGCTACTCGATTATGTTCAGTTATTCAAGTAGGCCAACATTAAAGGATATCAGTTTAAAAAGCAATAAGCTGCTACTCAATACAAAATACTGCAGATATTTACTAAGGAGAAAACAGAAATTGTTAAAAGTTTTATCATAAACAGTTTCTTAGCTGTCAAGCAGCTTAATTTACCTTATCAGCTTGCGCGGCAGTTCATTTACTCCCAAAACCACAAAGACGGAAAAATCGTCCATGTTGAATATTACACCAAGGACAATATGAATGCACGCATATAGCTGTTTGTTTGAAAAGCTAAAACTGCAGCAAATTTTAAATCTTGTGTCGCTTTACTTTCAGCTGCAGCTCCTGTCAATCTCCCGCCAATCCTGATCACAACAATCTGTAAATCGCGCCAAACAGAGAGCTAGTTTCGTACTAGGCACAGGAACCAATCACAAGCGCGAATTCGTTGTTGACGCGCAGTAGCGTCAACGCAGTAAACCGGAAATGGGCGGATCTACATTTTTCTGATTTAGCGCAGTAGCAGTCTGTGACCCTGAATAGGACAAGCGGGTATATGAAATATCTAATATATAAATACCGAACCAATAAATAGTGATAAATAATAGGCATTCATAGCAATAGTAATGCATGCGTAAATGGTAAAAGTGACAGTGCTGATGGACGGCAGAGTTAATGTAGCGTCCAATTCTATGGGGAAGGACCCATGAAAGATTTCAGAGCCTGGATATAAATGGGGTAGAAGCTGTTACAGAGTCTGTCAGAACTGGCTTGAATGCTCTGTTACCTGCTGCCAGACAGAAGGGGGACAAACGGAGGGGCAGGGAACATCCTCAACACCGTAAAAGTGTCATAAAGATGTCATCAAGGGACAGATGTCCCAGTGTTGTAGGATCTTGCAGGTGGGTTGCAGCTTCCAAACCAAGAGATGCAGCTGGTCAGGAGAAAAGGTGCTGCTGGGCCGTCTTGGCTAAGGAGGAGGCATTGAGGGAACAGGTGAGGTCACCATGGAAACCTTGATGTACAAGAGTCTGAAGTTAACAGTCATCTCTTTCATTCTGTCCATGTTAAGAGACAGATTGTTGCACTTAGACCAGTCTGCCACTTGCTGAATCTCCAGCCTGTAGACCTGGAGATTCAGCTGTGTCTCAGCAAGCTTGATGATGGTGTCGGAGTTGTACACTGCAGCACAGTCATGGGTCAGCAGAGTGCATGGGAATGGGCTGAGCACACAGCTCCAAGGGGCACCAGTGGTGCTGGGAGTGATGTTTCTGATGTGGACTGCCTGGGGTCTCTCACGGGGACATGCTGGGACCTAGCAGTCTCAACTTCCTTTTGAACTTCTGTAGGGTGATGGACTTGCATACCCAAATGTGGTGTCCCCCCCCCATTAGTAAATTTGGTAACGATGGGACACAAATACTTAGTAATAACTCAGTTACTACTGAAGAACAAATCATGAACTAATCATGAACAAATCATGATGGTTGCTACCTGAGATGAAAGATGCGTCACGATTCATTAACGGTGAACAAATATCAGAAAAGCATTTAACTTGCGTTATTCAGGACCTGTTCCTTTAGTAGTTCCTTCAGAAGTTCACAAATGTTTACAGAATTAACAGATATAGTAACAAATATAGTAACTGCTTGAGATAAAACATGCGTCACGATTCATTAATGATGATGAGATCAGTATGTAACTAAGACTTTGGATGATTAATGCATAAGTAATAGTATAATAGTGTATTATTTGTGAGCAGTGAAGTCAGTTATTGCCATAAATTTTATTGAACTGTATATGGGCAAAGGTCCAGGGGTGATTTTTAATCCCAGTTAAACCCTGATGATGTTAAATGCCGAACTCTGCAAATGCAAGGTTTAGTATGTTTAGGTGTATAAATTAAGGGAGGTACCATATTCTACAACCGTTAGCATTTAAGAGTTTGAGAATCCCATATAATCGTCCCAACACGCATTCATGCTTATTTCTATTACGAGCAATTGAATTTATTCTATACCTTGCGCCCCCTGCACTCTCTTTGGAGTACTTCTCAATTTCTCACAATTTTCCTTCCTCATGGCCAACTAAACTGAAGTTTTAGATTTTTTCGCTAAACTCATCGTATTCATCATATTAATTAGGCTGGAATGATGTCACCCACATCCAAAATCCCACCTCCCGTCAAGGTCCCAACCCCCCACCCCAGCCAATCCCCCAGTCTCCGCCTCTCCCAAAAACTGACGAACAGAAGCACACACACGTTCGGACACTGGCATGTATACGTAGACGCTGTGAAGTCCCTGTTTTGCTGCTAGGGTCAGTCTCTTCCTTTACTCAACACTTTTATATCCCTACTAATACAAACGATGATGAGATGGATCGTTTCACAGTCTCAAAGACTCAGGGCGTGATGGAGAAATATGGGTACCGCATTTTTTTAGTCGCTTGCATCCCAGTAGAATGTAAGGAACGATAGGCTGCATGTCTGGACGCAAATAAGTACGTGAGTCGCCTCAAGGGTTTCTCCACTTCGTATACTATGACGATAAGCCTCCAAGACAGACCTTAACGTAAGTATATTGCAGAATCAGATGAAAAGAATTGGGGCATTCATTTTTTGTCAATCAGTGATTCTTTCCTTAGGCAGCCTGTGCGTTTAATGCGTTCTTGCTTAATGCAGCATTCTCCAGTGGAACCTTAATGTAGTATAGACCTCTTGGTTTGCAGCTGACAACGATGTGAACACAGACTGGTATAGCTTGCACATTACATTCAGATGTGTAGTAAATAAACACACCGATGTAGCAGACGCGTTGCAGGCAGTTGTATAGTAATATAGAGACTGATGCTGCAGGCACATTGCATTCAGATGTAGTAAATGCATATGTGTGTGGTGTCTATTTCATGCCGTGGGATTCTGCTGTTTTTCTTATCACGTATGTACAATCACTATTAAAACGTAAGCAAATGAGGTGCTTCAGTTGTTCTCCCAACGAATTATAACCTCGTCAACTTAAATCATTGTCTGTATCCTTATTTGTTGTATGTTAATGGTATGTTATATACCATTGTGTTTAGAAACGTATGAAATAGAGAAGTCGCATTAATATTTGAACTCGTTGCAGAAAACGACATTCGCTGGGTCGGTATTTTTTGGCAGGCCAGGGACAGACTTAATGTAATGTTTATATATTCCGAAAGAAGTTTAAAAAGCTGAGGGTGCAAGATGACTTTGTTTTTTTTTTCGGTCTGTGTCAGGTTCCTTAACGTGGTGCCAAATGTGTCATTTGGGATGGTGCTGCATCATCTCCAGTCTGTTCAGGAAAGGACTGAAGCATGCGTAATGTGTACAAGCTTTACGGTTTTTGTTATATCCCATGTTATATGTACAAAGACAAATGAATATATAAGAAATAATATATTTTTAAATTAATTAATAATTAATGTACAGTGCCTAATAAGGTCTAATATATAAAGGCAGCTTTTTTTCTTTATGACAAATTTGCCAATAATCCAGTATTCATAATAATCAAGCATTCATTGTAAACAGGGCAGTTTGAATATCTGTCATTGGGTGTAAATAGGGATAACTGTTTGAGACCAAAGACGGATGACTGTGGTTTAATCTTTCAGTAAAATACCATGTTATGTGATCTGGCAATAGTGCAGATAGATAAGTAGGCTTTCCTTTTGTTTTCGGTCAGATATAATAGACTTGAGGTTTAGTATCTTTTGGGAAAATAGATCACACCTGGATCAATAGGATAAATATACCGATTTACCCTCGACGTATACCCCAGCATAAAACTGAGAAAATGCCTGTATAATTTTGCCTTGGCCTGTTTTCCTACACAGTCAAGCATGAAAAGCTGGAAAAAATCAACTGCCTTAGGCCCCTGTGGCAAAGGAGTCTTCAGTAACGATTAATTGGATTGGCAGCTGACTGCCACTGGAGCATGGAAGCTCTTTGTCATTTCAGGACAACAGTCACGAGAAGAATTATTTTGGACATGGATGATGTCCTGTACTATTTTAAAAAATATCAGCTTATACCTTGAAAATGATCAGCTTTCAGTAAGATGTTCTTGTGTTTACAGTCAGTGGTGTTTGCTAGAGATAGATCCATACATTAACTTTTTCAGTATCCCTACACTATTGTTTATTTTTGCCTTGCAGCCATAAATCTTACGTGTCCTGTTTTTATTTTGTTTACTAATATAGTAGCATTTTAACGCCCTCATACCTCATGTGTGTCTTCGGTATGTCCTTGGGCCATGGTGCCACATGGCTCCTTATGAGTTACTCTATCCTCTTATTTATTATGCATATTTTAACTCTTCTACTGTTTAGGTCTTCCTGCTAATTCATCACATTAATCCTACATTTAAGCACAATGTAAAGACACACGGCTGACGATCAACAGCAGCCGTATTACAAATATTTTTGCTGCACGCAATGGCAAGCCCAGAAGCGTAGTCCTGTGACAATAGTTAATGACTCCTAATGAACATGTCAGATTTCATTACAGCCACTGTAACTCAGGGTAAACATTATTCTAATGTAGAAAATATCTGTAACATGTGCCTCGCCTAAATGGCCATATGCAACTACCTCACACAATTATAATAATTATTATATTTTTTATACGTCATTGTTTTTGAACCATGCATAGTGTTTCTTTGCAGGTTTGCAACAAATTGCACAATCGCAAGTGTATTTTTTATTATAGTATTTTTGTTTTAATGTTACATTGATATCAACATTTATATTATTGATTTTTGAGGGTAGAGTGTCTGAGGGTTTGTCATCAGAGTAATGTTTGCTTTGATTATGAATAAAACCGGGCCAATAAGCCAATAATGTACAGACCAAGGACATTGGCCTGTCACATGAGGAATACAGTGACTTTGCGTGTGCGTGGATGGACATGCAAGATCCTGTTTGTAAGTGGACATTTAGGGAGTAAAAGACTGATTGCTGGCTTTCTAACCTATACTGTCACCACTCTAAACTCTGTCCAAATTCTTGTGCTTTGTGTAATGATAATGAACAGTAGCTTAATTGTCACACAAGTGCATATGTGTAGTGACAAATGATGAAATAGGACAGTCTCTAAATTGCCGATAGACCATGGCTATGTGCGTGTGCTCTGTAATGGACTGGTATCCCATCCAGGGTGTAGCCCAGTCTACCGTACGCTGCGTACTGTCAGCTCCAGGGGCCCTGACCAGCCTACACAGGTACAACTCCATTTCCAAAAAAGTGATCTGGGATGGCCCCACTATTGCTTAATGATATATACAGGTTTTGGAGCAACATATGTTGCCAGCCAGACAACATGTTTTTCAGAGAAAGCTCTGTGTATTTCAGCATACCAATGTCGAACCGCACTCTGTGCATAATGACAGCAAGGCTCTGTAGTAGAAGAGTCTGGGTGCTTGGCTGGTCCTGACTTCAATCCAGACCTGTCACCCAGTGAAAACATTTGGTGCACCAGTAAATGAAAAATACAACAAAGGAGACCCTGAACTGTTCAGCCGTTGAAATGATATATTAGGCAACATTTCACTTTCAAATCTCCAGGAACTGGTCTTCCCAGTCCCCAAACGTTTACAGGTTGTTGTTAAAAGAAGAGGTGATGAAACACAGTGGTAAACGTGTTGTCCCAACTTTTCTGAAACGTGTGGCTGGTATCCAATTCAAATTGAGCATACATTTGTCATAAAGTAATAACAATTCTCAGTTTCAACTTTTGATATGTTGTCTTTGTTCTATTTTCAATTAAATATGGGTTTATATGATTTGTATATCATTGCATTCTGTTTTTATTTGCATTTTACAGACTGTCCCGACTTTTTTGGAGACCGTTGTAGACGACTGACAGCAAATCATTTGTCACATATACTTTTCAATATTTAGAACTGATATTCAAAGTTCCAGAATCCTCAGGCAATTGAATTCTACGTATGACCTACCGGATGCTGTGTGCTGTGGTCGTACAGCAGGAAAGCCCACGTGTTTCATGTTCCAGATGCATCCTCATTTGATAAGCAGTAACACATGTGCTTGACAGACTGACATTCGCAACCGAACTGTAGCAGCATGCATATTAGATTTTCATTAAGACTTCATGTACTAAGGTGATGACTGACTGTCTTTTCCCCCCTTATGATTCAGCCGCTGGACTCCAGATGCCTCCCCTTCCCCTTGACGAGCGCTTTGTGGTCGTTCAGTGCCCCAAGAGCTCAGCTCTGGACGTGGCCTCCCAACAGTCCCACAGTGCATCTGTCAGAAGCAACTCAACATCTTTTAAACCCCAATCCCAACTCCGTCACACCCGTCCACATATTTCTTCCTCCTCTCCCTCCTCCTCCTCCACCTCCTCCTCATCCTCCTCAGAACACAGGCGACGGTCCCCCCGGCCTCAGAAGCTCAAGGGGGGGAGGGCTGAAGGCGGCCACCGCGCTCAGCACAGTGACGGAGTGCTGGTACTGGGGACTAGACAACGCAAGCATACGCACACCATAGATATCAAGCTGTCCCTGGCTGCTGGGACGGGGGAAGCGAGCAGTATCTCCAGGAAGGAGAAGGGGGGCAGCGTGAGGCGTAGCGGGAGTCTGAAGGGGAACAAGGAGAAGAAGGTATCTTTGCATCTGGACTTAGGGCGGGGTGAAAAAAAAGGGGAAACCATAGGGAAAACGGGAGGGGCAGTTCAGCAGCTCCAGAACCATTCCCAGACCAAGAAGAAGACTCAGCCCAGCACTCAGCACCGAAGCCAGCTGACTCCTGGAGAGGGAAGCAGACTATACTCCAAGTTTACTAAGGACCTAGAGCAAGACCCAGCTCCTCAGACACACCCTGAGACAGCCAGCGTCTCTTCCCGAATTCTGCAGGAGGTTTCATCTGCAGGGAACAAGGAGAACTCCAAACTGGGACCAATCCACCAACCTTCCAATCCCTGTTGCCGGCCCCAGCCACACAATTCAGTCCCAGTGCCTCGTGCTTCAGTGCTGAACACCCGATATACTGCCCTAGCCCTAGCCTCCCACTCCACAGCCCCACTCCACCACCAGTTCAGCCAGCCTCGTCCATCCCGGACCAGGGAACGTCCCTCGCCGCCCCTCCATGCAATCTCCAAATCATGTAGCTCTTCCAGGGGAGGTGGTTTCCCTGGCCCGGCCCTGACCTGCTCCCTTGACCCCTCCCAGCCTTTCAGTTGCGGATGCTGCAAGCTTGTCCGCTCCGGGCCTGGGGGTGGGTGGTCTTCTGGATGCGAAGGTGGTGGTGGGGTGGTTGGGGGTTGCCGTGGCTCCAGAGTCATGGGCCTGAAATCTCTAGGAGGATGCCTGTCTACCTCATCTACCACCAACACCTCCTCGTCCAATAGCACCGCGTCCGATTGCCACATTAGGCCCCTGAGGCACCTGGGGTGTGAGTCCTGCTCAGGCAGGGGGGGCAGCTTCCAGAGCTCCACTGCCTTTCGCAAAAAGCTTGTGGGAGGTTGCCTGCCGTGTGCCCCCCTCTCCACGTCTGCCCCGCTCCGGGTCCTGCAAAACTGCGTCGGAGGCTGCAACCCAAAAAGCAGTCAGGCAGGCAGCTCCGCGTGCAGCTACTGTAGCAGTGACCCCATTGTGGTCAGCTACAACCCCCCGAGGGGGAAGTTCGGCGGGCTGGGTCGGGGCGGAGGGGTGCGCACGGCTGGCTCGTTTTCGGCAGACGACGACGATTACAGCGTGCGCACCATCTGGCCCGAGGAGCTGGCTAAAAAGATGACCCGCTCCAAGGACCAACAGAACCGCCATGCCGCCGAGAAGGCTGGGGACCTGTGTGACAGCCAGAAGCAGGACGGGAGCGACGGGACCGGCCCCGTGGTTCTGGACTGCCGGAATCTTCTGGAATTCACCCGCTCTCATCTGACAGACCGTGCGGGACGTCGCTGCCTGCAGCAAGGGAAGATGGCCGTTCTGGACTTCATCGGGTCGAGGGATTCAAAGGACGTGGGCCGAGATTCCCTGAAGAGGCTGTGGACCAAAGAAGGAGAGACTGAGAGCGGATTTGTCCCCGAGAGCACTCTGAGCCAGCCTCTCCCCCCCTGTCCTCCCACAGCCTGCTCCCCGCCCACCATCTCTCCTCCACCTTCTGCCCACACCAGCCTCACCAAGTCCGGGCACAGGGAGGGCACGCACCCTGCACCTCACACCCTCCCCATGGCCCAGCCTCTCCAGCTGGTCTTGAAATCACTCAACAGAGACCAAGATGATGAAAACAGGAAAGGTAAGCAGTTGTGCAATGCCCAAGCACAAGATGACAGGCTTGCGAATGGCTACATGATCCACGGCATTAACCTGGTCAGACAATTAGTATTTCTTTCTTTATGTCTTGTGGACAAATTATCACATTATATAACTGTTTATTAAACCACAGATACAACTATTGTTTTAACAATTAACTCTGGATGTCAATAAGTCAACAATAGAATGAAAAAAAATCCATGTCAGTTTCAAAATAAATGTCCTTTAAGTATCTGTATATCACTCTTTCTAGCTTTATTGGTTTACGTTTCCATCCACACTTGAAATATCCTGTGTGTTAACAGTTACCAGGGTCTGTCATAATATCCAGCTGCTCTGGTATGTCGCTGTGTTAAAAGAACTCAGGGACAATGAGCTGATAATTATAACTCTGGGCTTGAGAAGGAAAAGAGGACAGGAATAGCAAAAATAATGGGAATGTGAATGAAGGTGATTAGGTTGAAGATAAAAAGGGAATTAATTTGATTTTTTTTCCCCCTGGAAACAGGGCTGCTGACACTGAATGTTGGCAGGAGAAGATTAATCTCCTCTCACATTTAAATTGCAAAGCAGGGAAATCTAAAATCAGCAATTTAGTTTTGTTTTCCTGTCCTTTTTGTGTTAGAATCCTTTTTGGACTTTTAACTCAAAAGATCCTTCAATAACAACTTTGAAAAAGACAATATTTAGTGGGTCACTTTTTCTGTTTTTTATTCTTAAAAAAACACCCCCAATATCATAAAACCATTTAAACGGGGAGACTTTTGTTTTTTTTCTGGTGTGATTTTAATTATCGCTACCATTTAAGGAAAACCTTTTCTTTCCATGTAACCTGTCCCTGGCTTCCCAATCCCAGTGCATGAATCCAACCCCCCCCTTTCGCTCCCCCTGTCCTCCTTCCTGCCCGCCTCCCTGTCTGCCGAGGAGGCTGAGATGACCCCTGACGTGGAGAATGCACCCCTCAGCCCCATACTCCCCTGCCTGTTCCTCGGGAACGAGGGAGACGCCCAGGACCTCCACCTGCTGCTGCAGCTCAACGTCGGCTTCGTGGTGAACGTCACCACCCACCTGCCGCTCTACCACCGGGACTCGGGCCTGATCCACTACAAGCGGCTGCCCGCCACAGACAGCAGCAAGCAGAACCTGCGGCAGTATTTCGAGGAGGTCTTTGAGTTCATCGGTGAGCGAGATGTAGAACGAACGAAGGGTCGTGCAACTGTCACGAAGCTCGCACTGTACATTCACGCCACGGTGTATTTCTGGATCGGGAAACTTACTGTCAGTTTCTGTCTTTCAAATCCTGCCCACAGATTTTACTAATTGTAATCAGTGTTGTATCAAAAAGACAATTCTTTGCATTCGGTCAGGTACAAGAGTTAATATCCATCTATCGTCCAATCATATGACCTCTGTGTGAGTCTGGAGCCCAAGCTGGGTAGCCTAGGACACAATATTGAGGTTGGAGTTAAACGCACTTATTTTAAAGGTTGATAATGATGTTTGTTTCCGGCGTGACTGTGCTCGTCTTGCAGGCTGTACGCGCGTCTTGAATGTGTCATTAACTGCTCACTCGCTGAGTTAATTGCAGTGGGTTGGATGCTAGTGGGTTTGACTGCTATGGTTTTATACAGCAGAATTACACAGATCAGCATGAGGCCAAATTTGAGCATGACACGACTATCAAGACAGACGCCACTTGAAAAACATTGAGTCATAGAGTCATAGAGATCACACACTGCATCACAATGGGCTTGAATCGGATTAAAAATGTAATTATTATGCAGCACCGAAGCACTGAGAAACATAGATGATAAAACATTGGAGAAAGTGGCAGTTGCGTGTTTCTGTTGGTTTGGCTTTTGCTTGTAACTCAGCCTGGTTTTTATTGATTTAATGCTGTGCCCCCCCCCCCCCCACAGAGGAGGCACACCAGAGCGGACGAGCAGTTCTGGTACATTGTCAAGCAGGGGTCTCTCGCTCGGCCACCGTCGTCATCGCCTACTTGATGAAGCACACCCTCATGACAATGACGGACGCCTACAAGTACGTGAAGAGCCGGAGGCCGGTGGTCTCGCCCAACCTCAACTTCATGGGCCAGCTGCTGGAGTTCGAAAGAGACCTCAACTCAGGCCTCA
>JAODLC010000002.1:25449354-25459931 GCA_026781145.1 Hippopotamyrus pictus
TAGTTATAGCCATGTTTATAATACTTTATGAATGCATTATAATGCATTATGAAGGTATCTACTGTATAATGCGTTACACACACGTACCTTAAGTAAAGTGTTACCGAAAATCCTATTGTTATTGGCATATTATACATTGATGTGGTTGTATAAAATAATTTAAACACTGTTTAATACTAAAATACATAAATACAAAAGCTATTAGATGAAATAAATGAAAATTTAACCTCACTTTACCTTGCTGAGAAGAGTCGAGTGCCTACTTCCTTAGAACTCATGGTTAATGAATTTATTAAAAATTAACGCAAAAAAACACAAAATCACATGAAAATCCACAGCGTTATAGCGCGGGTTGTTCGCTGAATGGTAGCAACTGGCGTACTGATGCTTGTGGGCAGTGGTGACTTTGTCTCGAAAGGTACACAAGGGCAGCACGCGGTGTCCTGACTTTGATTTTCAAGTTCTAGCACGCGTGTCGTATTCCAAACAAAGGTCGTATACCAAGCAACATTTTCCGCGTCCAAACAGGACGTATACCAAATTGGACTTATTCCAAAGCGGATGTATACCGAGGTACCACTGTATTTTGATTTTATTTAGTTCGGTCATGGAGGAGCAATAATGAGTGCATTAATATCTGCAGAAGTCTCCAGTGTACTGTATATAACTCTTATAACCTTGCGTATTGTGGCAGCAAGTGCAATGAGACTTTTCTTACTAGGTCTAGGTTGGTAAAATAGTATCTTTAGGTTATAGGTAAACTGGACCCCAAATTGTCAGGGGACAAGGCTGCTGTACAAGGGAAGATAACTAATATGTGTGATGCTTACATTGTAACATTTTTGCACAAAATATAATTTGGGGTAAAGTTAGGGCACTTCCAAGGGCCCCTAAGTGACTGGGGCCCTAAAAAATTAGGCACGTAATAGGATTGGTCTTAGTTGGGTTGGCTGCTCTTGTGCTTGTTCTTAATACCTGGCTATGCTTTGAGGGGCATCAGAACTGTGAGTATGACACATCCGGCAAATGTCTGGAAATGATGTCTCAAAATCCCCTTTCTCAAATGTTTCCACAGTGGAGGTGAAATGGTAGCTATAAAATAAAGCATATAGTATTGATGACAGAACATATAGAATATTCTGGCTAGTCACATTTAAGTGTCTTCCAAAAAATATAGCGTACACTTAAAAAAAAAAAAAAAAAAAAAAAAAAAAAAATATATATATATATATATATATATATAATTTATATATTAAAATGTATATATGCAGCTATAGGTGCCACTTATTGCTGTTGAATGGTAATAAGCTTTAATATTTGATTACCGAATAATAATGATTACTGACAATTATTTTCTGATTCGTCTGTTTATGTTGGGAAACATGACTCGTGTAAAATACCTGAAATATCTGTCAAGGTCTTCGAATCTTCAGTTCATTAAACAAGAACGCTGTTCCAGGTCCCAACTGGTTTTGCCAGTTCTTTGCTGGTGTTTGCCTAGTTTTTTTGCCAATACTGTGCTCATAAACATGTGTAGAATTGCCTGTTCAGTACTGGTGTCTACATTCCTGTCACTTCTAATCACTTGACTGCCTAATTAGCCTGGAAAACTATGCGTTCACATCAATTGCTAAAACTTCCAATAGATAACAACAGAGAGCTGATTAACCTAATTCACTGTGGCAGTCAAATGTAAACCCACCCTAGCGCTAACAATGTGAAAATGGATAATATAGAGCAGGGGTCACCAACTCCGGTCCTGGAGAGCTACTATCCAGTAAGTTTTCTATCCTACTTGGCTTCTGATGAGCCACACCTGCTCCTGGTATTTACCTGAGAACTAGTGTGACTCATCAGAAGCCAGGTAGGATAGAAAACTTACTGGACAGTAGCCCTCCAGGACCGGAGTTGGTGACCCCTGATATGGAGACTAGAAGGGTAAATCTGAATGCTTTCAACTTGTGCAAAGAAGAATGAATCAGATGGAAATTGAGTATTATGTGAGTTCTTTGCTTTGAAAGCTTGTAACAAATGTCAAATGATTTGTGTATGTTTATAATGATACATACAATTGCTGTTTGATTTTTGATATCCCATTCGTGGTGCCAAATCTCTAAGTGTATTGAATAGAAGTAGAAAAATTACATAAGGGACGGATGATACTGTGATAGCTTGTGGCCCCACTGTGCTCTCTCTGTCTCAGCTTTTTCCTGTTATTGGTGTAGTGTGGTACTGTAGCTACAACATTACATGAATGCTGATTTAGCTGAGTCAATTGTCGAGACGTCAGAGCATTGAATTCATGTAACCCCTCAGCTTGGGCTCACAGCGCATCCAGCGTGCCTGTGTGTAGTGCAGTTGCTGTTTGACCGTTGCACTCCTGTTTGATGTTCGTAGTAAAACACAGTGACAGGGCAGTCTGCCCCAACATGCCTGTGTGTACTTGCATTATGCACTCAAAGTATATTTAAGTGTTTTTGTCTGTCTGAGATGGGTGGTGGTCGTCTTTGTGTGAGAGAGCCTAAGTAACCAGCCCTAAACATAACTGTGTGAGAGACTGGAGATATTGCTGTGAATTAATAAGTATGACACTAGCGATAATGAAGAAAATCCTGTATTAAGACTACTGTACTTGTTGAACCTAAAACGACCTCTTCAAATCAAAAAGTTGGATGAAGTTTAAATTGTCTTCCCTGTGATGTTTCTGGGAAGTATACATCACAGAATATATTTATTAAATTAATTTTGTACATCAGTCTGGATTTTTTTTTTTTCTTTTTCATTTTTATCTACTAAAGAAATTAAGCATTTTGAAATACACACACACACACACACACACACATAAGGCCAGGAAACTGTTTATGAAGATTGAAATTACATGGTTCTTTATGGGCTGTATTAAATTCTTCTTCCTTTCTGAAAATTTCCAGTGTGTTTCTGGACGGACCTGCTGAAAGGCTCACAATATATTCATAATTGAGGATGGACACGTTATGATAATGAAGGGAGTTGGGAGGAGGCTTGGTGGCTGCATTAAAAACTGCAACATATTGCACAATTAGCGCACCGTTGTAGTGTGTCTGCCATTTTGTAGTGTTGTTCAAAATCTTTGCGGCAAATCTGATTCACAACTAACCCCTTTGAGCTTGCGGTGCCGATCATGTACATCCATCACCTCTTGGAGAATTCTTTTATTTTGTTTCACTTTTCTGCGACGAAGCAAAATATAGCAAATATAGTCTTATTTCAATCTATTAAAATTCAAATTTCAATCTATTAAAATTCAATCTATTAAAAAATCATTTAAATATTAACTTGATAAGTGACGTACGTAGCTCGTTTACATTTCGTTGTTATTCCTGTCGCACCTAACCTAAGCTCTTAGTTAACGCGTTTTGAGTCTAACAAGTCAAACAAGAGTTTCCAGATAAACGAGTGGCCCACAAGTTACTGTTCTTTGAAACTTATATGAAACGTAGCGTGGAATCTCCGTAACATTTATGAGATAATAATACCGCCTGCACCTGGTAAAAGGACAGCGGCATGTTTAGTTTTGACTTTAAGTTCATGTGAAGTTGCGATGGATTTAAAAGTCATCTTTGCAATGTAGCGCAGTTTAAAAATTCATTCTTACTCCTACATATGGATTTTTTTTTAAGAAAAGCTTTCCAGATATTTCTTCATCAGAAGATTCTCTTTGAATGTTACTTGCATTTGTAAATGAGCTTTGTAAAATAATTTGTATTAATACGGTATTTATTTGCGTCTTAATGACATTTTATTTAATTTTGTGCGTGTCTGACAAATTTCTCAGTTAAACTGACAAGGATTTTCTTCAGAGGATTTTTTGCGATCAGAAGAAACGGATACAACTGAAACAGCATTGCAGTTCGTGGCCGCGGTGAGACAGAATTCCGCGAGTGTCCTTTTGGTATAACCTAGGTGCTAACTATGTTCATATATCCTGTATCTGTAATTTAAATGTAATCCAGTCTAATATGTTTTATACGAATCGTTACTGCAGGAGTTGTTACATCGCAACGTGTGTTTATTAACTCCCATTGGAGAAGAAACGGATACAAGAAAAAGTCGTTTAAGAAAGTTAAAAGAAGATACTGAAGAGTGAAACCGCTTTCTTTAGCTGGGTAGTTGAATGACAAGTAAGTATAAATATATATTATGCCCCCTGTAGATAATGCAAATGGTCGAAATTATTATTTGATGTAAATAATTCCAGTGTAATGGAGAAATAACGACATATTTTTATGCGTACACCACGTACAATTTAATAACGAGATTATATCATTAGCCTATTGTAACTAAATCCTATCTGTCTTCCATCCATTAATTTAGTACCATATCACGGAAACAAATCAGGAGAATCCCAGTGTTAATTTTGACACCAATTTGTCTTTTTCAAATGACTATACAATGCGCTTTAGTTTAGTCTTGTTTCAGTAAGACCAAAAACATGACGTAAATGATCACTATGATAATTTTGTCTAAAATAAATTTTAGTCTGATTTAAGTCATTATTAATATTACTATTATTATTATTATTACACTGCCTGTCCAAAAAAAAAAAAAGTCGCCATTTGAATTTATATCAGCAAATACTTAAGAGCCAATGACTGGATCATTATTATAGCTCAGCAACGTTATGCAGCAATAAAGTGAAGTCAGCCGAGTACCTGAATCTACTGATTGGCCAGGTTACACCTCTATCCATCATCAGTGGGTTTTTCTCCCCTGTTGGTATGGGCATATTCCAGGACAAGAAAGCCAAGATTCATTGGGTTTGAATTGTCAAAGAGTGGTTCAGGGAGCATGAGGAATCATTTTCACACGTGACTTGGTCACCTCAGAGTTATGACCTTAACCTTATTGAAGGTCTTTGGGATGTGCTGAAGGTGGCTTTATGGAGTGGTTCAACTCACTTGTTAATACAGGATCTTGGTGAGAAATGAATGCAAATCTGGATGAAAATAAAGGGTGAGATGTTGCATAAGCCTGTGGAAACAATGCCATGACAAATGTGCGCCATAATCAAAGCTAAAGGCAGTCCAACGAAAAATTCAAATGGCGACTTTTTTTTTGGACAGGCAGTGTATTATTATTATTATTGATAATAATAAAAATAATAATTTATAATAATAATAATAATACATTATATTGAAAATGGGAAGGTTCACAGAGTATTCCAAATGCCTAATTTATTTTAAGAACAGAACAGCTTCAGATCAAATATGGGTTTTTCCAGGAAAGACAATGGCAAAACTGGACATTACTGGGGATTAGCCAAACAGTTAGCTGCCTTTTTCGAACAGTTTTAGTAACTTGAGGAGTCACACTCACGGTGGTGAATAAGCGCTAGTTTACGTGACTCTGAATGGCTCGAACCTGTGACTGATCTGACTGTGGAGCGCGTGCTACCACACGTTACATTGTTTCCTCTCAAATCGGTGTTTGTGATTGGCTGGGAGCTAGGAGGGAGAAAAAATGTGGACTGTCCGGGGTTCCCCGAGGACTGGGTTGGGAAACACTGTAGAGGGCTGAGCACTGCTGATTTTCCAGCCTTCCTCTACCCGTGAGCCAGGTGTGAAACCTCTGGCCAATCAGAATCAGTAATTATTAAACTAACTACCTGGGAGAACTAAAAATAAGGCCAGGATTTGGAATCGAGGGCCAGATTTGAATATGGGGTTTTCTCACCGAAGATCGGGAGCCCTGTTCCTGATTCTGAGTTCCTATGCTGTGTCGACCAGAAACTTCTGCAGTTCTTGGCCACTTTCATAATGCACAACAAGATCTGTGACCTACATAAGCATGGAGACACAAAAGCTCATAGGTTAAATTTTCAAGCCAAACTACGCCGCCACCTCAAAACAATGGAAGATGAACAAGTCGATTTGTTAGTTGTAAGTTAGCTAGTTATCGCGTCGCGTATTGGTTAAAAACAGGATGTGGCGTTTTATTTATACGATCCTCAACATTTTTATAATTCATTATTAAATCTGTGTGACGGATTTGGGGCATGGCGCAGGTAGGAAGAAGGTGACGATTCACTTACAGCTCCAAGACAAAGGGGCTTATTAAAACAAAATGTATAACACTAACAAAAATCAAAAGGATCAGGAACAGGCAAGGGAACAGAACATCCAATACACAATAAGACAAAAATAAGACCAAGGAAACCAAAACAAAACATGAACATGAGGGAAAAAGAAACCCAAATAAATAGTAATAAACAGCTGAGGTTAACCAGGGCCCAGCCTCAAAGTCATGACCAGCTGGTGTTGAGTTTCAGGGCCTCAAAAGGATACACCTTTATAGATACCTTCATAATGCATTATAATGGCTTATGCTGACTATTATAATGCATTATGAAGGTATCTATAATGCGTTATAGATGAGGCATTCATAAAGTATTATAAACATGGCTATAATGTCATGCCTTTTTATGAATAGTTATAGCCATGTTTATAATACTTTACGAATGCATTATAATGCATTATGAAGGTATCTATAATGCCTTATGCATATAGACTTTAAATAAATTCTTACCAATAATTATTATTGTAATGGACTGGTGTCTCCTACGTAATTTTCCTGGGGTGGGCTCCCTATACTGGCTGGAAGACAGATGGATGTTAAATTAATCATGTCATCTTATTAACGACTCTGTTCTTTCTGCTCACCTATTTCCCCCAATTCCGTTCTTTTCTCTTTCTGCCAGCTTATGGCTTTTTGCCGTCGCTGTTGTATGTGTTTCTGTTTGTTTCTCCTTCTTTTGGTCTACTTTTTTGTGTATCTCATTGTGACGATCAACCACCAGATGAATCCGACCCCCACCGAACTGCCGATTTACTTTGTTGCCCCGGGAGTCTCTCCATTAACGTTGCTGGCTGATCGCCCCTTCTGGAATGTAAAACTCGACGACAGAGCCCTGTGGAACCGACTCCAGCATCTTCTGGACCGTGAGCACAACCCCATCCTGAGGCAGCTGGATACAATAGGAGCAACAGGAGCTGGACTCCAGAAAGGTCCCGGAATTGACTTGCAGAGTTTTGATCCCTTTTCAGAGGTCAAGAAAAGCTTCCCAAAAGATATCCAGGATTTCCTGCAGTCCATGCACCTCAGGGAGTACCCGTTGATAATAGACCAGTCCAGGCTGTGTAGCGAAGAAGCTCCTTTGCTACTGATAGCCATCAAGTCACAAGAGTGCAATATTAGGAACAGAGAGGCAATCCGGGAAACGTGGGGAAGTAGTGGGCTGGTGACAGGTGAGGCTGGAAGAGGCGGAGTGGTCCATAGGCTTTTCCTGTTTGGCAGACAGGACCGCACTCCACAGTCCTGCCCCCTTTCCAATGACCATCTGGCAGAGGAGAGCATGAAGTATGGAGACATCCTCCAATGGGACTTCAGGGACACATTCTATAACTTAACACTGAAGGATGTGCTTTTCTGGCCATGGGTTTTACAGCACTGTCCTCATGCCCGTTTCATCTTTAAAGGCGATGATGATGTGTTTGTGAGGACACCTGCCCTTCTCGACGTCCTACAACAGGTGGAGCAGCAGTCTAGTGCAAGTGAAAGAAACTTGGATATTGTCATAGGGGATGTGATTAGTAATGCATTCCCAGTCCGTCAGGTCGATGAGAAGTACTATGTCCCACAGGACTTCTATGCGGGGAAATATCCCCCCTATATGGGTGGTGGGGGGGTTGTGTACTCTGGATCTCTGGTCATGCAACTCAATGAGGTCTCTAAGAGGGTGCACCTCTTTCCCATTGATGACGTCTTTCTGGGCATGTGCCTCTACAAATTAGGTATTGTCCCCAGGAGTCACCCTGGATTTTTGACCTTTGACTTTCCAAAGGAGGAAGAAAACAATGCATGTGCCTATTTCTCTATTTTACTGGTACACAAACGGAGTCCCGAGGAGACAGTAAGTCTGTGGAAGGTACTCCAGCGCATACAGGTGGACTGCCTAAAGCAGATGTCCAGGAATCAGACATTCCCAGAAGAAATAGATTTTAAGGCTGCAAAAAGGATGATCCGCCACTGATGTATTGACACAGGCTGCAGCTCCACCTTTATGCTTTCAGAAAATTTTCCCAGCTAAGGAGGAAACCAAATAAACCCATTGCATCCATCTTCCATTACTGCTTATCCTATCCAGGATCACAGTGGGTCTGGAGCCTATGCCAGAGGCTATGGGCACAAGGCAGGGAACGACCCAGGATGGGGCGCTAACCCACACATGGAGCCATGACGACACATGGAGCCATGGTGGACCCTGGTCCAAGAGGTGTGAGGCAACAGTGCTGACCACTGTCACTGTGCCGCCCCATGAACCCCTTACACTATTTTAAAAAGAATCTGGGTGAAACAAAGCCTAGAGTTGCTAGGTTTATTCACAGTTTAATATTCTTCTGCCTTTGATACAACAATTAAAGACAAAACTAAAACAAATTTAGATCACATGAATCAACATGATCAAGTTTTGTTAAAAACTAGAAATTCTTAGGGGAATCATCTTGTATTATATATTTTTAAACATTCTACCAAAAAGTAATTATGTATTGATAGTCATGAAATGCAACGTCAATGAATGAATGAATATGTTATGCTTTGGCAATATGTTGTCTGTTTGTTTGCTTTTTTTTGTTTAATAGATTTATTTTTTGAGATTATAACAAGAGATATTTTTTTGACCTATAACATTTCGAAGAAGAAAAATAAGGAGAATGACCCAAGTGGGGAAGCCATGAGATTATTTTCGGAACTGTAGCCCTTAAAGAGGCAGAATGTGGAAAAGCAGGTCAAAGCCAAAGAGGGTGAAACTCAGGAAAGGAAGCTGGCATTTGTACGTCGGGTCATGGAACAACTGAAAAGCAGGTGCATGTGCAATATGCTATTTATCAAGTTGACATGAGCTTTGGTTTGCGCAGAAGTGGAGCAGAAACTGGCTGGGTGGCTGGATATGGTCATGACACGTTTAATAATAACTACGCTTCACTGATGGCTGTGGGGAGATTCTCTTTACACCTACCCCAAGACAGAGGCTTGGAAGCGAAGGGCAGCCACCGGCAGCAGCTCCCTGGAGCTGGGGGTTAAGGGCGTCGCTCGAGGGCCACATGACATGTAACTACTCTGCCAAAGCCGCACTCGAGCCAGCGCCCGTCCGATCACAGGCACTGAGGAAGAACCGGCTGGACCACATTCTTCCACGACTTGTACTTTGCTATTCTTTCGTTCTGCTAAAATTGACAGATTACTTTTGTCTTTGTTTAGAAACTGGGTGTAAAAAAGTAAACCTAACCACACATTAGATCAGTTCAGTGTTGATAACAGATATCAGTAGACCACTGAGTTTTCATCACGTTTTCAATACTATATAACAACTATAACTATACAAACTAAATATAATATAATTAAGATAAATAATGGCAAGTTTGGTGAAAGAAAGAAATGCTGAGGATTTACTCCGGCCTTTAAAAAGAGCTGCGGGAAATTTAAACTTGCAATGAAAGGTTCTTCACCTCCCCTCGCTTCCCAGTACAAACTCAACTCAGTCAAAACCACAACTCTAGGTGAGCAAGACCAGCATGTCATCCTGTATTCAAATATGATAACCGTGACCTTAAATCAAGCAGTCTTATCTGCCGGTGTGTGTGCAAGTGTTTGGGATAACCTTTAGGTCAGCTGTTCAAACCCAGATCAATCAGTCCTCTAATTAGGAATATAATTAGGGAGCTGCAGCAAAAACCCACATACACAGCGGCCCTTTCTGGATAAGATTGCCCACCCCTGCCTTAAATATTTGAATAAAGGCACATTTGAATAATAAAAAGATGTATTTGTTTGCCAGCTAGTATGTATTACAAATCCTCCAGTTTTCTCTCGTTTACCGACATTTGCATAATTGCTTAAAAAGGCACAGCACGTAAATTAATGCAGATCCTCTCACATCAGCTTCGCTCTTATCAGCTATCAGTCCCAGTCTTTCCTAGCATTCACACGTCACTGAGTAGCTCACGCTGACACTGAAGCATGTCCGAAATGCCTCAAAGGACCGTGACCTTGGTGTGGTTTTTCGTGATTCAGCAACTCACAGAAGTCAGAATTAAGCGTGTCAAACTTAAAAGTGATTGTGCAAATAACACAATTTAAAAAAAAAAAAATAGATAATTAGTAGCACAAATAAAGCTCAGCAGCACAGACGGCACTAAGAATACGATACTTAGGGTGTTTTCACACTTGGTCCCATTTAACACCCAGAAGTACAAATCATTAAATCAAATCAACCAAGGCTGACCAAAGTGCTGTACAGATTTACATCAATAAAAGGAAAACAATGAAAGACATAAAATACGAAACATAAAACAAAGAAAACAGGCACAGAGAACTCTGCCAGCTCAGCCTAAATTAAAAGCCATCGAGAAAAGATACCGAAGAACATTAGAAATTAACAAAGGAGAGGAGGCCATTCGGCCCATCAAGCTCGCTTGGGGAGAACTTAACTAATAGCTCAGAGCTGTTAAAATCTTATCTAGCTCTGATTTAAAGGAACC
>JAODLC010000002.1:25460852-25475820 GCA_026781145.1 Hippopotamyrus pictus
AGCATCAACATACACACCGAGATCTTTCTCGTAATCAGCTACCTTTATTTCAGTGGAACCCATAAAATATCTGTACTGTAAGGCGTGGCGGTGCTTTGGAGCTGCTTCTGTTCAGCTGGGACTCCAGATAAGATAGATGGGATAATGACTATCTCCAAATATCAAATATTGTAGTATCAGTGTGCCAAGCGTCAACCAGTTACGCCACAATAGACCTCAAAACCACAGAAAACCTGCAGAGTGACAGAGTAAACAAGAGATACCCTGAAGGGAAGGAACTTGATCAGTAGGAAAAAAATTCCACAGTTCATAAGCACTTATTACCGGAATAAATGCAAACGGTGCTAACCCAAAGCACAGGTAAGGTGAGCATGCTTTTACAACCAAGGTTGTCCAGCTATTACCTATGGTTTTCTCATTGTTAGTTGCAAGGTCACATTGAAGATGGAAAAATGCCTGACATCATTTTAACTTGATTTGCATTAGACAAGCAAGGGTGTATAGAATGTTCATATTCACTGCATGTTACCAGAAGCTTCAGCTCCTGGTAGGAATTTCCTTGTTGAACAGGTTTATAAGCAAAATACAATCCAACAAAAACCCCTATGACAGACACCAGGAAAAGCCAGAAAATCCTGCTTGAAATAAGCTTAGCAGGACCAAGCCCTGATACCGGCCACAGGGGTGAACTTCCAGCATGGACCTTGTGGCCAGGCCACACATGTAACTGGGCCAGGATCAGTGTGGAGTGGGTTGGTGGAGACATTTCGTGGGCTGACCACCTGAAAAAAGTGGGAGTTCAGGTTAAGCGCCAATGCAGGAGTGGGAAGGAACCAGACAGATCAGACCTTAGCAATGGGCCCCACCTTTGGCGACACAGAAGATCATTTCTGTGGTGTCACTCAGCCTTGCCTCCATACTTAGTGTGGACTTTGGAACCAAACCTCTTGGTCTTGGAGGGAATCTCTCCTAGTCTGTACTTCCACATCCTGAAAGACCTCAAGTGGGTGTGGGGATACTCACAAGCCCCAGTGGAGGGCTGTGAGCCGGGGTGTTTCATGGTGGACAAGAGAGTTGCTGGCAGAAACTGGCCATTGTTTATGTGTAAACACCAAACTGGGGGGGTACTTTGGAGCATCTTTAAGAATATAGTCATGAACAATCATGGAAAAAAATCACATACACATAATTGACTGCAGGTTGAGGCTGTGTTCTAGCTATAGGGATGAAAATACTCCACTTGCAAACTCTCACAATGTGACTTCAGCAAAATGATTTATTGTACAGCAAAATATGTGGTACAGTTTAGACATGCAGTGGGTGTTAAAAGGCAGCTCTAATACAGACAGACCCTGCAAATCTTTCCCCAACAAGGTCCTACTGTATGTATAAGTGAATTTATATTTTCCACATTAAATTTTTTTGCAAAAAGTCTCAATGATGAAAGTAGTACTCCTCCTGGCATGGAATTTGAACCCACAACTTGACGCAGATCTGTACTGTACTGAGCACCTACAGGGTGATGAACCAGAAACAGATAGTGACCTCACACAGTGATGGGCTGTGTCAGGTTCTGTTATTTCCCAGGTCAGATGGTACACTTCTTTCATCTTAAGATGAAGTTTTATTTGCCATTCGTATAAGTACAGACGCTCCTCTACTTACAAACTTTCAATTTACGAACTTTCAGACATATGAACGAAGAGGACTGTAAGTCCAAATTGTGTTCCTTGGGCTCCTGTTTCCTGTCTGTAACATCGTTTTTTTCTGTGCAACAACTTCGCCTAGTATGACTTCTGGCTGTTACTCCCGCCATGCAGAAGCGTAGCGTGCGTACTCCCAGCATCCTAGATCTTTGTACTTGCGTATACCCTTAAAATGATGTTGAATAACGACTTACGAACATTTCAAGTTATGGACGGACGTTTGGAACGTAACTCGTTCGCAAGTACTGTAGAGGAGCATCTGTACATAGGAATTTTTACATACATCTCATCTTACTCTCCTTAGAAACATTCACACGGATGAGAGCAAAGCTTGGGGTCTGAACACTGGGTCAGTCATTTTGCTCTGTGTCCTTGGAGCATTTCAGGGGTTCTGGAGTCTTGTTCCAGAGCACAGTAAACATGTGACGATTCTGCCATGAATGGAATCTGAACCAGTGACCTTTCAATCACAGACACAGGGTCTTAACCTGCTAAGCCACATACCACCCCCCTCCCCCTTCATAATCACCACTCAGCCATAGTCTCCACAATTAAATAACCCGGAATCTCTTTATTTTTCCTTATAAGTACTCATACTTCCTCATTCTTCATGACAAAGGCTGTACAATACTGGGGTACTGGAGAGGAGACGCCACCCTGTGGCGGGACTTGGAGAAGGCATATGACCACATGCCCCACCACATCTAGTGGGAAGAGCTGCAGGAGCTGAAGGGTTCAAAGAGACCAGTATTACAGCCCATCTTTGCCATAATAAAAGTCTGACCACTATTACAGCCCATCTTAGCCATAATAAAAGTCTGACCACTATTACAGCCCATCTTTGCCATAATAAAAGTCTGACCACTATTACAGCCCCTCTTTGCCATAATAAAAGTCTGACCACTATTACAGCCCTTCTTTGCCATAATAAAAGTCTGACCACTATTACAGCCCCTCTTTGCCATAATAAAAGTCTGACCACTATTACAGTCCTGTAATAGTGTGCCACAGTAAAAGTCTGCTGCATATTTTAACATAACATCCACTAATTTATTATTATTATTATTATTATTATTATTATTATTATTATTATTATTATATTAATGTCCTTAATCTTTGTTCAGGATAATCTATTTGCCTACTGTGTCCTTTAAACGTTTGTTTGCACTTTTTCAGTTTTGCACTATACAGTATGTATGTCTATGCTTTATGTACCTTGCTGCTGTATGCACAAGAATTTCCCCCCCGGAATCGATGCATTTTATTGCATGCTATTTGGGCCCTTCATAAGTCTAGCTAGAATTGTGTCTGCATACTTGTCACAAAATCAAAGTCATTTGGAGTGAGTATTCAGCTCTGGCAAGGGTAAATCTTGTCTTCAGTCCTGTTTGTGATTTTCAGGGTTCAGCTGTGGCTGAAAGGGCGCATGGCATGGGGAGGGGGGGGGGGGAATGACATATCTGTTATCTGCAGGTTATGTGCTTTTGGCCTAATCTACAGGACCAGGACCCACAGGAAGCACTTGAGTGATTTGATGCTGAGTGTGAAGCCGTGGGGATGAATATCAGAGCCTCCAAATCTGAAGCCATGGTGCTTCCTCAGAAAGGAGTGGATATTTCATTTGAGGTGGAGAGCTTGCCCTTAGTGAAGGAATTAAAAAAATTCAAGTTCATGAGTGTTCATATGACGGAATTTGAGATCGATCCAGCTTTGTGGGCACTGAGCAGGCCCATGGTGGTGAAGCAGAAGCTAAATTAAAGCTTGTGTTTCACTGGTCAACCCATGTTCCTACAGTATGTTAAGATCAACAATATAAGCAGCCAAACTATGATTTCTCTGAACAGTTCCTGGGCTTACCCGCTACTAAAGGGTGAGCTCAGAGATACAGAGGGACCTTGAAATAGACAGACAGAACAAGGTAGTTTGTGGCCTTGGAAAAAGGTCTTTACTGACCTGCTTAACACACTGCTACTGTGACCCTCACCAGCAAGTATGAAGTTCATGATGAAACCTAAGATGCAGTGATCTACAAAATGAAGCTTCATGAACTATTTGCTGTATTTTTTGACTCCACTAGATGGTGCTCTGTTCAAGAAATGGCACAAAGCATACCCAAAACCAAACTTTGTCAATTTAATTTTAAGGCTTCTTATCAATTAAAAAGGTTTGATACAGAGCTCAAAAGCAAATTGTATTGTAACAGCTAAACTACAAGGTTATCATAAACCCATTTTTGGCTGACAATAATTACCATTGCAGTGAATGACTCCTGTTATGCTCCTAGTCACAAACACGAGCATTTACTTATTTAGTACACTTATTACTGTACACAAAGGAATACATTAACAAATGATACTTAAATGATTTAATATTCAGAAAATATACTGTCATAAAGAATAAAAGAGCAAATGTCTCACAACCAATTATTGTACATCAATTATTTTTGAAATGGCAGACATTTAATAAATTAAACCCCAGCACTTTTACACGAACACACCCAATAGCCATCTTGGTCCAAGTGAAATGAATGATTGGAGTGATATTCTTTCTGTTCACTGTATTTCTTGCATGTCACAGACATTAGATAATGGTGTATATATTTAGAATGCCACTTTGGATCCTTATCTTTGCAGAGTGTTACATTCTATCAGTTCATTAAATAAGGAGAAATCTCAGACTGTTTTGTCCAAGCTACTTTCTTCATCCTCTTTTTCATCAGTCTCATTTTCCTCCTCCTCTTCTTCCTCATCAGTTTCTTCCTCACTCTCGCTATATTGGTAGTTCATGCGATTTGTGTTAACAAAAAGGTCAGTGTCATCTTCAGAGCTGCTAGTCTCTCCACCTTCTTCTTCCTCTGGGTCAGCTTTGCCGTCTCTCTGCCGTTGCTCCTCCCTCCTCTCTTCCACAGCAGAATCCTGGGAGAAGCCCTTTGGCCTGAGAAAAGAAAAAAAAAACCATAAGTGCAGGGAATTTGAACAATTTCCACCAAGTTAAACTGGATGACCTATTTAATTTAAGCAAATCTTTAATGTTATCTTGACATGCCAGAGTTCAACTGATTTTTAGAAAAAATATATGCATTGCATATAATTCTTATTATAATTCAACTATTACATTACAGTTATTCAGTCATAAACTCCAAATTCCAAAAAATAGAACATGTGTAATATACCCACGGAATTTCACAAGGAGTATTTTACTCCCTATTAAGGCTTTTACATTAAATTACAAAGTAAGAAATGCTGGTTATCATATTAGTAATTAAAAGACACTACTATGTAAATGATTCTATTCAATTATCCCAAATAAAATGGTAAAATCAACTAAATGAAAGAATTTATAAAACAACATGAAACAATCAGGAGAAGCTGTGAGGCAGGCAGCAAGCACAGAGAACCATGAAAAAATAAATCCAAAGAAGTCTTCTCACCAAAGGCCCCCTGCCTGTAGGTGGTGAATGTGATCCTTATAGAGTATAGCACTGATCTCCCCCTTCACCTTTTCCCCTTCCTCAATAGGATCCACAATCACAAAATCTCCTGGATGAAAGAATAATATATCACCAATGTTTCCTGAAGAACTGTCAGTATTTAGAATTGACAGAAATCCTTACTGAATGTCAAATTGGCTAATGATTTGTTCAATTATTTCTATGGTATACAAATATCTTACCTATTTCATAACCACACCTTCCATAGCCTTAAGACATGTCACAACCTGCCCAGACTTGTTCCAACCCGCGTATTACTTTCTTTCATACTCAGGTAGATAAATTATTGAACGCCCCTCGTAAATACCCGAGTATATATCAGAACAATACAGAAGTGATTTACTGAATGCCATTTGATATTAAATGAATACTGAATAAAAAATTTGAGCCAAACTAAATGCATAAAGCATAAAACGTTTAAATGGCAAGAACGTCTCCGGTTTATAATGAAGCCTTGCAATTAACCCTTTTTTAATTAAAATGAATCACACCATTCAAAATGCTGGACCTTGCATCTGCTCTGTCACAAACCTCTCTTTATCCAGATGTTCTTGCGGAACTTGGTGGGCATGCTGACCAGATAGCGCTCACCCTGAGCTGTGATTGCCTCATGGAGGTTATTTCCTGGGCTGCCAATAACCTGTGACATGAGACAGGTAACAGAATTATACACAAAAGAATAATGTGAATTGCAAACCTGTGACATGAGACAGGTACACACAATTGAATAATGTGAAATGCATCACCACATACAAATTTATAACTGATCACCAGAAAACTTTGAATTAAAAAAAACATGCACACGATACATCAGACAAAAAAATGAAATTTTACTATACACAGACAAACATCTTCATAACCAATAGGTAGCATATGGTTTTAAGCACACACAAAATTACAGCTCCCCCCATTTCCAAATATGTTTATTAGATTAATAAAAATGACGATGAAAACGCACTCGAACAATCTGTTGGTTCTCTGTAGGCGTAATAAAGTCGCCTAGCACTTCTTTCACCACGTGCTTGCGTTTGGTGGCTTGTGACATCACAACAGCATTCAATGGAACTTCACGAAGGCGGCTGCAAAATACGTAGAGATTCTTCTATGTATATTTGCCCCAGCTGTGGAGAAAACACGATTAAACAATAACTGTACACGTAAATAAAAGTACCTGTAAAAATAAATGCTGATCAAAACGGCCAGTTAATGTAAGATGCTATTTTCAAAGTACATACGCATCCAAACATATTTAGTTACATTTACACAAAGAATGGATAGTTAACAACTATCTCAAGTCAATATGAGATAATATTCACACAGTCGATTGAGTACTGTTTAGCCACAAAATAACAAGCTAGTTATTGTAATTTAGCACTGACATCACCTCAAAATTATGTGAAGTGTTAGATTAAGTTAAAGGTTTATTAGGAGCACTGGAGCGATCCGCTGAGATATAAACGACAGTCGACAAATACTACCTAGCTATCCAACGTCAACAATGATCAGTAAAGGACTCGTAATCCAACTTTGAATTTATTAGACAGAAATATTTTAGGTTACCTTGAAAGTAGAACTAAGGTTAATAAAAGCTGTATTTCCAGTGAAATTCGCAACTAAGGTGTACTCCGAGAAGATGTTCATAAACGTTATTCAAGAAAAACGGATACTTTCTCGGTACAAAAAAAAGCACACGTGCCAATATGTGCAATGACTTCCGGTACGTCGTTTATATATGTCCCATATGTTAAAATTATGTATATCAATAGCATTTTATTCTGTATTAGTTTTCGTTTTCCCCACATATATTGTAAACGTTCCTGTTAGAATTAAGCAAATTCATTAGGACTCAAGTGCAATATATAAATACACGGTTAAATAAAACCTAATTTAAACTTTAGCGTTATAATTTCCTAAATCTTGAATGCGCTAACCATTTTAAATTATACGTACGAAAAGTACAAGAAATATACAAATATATAGTGACACTTCAATGTTAGATATTATATGCAGTCGTGTATGTTTGTTTTTCGACAATATGCTAACATTCTTGTTTAACTGGAACTACATTTAAATTCGCAAGTAGGGCGCTACAGGAAAGACCCTTTAAATGGAGGGAAGCCCGAGAAAACCATAATGGAACTAGAAAAGCAAGCACCGTGTTGTAGTCACGCTAATAAATTTATCTGAACCTAACAAAAAACCGGATTGATAATTTCAGGTAACGAAAATATTTATTGCCGAAAACAGCATGGGAAAATACTTCAGGATAAATTTGGTAAATTAAGTGAGGAATACACAATAATGGCATGGTGCTGCTTATGCTTTAGTAGATAAGTATGTACGCAATTTCCAACCAGTTACAATCACCAGTTACAGTAAACCACGCCCCCTTGTCGCAAACCCTCTCCAGCCGCGATCTAGGGTTCGATTGAATTGATTAACGTTGTGCAAAACGTAAGTGAACGATTATGAAGGCCATTTAAACTGTGGTATCTTAAATCCGACAAGTTACCCCGATAAGCCAGTAACCCCGCTTCGTAGTACAGGCTCAAAAACAAGGGGCGTGGTTTTCTGGAACTGGGTGGGAAATTGCGCGCAGGCAGATGACGTTATGTACTCGCTGATGAGAATAGTTCAGAGTGCAGTTACCAGTGACTAGCGTTTCCCTTCCAGTTCTTGTACAATTTCTATGACGGAAGCGCTTAAAAATTAGCGGCGGGATCCGGAAACAGTATTAGAATTTTCCTGAGCGCAATTGAGGACGATATACGGACGCCTGTCCACGATTAATTGAAAGAAAGAAAAAAAAAAGACAGGTAGCGCTTTAGTTTATTTCATATTATTTAACATTGTTTTATATTTTCATTGATTTTCTTACTAACAATTTGTACGTTACTGATGTTGGGTGACTATCGTGTTAACTGTTCATGGTACATTAAATTTGAATTAACTAAGTGGATGGTAGAATATTTGGTGTTAGAAAAAACGGTCTCACAATGACAAATTTATAATTTCTAGTTATTGTAACTTTATTTTGGCGAAATTAGTTAAATTGGCAAGTTAGGTATTGCTTTCGTTTTGCTTCGTGAGAAGGCATGCGGTTGTATGCGTATGCTAGCTAAAAAGATGTTTTCAGTTGCTACCACAATAATACTGATGTCATTTGAGGACACATCCGATATCATTATTTAATTCATGCGATGAAACAGCTGATCAGCAAAGTTGTGCGATTTCCTGCTGCCTGCTCGCAAATATAATGTAGCTGCAATCTCTTCCTCTAAAGGTGGCGTATTACCTTTGATATAACGCCTACGATATAATCCGCTCTGTTTATGTAAGATATTAATAGCTGATCTAATTGCCAAGCATTTGTGGGCATAGTACCGAATAGGGGTTGTGGCTTATGATTTTTTTAAATCACCGACTGGGAAATGTCCGTTGTTTATTTCTTGATGTCTCACACAGCTATCGCCAATGGACATGGTGGCGGGCTGTTTACTGTAATGAACTATAATTAACGCGGTATTTTGGTTCGGAACTGAAAGCAGAGATGAAAATGGGTGCGGTATGTGGGACCGTCCTGTTTGTTTTGAGCTCAAGTTCGTTCTTAGACGGGGCAGATTAAGAATTCATTAATGATATTTGCAAAATTCACATCAAGTAGTATGACCGTAAAAAATACAAACCGTCAGAGCATATGAATTTATTGACCAAATTAAGTGCGTTTTGTGTTTTTAGATTACAGTTTATTGATTACAAGGGCAGGTTACATGAGTAGAAGATTAATTCCATTTAGTTCCCCCTATATCCAACCTATTTTCCATGAAGTCAGGTGTGCGGAGCACATTATTTCAATGGTTGATGATAATACAAGATAGTATTTGTGTATTAATTTTACAGAGGGAACAGTCATGTAATATTGTTTATTTTTTGTTTTTCATTTTGCTTCTCTAAAAAGGGTTTTAAGACTGCATACTTGCATAGTGCTTTCTAATATACATTACACTGACTTTCATCTTGTGTCCTAAACGACCGATTCTGCGTCCACCCGCTTTGTGTAGCTGACACAGGGCACAGCAGACAGCCAGAATGTCGTCGACATCCCAAAAACACAAGGAGTTCGTAGCCGAGCCCATGGGCGAGAAGTCTGTGATGGCGCTGGCAGGAATCGGGGAGGTTTTGGGGAAACGACTGGAGGAGAAAGGCTTCGATAAGGTGTGTTTACGGCATGCGCTCCTTCATGTATGCCAGCATGCTTTCTTCTGTCCCACATAGTACTGATGTGTTTTATTGAATGTTGGGTCGCTTCCATAGCCTCCCCTACTGATATTTCTTCCCATAGGCATATGTTGTTCTGGGCCAGTTCTTGGTACTAAAAAAAGATGAGGAACTGTTTCGTGATTGGCTGAAGGACACCTGTGGAGCCAATGCCAAGCAGCAGGGCGACTGCTACAGCTGTCTACGCGAATGGTGCGACTCCTTCCTGTAATCCCGCCCTCTGGCACTGTGCCTTTTCTCACAGTCTCATCCACGTCGTCTCCAGTGCTCGATTTGCCACCACAAATCTGTATATCATCCACGTTCTACACTGTGTATAGACTGTTCCTCGCACACAGTACCTCTTACGGTGTGTATGTTGGGTTTTGGTTTTTGGAGGAATGACTGATACAGATGGATATAATGGAATTAGTACTATTGAACCCGAAGAAGGAATATTTTAACCGCAACATGGAAAATCATTCTTTTTATTTTGAACATTTAATATCCTAAAACATGTTCACTTTGGGGTACAGTTTTATGAAGTGTTTGGAAACTCTAATTGGTAATTTCTTGGATCTTCTCACCCTGATGTAAGAGTGTTGTATTTTAAATAAAGAATTGCAAGGCAGTCCTGTTTTGTGATATGAGAACTCCAAAGTCGTGCTCGGCTCTTAGCGGTATTGGAAAAAATCCAGGCCCACACAACCTACTAAATAAAGTGAAATATGACCTTTGACTTGTATGATGATTTTAGGGGGAGTTTGCTGCTATCGTGTTATGATTAAAACAGCTAGATAACTGACACTGGATAAGCTTTCAATTGTGACTGTGAACATGGGGTTAAAAATCCTTTACAAATACTCAAGTTTTATTTAAAACCCAACCCAATGGTTTTTTTTTATGTTTCAGTTGTTTTTAAATAAACAGAACTGTAATATGAACTTTTCTTGCATGCATTATCTGTTGGCTGATTTGTTTTTAAGGCCCAGTCCTATAATTCAACTCGGAATCTGAAGTCAGTTAAGTGACCCCAGGGTATCACTCTTAGATACTGAATATTTTTAGGAGAGCTAATACCAGAGGTGGAAAGTTCAGGTTCAGAAAGTACAAATCCAGACCATAGTTTTGTTGCAACCAACCAGTTGAGAAGTCTGTGACTATGCTCAACTGATTGATTAAACAAAACCTTGGTCTGGATTTGTACTTGCTGGACCTCTCCACCTCTGGCTACTACACTGATTATGTAGTTTAGTTTTTGATTATAGTTGTCAGGCTATTCAACTACTCATAAAAAAAAAACCCAATAGCAACACAGTAATGGAGGAAAATGCAGGTTTTTTTTTTTTTAATTCCATGTTTTTCCAGGCAAGATGACTGATACACCCTTAATGCATATCACACGAATATCCAAAATAATTTCCATCAAATGGCATTTTTACTGAAATCCAGAATGAGCTATGCTATATCACTGGTCCAGCCATTACAGAGAGGAAACAATGACAATCAATACATTAATGGAAAAGCATGTGATTATCTCGGAAAGTAATTCTAGCCTACGGCTGCTGATGTTTACACTGCACCCATCTGTAAAAACCTCCACACTTTAAGATTAAATGTGACAAAGGTTAAATCTAATTTGTTACAGCAAACACTAAAATCAAAATATACTATATAATGTGACCTTTCAACTGTGCTATAATATCCTGATAAAAGTCTATTTAAAACAAACTATAAAATAATCAAGGAATTTTATATCAAAATGAAATATTTTTGCCATTTTATTTTTTTATGTTTGATATTTCCTTTGACCACTTTAATTTTGGTGCGTTTCATTTAACAGCTATTCTGCCCCCATTTGGTGTGTTATGGTGGGGGAGTGGGGGTTTATCCTCCCCAGTGCTACTCAATAGACTCTGCACTGTCATGGATGAACACTCAGTTCACCACAGCTGAGGAACACATTCTGTTTATCCCACACAGCCTGGAGCCCCTGTAGAGGTAGTAATAACCCTGTAAAACAGAGACGGGTGTTACCAGTTGAACACAAGCCAACAATAATACCTAGGGCTGGGCATTTAAATGAATTTCAGAGATCTTGGCTTCCAAAGAATTATCAAACTAATCCAGACAAAATAATTATTGTGCCACATTTCATTTTGTAATGCTCCTGTTTTCTCTTGTCATAAATCAAGCACATTATTCGTTTCTCAGTTGAATTATATTTAGGGTTCAAGGAAATCCACTATTAAAAAGACAATTAAAAAAACGATAGATATTTCCAAAGTGAATGAGTCATCCATCCATTTTCTGAAACTACTTATCCTATTCAGGCAGGGAACAACCCAGGACAAGGCACCAACCCATCACCGGGCACACTCTCACACACCATTCACTCTCACACACCATTCACTCACACACCATTCACTCACACACACCATTCACTCACACACACCATTCACTCTCACACACCATTCACTCACACACACCATTCACTCACACACACCATTCACTCACAAACATCATTCACTCACACACACCATTCACTCACACACACCATTCACTCACACACACCATTCACTCTCACACACCATTCACTCTCACACACCATTCACTCATTCACCTGACTATGCAATTTGGAACCCTGACTATCACACATGGAACCCTGGTGGAGACTTGAACCCAGGTCCTGGAGATGTGAGGCGATAGTGCGAATTACTGCACCCCCATGCCGCCCCAATGAGTAACCGTGTTAAATAATTATGTTTATGATTTTTGTCATAATTGAGCAGCTCTAACAATATACTACTGTAAAAAACAATAATGAAATGCGTTGAGTCTGAAAATGAGCTGATGCAGCGTAGTTTTAATGATTCTACTAATATAGCCATTACATCGGTTTTCAGATGCAGACTACCGTCTGAAATGTTTTGTTATGGACAGCAAGAGAGTCTTATGACTGCACACTACTGCTATCTGGGTGACTTTTTCAGGAAATTATTCAGGGCAACAGAATTTCCTCACTTAGTTTCTTAATAACTACAGACTCAGCTGCTTTGTTATGAGCTTGTGACACATCTGCATGTGACAAGATGACTAGGAACCAATAGTTTTAGCAAACGACCTTGCTGACAGTCTGACGATGAGGTGGGAATCAAAGGAGCTACATCATTTGAACAGAATTCTCAGAGAAATACGGTTTACTATGGTTATCTGTCTATCCAGCGTCCAACTCTTTATCCAGTACTTGCTCACGATCAGCCTCGACCTCAGACCAGGTGGCTATACATGCATAACCATGTGTGTGTGGACATTTGACAGAATAGCATTTCCCACCTGCTCTCCATAATCTTCACCCCAGCTGTTTTTAATGGCCCAGAATGGAATTCCCTTACCTGCACACAGGAGGGCAAAGCAGTGTCAGGGAGGTTGAAGGTCATTGCATATTTGTACACTGCACATAGACAGACCCCAGGAAGACACTAAAGTCTGTGCGTGCGTCTTTGTGTGTAAGGCTCACGTTCTCCGTATCCCACAAGCAGCACCGCGTGGTCAATCATCCAGGGGTTACAGAAGATCTTCATGGGTCGAGACACTCCTCTGCGGTAGAACTGAGGGACGACAGAGAAGACGAGGGAAACACAAGCATGAGCAGCGTCAGGAATGAAGAGAAAAGCTGTAGGCTGTGCTCCCTACAAGGGCGGATCCAGAGAACATACCTGCATTGCGAAAGCGTTGAGAGCGACGGAAACTGGGCCATTTTCTGCCAGCCATGCTGCGATTTCTGCATGCACAAACAAGGCAACTTCATCTTTCAACCAACAGTTACAGAACTGAACAGAATGTGACAATTAAACGCACGCTCATTCCAGCTGCCTGATCTTCTCCTTTCTCCCTCACATCTCCATGTTCCCCACACTTGGCCTTATCTTCCTAAGCTTCTCACCGTTTTCATCCCTGGGCAGCTCAACGGAGCCGTTTATGTAGGCCGCCACTTTCCCAGAGGAAAACCCGCAGCTCTGCTTGTGTCCGATGTAGCTGTAGTCGATTTCGGTCTCCAGGCCTCCTGAAATCAGTAACGCACATGGGGGTTGGAGAAGACGGCTGGACGACCTTTCAGATTTTTTGTGTCCGCGCCTCTCCAATCCTCCGCCACCTCACTTCCTCCTACCCAGCTTCTCGATGGCCTCATAAGCATTCGAGGGGAGCCCACCCCCACACGCTTGATCCAGGCGGTCGCAGTCTACCAGCTCTGTCGGAGAGACACGCAAAGTGAAACTTACTGATTATTTCGGGGGTCCACTCTCAATAGGACAGCATGACAGAGGAAACAGACAATCGGATGCTCACCTTGCTCAGACAAAGACAGCAATTTGCCTTTCTTTAGAAACCACTGACCCTCGATGTTCCCGGTGACTGAGAACGCCCAGCATGATCCACATAAGCCCTGTCACACAACCATAAGTACAGCATTGGACCAAAGTACACCACACACAGAATATTAATGCCATGCACAACACCGGGTGATCAAAACCACATTACACTTTATTATTACAGGGTCAGACAGTCCCTAAAACAACTGGGGATTAAGGGCCTTGCCCAAGGGCTCAACGGCAAAATCATTCTGCTGACCCAGGGAATTGACCTGGTGCCTTCTGATCACAGACACAGACCTAACCCACTTAGCTTTCTTACGTAAGAAAGATGAAATTATACAATACAGACGCTCCTCTACTTACAAACTTGCAACTTACAAATTTTCAGACATACAAACGAAGAGGACTGCAAGTCCAAATTGTGTTTATTGGGCTCCCATTTCCTGTCCATAACATCAATTCTTTTTTCTGCGCGCCAATTCTGCCTAGTATGACTTCTGGCTGCTAATCCAGCGGCGTAGCGTGCGTACTCCCAACATCCCAGTTCTTTGTACTTGCGTATACCTTAAAATTATGTTAAATAACAACTTACGAATATTTCTAGTTACGAACGGCGGTTCCAAACATAACTCATTCGTAAGTAGAGGAGCGTCTGCATTAACAGCACTGTGATAATGGTAGGATGTATCAATTTAACACACCAGTTAAAGCAGTAAGTACAAACAAGAGTACACAAAACATACAGTGAATCTGTAACAACTCATTATGTAAGAATACCCCATTACGTAATAACAAATTACAAATAAAATTACAAATACCCCATTATGTAATAAAAAAATGTAACAAATTTCTAACTCATTATGTGAATGCGATTTTCGCCTTTTTTCAGAAAAGTGAAAATCCTCTTTGGATTTCGATTGGTTTGCGAAAACAGGTACTAATGTAGGTCTTTTATAAATGCAAAGTGGCGTAGAGCAAACTTTGGAAAAACAGGGTATACCTGGTGTAATATATCTTAATGTATAACATAGGCTATATATAATCTAGCATGATAATGGAGTCATCTCAGTCATCAAAATCGCCAGGTTAGATTAGTGCTTCCCAACCCGGTCCTTGGGGACCCCCAAACAGTCCACATT
>JAODLC010000002.1:25475920-25511504 GCA_026781145.1 Hippopotamyrus pictus
TATGCTCCCTCCTAATTCCCTGCCAGACAGTCCACATTTATGCTCCCTCCTAATTCCCTGCCAGACAGTCCACATTTATGCTCCCTCCTAATTCCCTGCCAGACAGTCCACATTTTTGCTCCTTTCCAGCTCCCGGTAGACTGTCTACGTGTTGGGAAACTGGGGCAGCAGATATTAATGGCTGTGTTCATATGTTCGCTTGCTCCCTGTCACCTGGTTCTTGACTGGGCTAATGGCCCCATGCTCTCTCCAGTCCCAGCTGGGTGGTGCAGCACTGTTGGCTGGCGGCGCTGGTTTCATGGGCCGCTGGAGACTCCACTGGCTCAGAAGAGGGTTTAGGTACAGTGACCGAAACTCATCCTCTATGCACAGAAATAGAGACCCATAGAACACATTTAAAACATCGAGGGAAAACTCCATGATTAATGAAATCAGTAACACGCTTGCAAACAAGCATGAAAAATAGTAGCTTCGAATGAAAACAGACATATGTGCATGAATACAAACCTGTGAGGTCACTGAATTTGGTGACCCCATACTCTGCTGACCCTTGGTCCAACGACTGCAGGGTCTGCGCAGTCTTCATATTCTTCTGGAAAATGCGCAGCCGCTTGTCAGCCTCTGTCAAGGTGAGAAAACCAGTGTTACAGGACCTGTGGCCTTTCGCTGACTCAGCCTTCAGTATGCAGCTCTGATCCGCATGATTCATACACAGGAGGGTTCATTCACTGAGCCACCGTGTGACATAACAGGGCCAGAGTTTTATACACCACAGCTGAACATCTAACCTTTTACACAAACTCTGAGTATATGTGGCTGATACAACATAAATGACCACTAAACTGGCCAATGGTGTTGAGCTTTACACACAGTGTCTTGTTCACCTGTATATTGTGACACAACACTTACATATTGGACACACATAAACCACAGCAATTCCTGTTGTCAAATATTTTATAAGTATTTTGAAATAACAGTTTGAAAAAAATCATCGGTAATGGTAAACATTTGACGGCCAATAATGAAATGAACGTTAGCATCATCTCTCACCTTCCTGGCTGCTGTAACTGCGGTTGTATTTGGTTACAAACTCTTTAAACTCAGATAACAGCTCCACAGATTTCTGCGACAAAAAAAGGAAATGAAGGAGAGCAAAATCACAACGTCACTGAACACCCACTGAACATCCACTGGACATCCACTGGACACCCATCCATGAGTTCACCTTTAGCAGATGCTAATCATGTGAACACTGCAGTGATTTTGGAGCCTATGCTGAATGTGCAGGGTATAAGATGAGGTACAACCCGCACAGGACCTCAGTCGACGGCAGCCAAATGCAAACTGCAAAATGGAGTCGCTAACTGAAGTATAGAGAATGCATGTGAAAACCATACAAACGCACAGGAATGCAAGCACACAATCCTGGTGCTGAACTACTAGCACTATCGGGTGAATAAACATGGACAAGATCTACAACAAACAAGCTTGAAATACAGCCTCTCCCCAGGTTACAACAGGGTTGTAGAACTTTCTGATAAAGCTATTGTAAGGTGAAAATATCGTGAGGCAAAAATGCATTCCAATACACTACACCTAACCTAACAAACTTCATAGCCTAGCCTACCTTAAACATGCTTAGAACACTTACATTAATTAGCCTACAGTTGGGCGAAATCATTAACACAAAGCCTATTATTTTATAAGAAAATGTTGAATAATGTACTGAAATTGAAAAACATTTACCCATCGTAAAGTCAAAATATTGTAACACGGACCATCGTAACCTGGGGCGACTCTGTATATCAAGTGACAATAGCAGGCAGATGTACTGGTTTTCTATTACCTTGTCATGGGCACTGGGAGAGAGAGCCCCAGCATCAATCTGGCTGTTCTCTGTGTCAGGGGCTAGAGAAAACATTCATATCAGTTCAGCTTCACCCAGCCTCAAACCACTACAATAACATTGGAGGTCAAATGAGGCAGGCCTCTTATCCTCATTTTCACTCTTCATGATTATATTTTGGGGGCCTACTAGAACAGATGTACATGCTTCATCCACCCACCCATTTTCCAACACTGCTTATCCTATTCAGGGTTGCAGGGGGTCTGGAGCCTATGGGCACAAGGCAGGGAACAACCCAGGATGGGGCACCAACCAATCACAGGACACCAACCCATCACAGGGCACACACAGAGACCATTCACACCAATAGGGGACCTGGCAACTCCAATTAACCTCAACATGTTTCTGGACTGTGGGGGGGACACAGGAGTACACAGACACAGGGAAAACATGCAAACTCCACACGCATGGAACCCTGGCAGAGACTTGAACCCGTGTCCCTGAGATGAGAGGTGACAATGCTAACCACTGCACCACCATACCGCCCCTTATGTGTTTCAATGTTCCAAAAGCATATTATTTTTCTCATGCTGGACATCTGTATTCACTCTGTCTATAACTGTCTGAAACGTGCTGTTAGAGCTTTAAACCCCACACCCGATGAGCTTAGTGTGCTCCGATTGGTCAGCTTGCCCTACACGTTCTGGTAGGGAGCCAATAAGGATTGTGTTACGAGGTGACCTCACCATGTCACAGAAGACAGGTCTATAATTCTAACTAGGCATTTCCAGCAGATTAATGAAGAGTGGTTTCTGTGATGAGAGTTATTCCTTTTGGCATGTACTTTGGGCCTTAAGACTTTGCAGACCGTTTACATACACACAGACACGTGTAGCAGGTCCCCTTAGAGCGGCGAGGAACTCCTCCTACCCAGCAGAACTGACAGGCTCACACTCACCCTCTGGCTGGCATTTCTGTTTCAGCAGAGTGGTCGTGCTGAACCACGGTAGGTCCCAAATCTCGAACGCACACACCTCCGTCTGGGATGGGCGGTACCATGAAGACATGAACAGAGAATTATCATCGTTCATTACTTTAATGATGGGAAAAAGCATTTAAAATTTAGGGCAGAAAATTTTATATCACAAAAAGAATATGGACCAGAATCCTGACCATACAGCAGGTGAGTGAAGAAAGGCAATTTAAATCACTCAGCTTTTTAAATGCATGGAACCCATGACTTTAGGTAGATTTATGCACTGCAAAACTGAACAGATAGAAACGGACACTGATGCATGTGGTCTGGGATGAGGAGTTACTACATGTTGGCCTGAAATCATATGCCTTAGAGATTTTGAGTCAGGTGGTTTAAGCCATGTGATGAAAAGCTTGTGATTAATCTGATGAGCATCCAGACAAAAGCAGAAACACAACTGGCTCAGCCTTAAGATGTTCCTTAAACATTCCTATACGTTGCCCAAGTTCTGAAAACATCAAACATCCATCTCCTCAAGTGGAAAAGTACTGCCTTTGTCACTCAGTCGTGACGACATATTAAATCAGGGGTCACCAAATCCGGTCCTGGAGAGCTACTATCCAGTAGGTTTTCTATCATACCCGGCTTCTGATGAGCCACACTAGTTTTCAGGTAAATACCAGGAGCAGGTGTGGCTCATCAGAAACCAGGCAGGATAGAAAACTTACTGGATAGTAGCCCTCCAGGAGTTGATGACCTCTGTATTAAACACTGACCAGACACTGAACAACAAACAGTGTCAGACTTGGAGGTAGACACATACACACAAAAAATCTGATAACAGGCTGACTGAGACACTTACACTCTTCTATTTGTAAATGATATTTGGGGCATTATTAGTACAGGGTGCCTTTGGGACTCCGTAAAGGGCTTGTCCACCCAGCAAAGGAAACACAGAAGGGGGGGATGAGGATATGGCAGAATGGCAGGATGGATGCGTTACGCTAAACCACAGCCAACCACAGACACAATACGAGGAAAGCCAGGAAAAACAGGAATAAGCACTGGGGATGCAGGAGTTGTGCTCACTCCATTGACGATGTAAAATTGTAATGTGATTGATGTTAAAGGTCAGTTTCTTAAAGGGCCAGTTACCCCAATATGACAGGGTGGATAGCAATTCCAACGACACACTCAAAATATAAACTTAAAAACGTGCAGTTTATTTAGCATATTTGTTATTTGACCAATGAGATAACCAATCAGCACCAGGTGCATGTAAAAACCCTATATAGGCCTACCACATTAAAACTGGCATAATTTTTTTAAAAAATGTATTTTAAAAACAGATGTCGTTACACCGATATATATATTGAGGTATCCTATATTGAGAAAGACCCACGCCAAATCAGCATGCCACCAGTGACTTTACCAGCAGCTGGGTAGATATGTGTGCTGGCGTAAGTAAGAAATGTCTCCACAATGACGAGCGATCATTTGTCTCACCTTCAGTTTGTCGGGCTCAGCATGGAAGTCACAAACGGCGGAGTCAGCCAAGACCTCCGACTTCTTACATAGAGTGTTCCCCAGCTCGGCCACAATGCTGTATTTCACCCCCTTCACCAGCTGTAGCAGAAAAAACACACCGTCATTCCCAGCCATCCAACTCCTTCACGGACGTTATACGTTCAAGCTACGTTACAAATGACAAGGTATGACCGTTACTAAACTCGTACTGCGTTGCTGCTGTCAGTGGGGGTAATATCAGTTTTAAATAACCACATTCAACGTGCAATTCAGCTTGTATTATTTATAAAACATAAAATATTTCGTTAGAATTAAAAATATTATTAGCAAATATTGTTATACCATTCGCGATTCAATATCAAATCCACAATTTTACACAAAATGTGAAGCGCTGCAAAGTTTAATTGCAACATCTGATCTAATGAAGAACCATCTCGACTACAGAGTATTTTATTTTTATTGAGCAGGGTGTATCGTTATATGTGCTCCTGAAGATGACAAACAGGGATAATTAACATGCTCGTCACACAATTCAGCGCATACGCAACGATGCATTGCCTGTCGAACCTTTTAATTCTTCACAGTTAAATGAGCGACAATGCAGAACATCTAGTAAGTTTAATACTAATTTATGAAGACATGTGGGTTACTGTCAAAATTCCTACTTGGTTTATTTCTTATAATAGCTTAAGTTAAAATACCTGTTTACGGGCGGAGATGATCTTTATAACTCTGCGCAGATAAATTCCGTTGGATCCCATGTTGTACCGTCCCTCGGCAAACCTTACTGCCTTCTGCAAACCGGGGTCGGAATCCGGCAAACGAACCGGCTGACCGGGTGATCCGGTAAAACCGTGCTCCGGAGACCCATCAAGGGCCATAACTAAAGCATTAAAAATCAGCATTATAAAGCATGTGATGGAGCATACGCGCAGGTTTTTCGATTCCATCTTGGCAGAAGTAAAAGGAACAAGAGATCAGTCAGCGGTGGGTTTCTGATCTGTAATTTAAGCGATCTGCCCACTTCGGACTGCGTCCTACCCCGACTGACAGCTGCGGCGCCGCGTTTGTTTTGACACGCTTTTGGGGCTGGGAGGGGGCATGACGTTTTCCTCCCATCTGTCCCGGGGATTTAAGCGAATTAAGATGGCGCTTCCCACGGCATAAATTGTTTGTGCGGACTTTGAGTAAAACCCCTTTTCCAAGCCCAATATATTTATATTTTGCTTCATTTTAACCCACCTTAAACCGGTCTCCAATGTCTTCTGCTGGTTAGGTGCTTAAGTCTGGTACGCAGGTACGAAAAAAATAAATATAAATAATTGTAGAATAGAAGTTAAAATTCTTCTGCCCTGCCATTAACCATTTCACTGCGAAAGAAAGAAATACGCTAGACTGGAAGTTTTAAAGTCACAGTTTTATTATAGTGTATTACAGAACGCTGTAACTGTGTTTATATATTACAAGATTACTTTAGTAAATAGGATTTTATGATATACTTTTTTTGCATATAGGTCCAGATTAGCATCACTTACTCTGTCAGGCCTAGACACTGCGAATGTTGACACCGTACATTTAACTGTCTGTCTATTCTGCAGACTTGACTAAACTTTTCATATTTAGCAACGTTCAGTGTTTTGAGGCAATTTTCTGTGTGCTACGAGTTACGTTGTAGGTGTAACGATTGTTTATGTAGAATTATGTTTTCCAGGGTTTGTATTTTTTCTGAATTTCTAAGTATGATACTTGCTTTTGACCAGTGTACGCACCATTCAGCATAACTTGTGATTACTCTGCTTGCTTGATGCTTGCTTTGCTAATGCAACAGTTGCACAACAGGTTACCATTATAAGTATTGTAATGGTCTCTGGATGTCTGTTTGTGAAACAGGCAACAATACCATAATAAATAATTGTCATAATGTGTCAGCGTCTATGCAAACTACCAAATAGCTGGGTTTTGGCAAGCAAATGGAAGCTCTGTGCATTTCTTTCTATGCTGAATGCTGCATGTAGTAATGATGGCAGTCTGGGCTTTCAAAATAAATTGAGGGGAATTACAAATTGAAGTGTAGTAGTGGTCTAGCGTGGTAATACTGGTCACTACTCTACGCAAACACCTCCCCATTGCTGATCGTGTAGAAGCATGTGACGTAAGTGCTGCCGGCAGCTCAGACAGGCTTGGAAGCCTGATATTAAACGTTACCTGAGATACCATATTTACAAGTGCCTTTGCTTTCGAAAGGAATAACCCCGTTTCCAAAACATGTATTGAAGACGACCATGCTGGGTAATTAACCCAGAATTTTGGTCTTAAGTTGATGGTATGTGCTGGGTTGTTTTTGTAGCTGACTGTAAGTGGTATAAACACCTATAGATTCGCATATATTTATCAAATTTTACATTTTACATGTTTCAAATACTAAATAAATGTAATCTCTTACTTTTACTGATACTTTTTAATATGTAGGCTTTTGGCAATCCTGCAGCTACATTTTGTGTCTTATCTATTGTTTCTACATTTACAAAAGCGACACAGACATCAATTGTTCTCCACAAGATAATGGTGACAGGGGCCTTTATTCAAATCTTTTATACAACCCACCCCCTCAGATTTTGCACACAGACACACACTGTCACGCTTTTTCAGACCATCTCTCCCACAATTTATACACAAGCACACACAGCTATGACAATTCACCTCAGTCACGTTCTCACTGTTTAACCGTGTGTACATTTGTGTCTCAAAGTGTAAATCGCCAGTTTTCATGGATACAGATTGCATTTGTGGAAAAAATTGATATAATTTCAACATTAACTTAAAGATAGGTGATAAAATGTGTATTTCCCCAGTTTTCATTCTGTGTTGTGCTTAAGTGGTAAATTAAAGAACAGTATATTTAACAGTTAAAAGACTGGTATAAAATTTATTCCAGGAAGATAGCTATAAATATCAATGGGTAAATGCATGGTTCTGGGTTGTAATACACATTATATCAGACTCTATGACCGAATTTGTAGCAATTAAATATTGTCATCATGATAGAGATAAATCTGGCAGTCCCGGTACCAATCACTGAAAATGTCATGTTGTGCTGGTACAGGAGGTAGATTTTACCTGTTGATTATATTAATATTTTTAACATTCCAATTTTATTCAAATAACAAAGTTCGATCTCTCAGGCCTAGTAAACTTACTGATCTCAAACTAATCCAAAAACGTTATCAAGGCAAAAATACTGTTTCACTTGTAAAAGTGGCAAATTATACTTTGAGTTTATAGTGCTTGTTTTTTCTTTTCTTTGCTCTCCACCCTGTGTGCATTAATACTGACCAATTTTAATTAAATACATATATGAAAATCAAGGATTAAAAAACAATGGCAAATGGCAATTTTTAAAATCAGACTTGGCAAAAGTATTTTGACCTTTGAGTGTATAAATATCAAAACTGTAGATCAGCATTCCCCAACCCGGTCCTCAGGGACCCACAGACGGTCCACGTTTTTGCTCCCTCCAAACCCCTTGCCAGACAGTCCACATCTTTCGCTCCCTCTCAGCTCCTAGTAGGGAGCTGGAAGGGAGCAAAAACGTGGACCGTCTGCGGGTCCCCGAGGACCGGATTGGGAAACACCGCTGTAGATAATTACACATGTGTTCACTGTCATCCCAGCAGACCCCCTGTTTCCATCTGGCTGCTCTTCCTTGGTGTAGATATGTGCTGTCATCTTCCCGTGTCTCTCAGAGCAGAGCACAGAAGAACTTCTTCTCCCTGAAGGGGTTCTCGGATGTGGGCACAGGGGTGATGAGGGGGTCTTCGCAGGCATGGGCGTCACAGTAGGCCATCAGGTCCGCGGCGGCCTTTGACACCTGCAGGTGGGAACAAAGAATCATATATTGAACCATCATAGAGCAGGACTTGAGATTCAGAGAAATATCTGATTTGTAAAATTGTTGTCAGAGGCACTGAGTCCTCAACCTTCAGCTCATAAACCAAATCTCATACTTACAGTGCTTCAGTGGTTATCTGAAACAATTATTAAGTATAACTTTTTTAATAAAAAACACATATTTAATATTCATTTTCCATACTGAACAGGGTCACAGAGTCCCTCCCAGACACAAGAAGAATAATCCATGTCTTCGTACTGTGGATACAGGGGTATAGGAACCAGGTGGGACATGTGGTCCCCAGTGTTTAATTTGCTTCATTTGTCCCTCACCCGCAAAAATAGACCTTTGAATTATTAAATTTTACCTCCCCCCCCCACCCCACACCGTTGTGTGAGGAGAAACCCCCACAATGACATTGGGGAGAACATGAACATGCAAGCTCCACACGCTGGTGTAGGGAACTGAACTCGGGTCTCCAGAGGAAAAAGGTAATCGTGCAAAGCACAGCACCGCCGTGCTACGGCTGTTACATGTTAGCCCTGTAATTATTACAGAAGGATTTCTGCCTCCTACCGTCACCCTGAACGGGGCAAATGCTTATAGAGCGATAGAAGGATTTTGGGTTCAGTGGCATGTGGACAGGAAACCCTGTTTGTGAATGTATAATAAACAGTTAAATAAATGTCAGGGTTTTGGTGAAGAGAAACAACTTCTTTGAGCCAATTAAATCCCCTTTATGGGATTACGGCTTGAGCCTTTAGCGATTCTGTACCGATACACAGTTGGTAGATCAATGGATGGATAGTTGAGCTGCATGTGTTTCACTTAATTTATTTAATGCCTGCTGGGAATATGGCTGATAGGAAAGTGTGTGACCCAGATGAAGGATGAAGGAATAGCGACTTATAAGCGATAGCATGCTAAGTAAGACACGGCGCCGGTGGGCAGGGAGCCCCCCCACTCACCTTAATCCGACACATGCTGGCTTCAATCTTCAGCTGCTCCACAAGCTTCCTGGCCTGACCAACGCTCATGGTGCTATTCACAGGGGTGTCTCCTTTCATCCTGCCGCACACAGACAAACACGAAGGGCATGACGGTCTTGTATGGACTGTATTTTCAAGTTCAGATCTAGTCAGTCAGCCCCCTTTCAACAAACTTGCTAATACAAGTTAAATTAGAATTTAGTGATCAGTGTCAACACACCACAGCACACAGTGCGCAACAATGAAATGTGACCTCTGCATTTAACCCATATGTGACTTTCGTGACATAGCAGGGGGCAGCTAATTCAGCGCCTGGGGAGCAGTGCTTGGGGGCGGTACCTTACTCAGGGTACCTTAGTGGTGCCTTGTTGGTCGGGGATTCGAACCTGCAATCTTTCAATGACAAGTGCGCTTCCCTACCCATCAAGCCACCACTGCCCTGATATATGGTTAAACCCATCTCCTTAGACACTATCATCCACCCATCCATCTGTTATCTATGCGGGTTTGTTATATGCAGGGTTGAGGGGATCTCAGAGCCTATGCTGGAAACTACAGCTGCAAGGCAGGGAATAACCCAGGATGGGGTGCCTACCCATCGCAAAGCACACAAAAAAACATTCTTACACATTCACACCTCGCATTGTATTATTTTACTAATAATTTAAGCACTATGATACATTTCTAACATTCCCTGTAGTGTAATTTGAAAATGTACAAGCAACAGCTCTACAAATCGACCTGGAATATTACATATGCGAAATTATTCAAATGAAATGACGTTTCCATTTTGACATACTCTGCCAGTTTGTCCTGATGTATGGTTAGGCTGTATTAATGTATATTCATCTCCTGTTAAGTTGCTCAATATTGAATAGTAGTATTTCTCTTATTGGGTCACGTTGCTAAAATCTTCCTTTTCTGTCGTGTCAGGTTTCTTGGCACAAGTTGAACAACCAAGGGAAGCGATGCTCTAATTCCGTGTTTCCCAACCTGGTCCTCAGAGCCCTGCAGACAGTGCATCTTTTTGCTTCCTCCCAGCTAGGGAGCAAAAATGTGGGCTGTCTGGGAGGGAGCAAAAATGTGACCCATCTGTGGGTCCCTGCGGACTGGGTTGGGAAACACTGCTCTAATTAATCTTTATTATTATAGGCCTATTATTAATATAATGGCATTAGGAATTAATGATTTCTACCTCACCACTGATCACTTTTGCTTCATACATATTTAAATTGAGTCTTCAGTCCGCTACAAATTATTTGAATGAACTTCTAAACTAGCTTAATGTTCAATTTCACAGTGTTTCACCAGATGCAACAAATGACTTGAATGGTTCAAGTCTGACCCACTGAAAAATGTGCTCAACGTGTTCTTGAATCATTATTTCTCAATTTGTTCCTCCAAGGACAATTCTTTTGGTGTCATTTTCCTTCATACTAAAAGCCCTCTGTCCCAGAAAACCTTTTTTTTTCCAGAGAAATACTAAAATTGAAATAGAGTGTGATGCACAAAGAACACATGACTATTGTGAATGGTTGTACTTTGAGATCTACACTGTGTACCACAATTATATTCTTATAAATGATTTTATTCTGTTTGCTAACATTAAATACATTTTGTGGAATACTGGCTTTATTGATTTCATGGTGCCATTCAGACAAAGACAGCTGGTTCACAAGAACATCACATAGAAAATCAGCCAGGCTTTTCAGAGTCGCAAAATGTCTAAATCTAACTTTGAATGAAAAAGAATGTGTTCACTCCAGTGTGTACACCATATTTTTTGGCTTGGAGCCACAATACTATGTATATTTGCCTGTCACCATATAGACATTCAGATGCATACGATTTATTACTGAGATCAGTGCAACAGACAACAGAAGCCCACAGCATGGTGTAAAATCATAGGCTTTTTATCCGAGTAACATCCACATTGAATCAATAATCTGCACTGCCCACCTCCAGTGAGCAGGAATCCTAAATCACCTCTCATCCTACGTCTGAAATCACACACGAGCTGATAGATATACAAATTAATACAGTGGGAAACGGAATTTAAGAGAGCACTCTGTGGTTTAATGGGAAATCGTGCATTAGTAAAATGATCAAGTACAACAGAAGGGAAGGAGAAAGAGAAATGGAAGGATGGCTCGAGACAGATAATGAAAGGCAATCCTTTGTCGTCCCCCTCCTTCCCCCCACCCACTTACCCTTGTCGTCTTCCACTCCTAGTGCTTCCTCTCTCCTTTGCTCTCCTGCTCCTTTGGTGTTTTTCTCACAGTGTCTGAGGTTCCAGTTCAGCCAGACCCCACCCTCATAGACAGAGCTGATGTTACAGTACTCACATACACTCCAGCGCACTGCAGTTCTGTTACATTGGATTGCAGTGCCTCAACTGCTGCACAGCCTCCCTTTTCTGGCTAATGGAACGCGCCAAATGATGAATATGGAAGTACACCGTAGTCAATTTCTGGTTTGGATTGGGCTGGGCTGGGATATACCATCTCTGGGGTCTGTCTGGTAGGGAAATGAAAGATGTAGATGGTACTGAGTACTACTTCTTACTGAAAATAGTTTCTCCTGGTAGCATCTCATGTCGATTTCAAATCATTAATTATTTAGCTGTTACAATGAAAAGAGATTTTCTAAATGAGACAATCTCAGAAAGACAAAGCAATTATAAATATATAAAAAACGCGATGATCACTCATTTGTCAAGCGTGATGCGATTTGCTTTTGGCAATGTGCTTAAATGCATTAAGCATGTATACTTTTAGCATTTCAATGGTTGATCAGATGCCCCGATCCTTCTGTTCCGTTACCATGGGAACAGCTGCCATGGCTCCCTCCCTCTTTGTCTTAGACAGTACTACTGCTTCTCCCCCAACCTCTTTTCTTAACAGGTTCTTCCTCGATCTATTTGAAGTCATATGTATTGTATATGTATATATTATATGTTTTATATTACATATATTACGCAAGTGTCTAAGAGACATATATATACATATGTTTACGGTAATTGCCAATAGATTTTTAATGCAAACATATAATATTATATATAGTTCCCAATTCACCAGTAAAGCAAAGTGTAATGTTTAATTTGTAAAACTGCATGAATATATATAAGGGAGCGGAGACGGGGCGAGCTGGGTAAAGTAAAAACGCAGCAGGAAGGCGTGTTGAAACCTAAATTACGAAAGACGCTTGTCTCTTTAGGGCTGCCATACTTTGAGCTTGTAAGCGCCGTGCTGTGCATAGCTACGGAAAATGCTGCTTCAAACTGTTAAGTTCATGCAAAGGTGATTTGGAATTGCACTGTTAGAAACGATCAAGTCTGCTTTTAGTCAAAGACTTAATGACATTTTTCATATCTATCGAGAGAATAAAAGGTGAGTTACCTATAGACATGTATGTAGTACAAATTGCAAGATCGTGTGCTTATTTCCTTGGTATACTTTCTAGTTCAGCATCAGCTTTAGCTGTATAGATAAAACATTTTAAAAGCCTTTTTTTATAGACGGCACTTAGCTCATGCAGTTAGTGCGACTGCGCACGTGTTGTTCATTACAATTGCTGTATATAGTTATAAGTCTTGTTCACATTCGTACTTATTGTTAGTCATTTAAAAATTCGGAATTGTAATATTTTGTATTTTTCTAATACCAGCGTGAGATGAATATAAGTTTTATTGTGTAGGAAGGCTGGGTTTTCGCTGTTGCAAACGGATTTTCTGCAAAAACGCCTTTGTGTTGCTATCGGGATTTTAGCGTTTGTCATAATATTGATCTTTGGCAGGGCTGCCCAATCCTGCAGAGCTTAGGTACAGCCCTGGTTTAACACACCTGATACAGATAATCAGGGCCTTCAGTTATATCTCAGTATTAGAGTCAGCTACTGTATGTTGAAGTTAAGCTGGTTCTCATTCTGAGATATAACTATATAACCCCTGATTCATACTCAATGGAACAGTTGGGCTGTGTATAATCTCCCTCCCACTCATATGGATTGTATATGTATTTATTATATGTTTTATATTACATATATTACACGTGTCTAAGAGGTATCGCTATACATCTGTGGTAATGGAATTTTTTATGTAAACATATAATTTTGTCCATAATTCACCAGTAAAACAAATATAAATGTTTAATCCGATTCACTTCTGTAACTTGGTTCTCTGTTTTTGTGGGAAATGATCTTCACTCACAAAGTTTTGTTTCTAGGGTTTATGGCCGGTCCTATGCAAAGTGATACACCAAACCAGCATGCAAAAAGCGTACACAGTAACATTAAGTGTAGTAAAGAATTGTCTGTACTGTACTTGATGTAATTTTCTGTTGTTTCTAACTTTCTCTCACAGGTCAGTGCACGAGGGACACTGGGAACATTGTGTGAAAGAGGAGAAATACAACTTGAGCAACTTTACTTTTTGGCACGTCAAGAACTTTTTCGTTTGCCTGGATGCCAGACCAAGTGCAGCGATACAGCTGGATGTTCAAAATTCTTTAGTTTGAGGGAAAACAGTCAGGCTGATAATGAAATATAATGTATCAGGAACAGACCCAAGATGCGTCTTCGTTTAGTTAAGATTAGCAGACTGTACGCAGCAGACTGAAAGAGATGTAAAAAGTCAGTTTGATTACGTATAGATATAATACAGTGCGCAGCGGTTTTGGTATGAGAGCGCAGTGAGCAAGAGGAAGTGAATTAGTCCAGCGGTAGTTGCTGATCACGAAGATTAACAGGAGAGAGTTTGGCCCTGGGACTGAAGATGGACGCCAGTAGAGGGTGCCGGGTGGACGGTGGCCCCCGCTCAGGGGACATGGGCAGCCTGGTCGGGCCGACGCTGCTGTGGCTGCAGGACGTGGCGGCCGTGGTGGTCCTGCGGGCCCGACGCACGCTCCTGCACGCCGCCATCCTGCTCTGCGTGCTGCTGCTCCTTTTATGGGTGGCCATGTTCCTCTATGGCAGCTTCTACTACTCCTACATGCCCACTGCCAGCTTCAGCACCCCTGTACACTATTCTTACAGGTACCTGAGACCCGCTATACCTGTATTCTTACAGGTACCTGAGACCCGCTATACCTGTATTCTTACAGGTACCTGAGACCCGCTATACCTGTTTGTATATGTGTATATATGGTGCTCACAGAAAGCCTTAGGACACTTTTCATGTTTCATTCTGTCAGTGTTTCAAATTTATTGGTTTCATAAGTCCTTTGACAGGCAATGTTTAATTTTTTTGATTCATTCAGTTTTGTTCTTGCCATTTTACTATTAATTGCAGTTGTAGTCACTGGCTCCCAAAGGAATACAAAAATCGAATTTTTGGTGTTTTATGTTATTGTAGAGGTGTTATTAATTAAAAAAAAAACCACCTAATAAGACTACTTGCCAATAGTCTTTTTAACAGCTCTTGTAGAACTATAATCTGGGTTTCAATGTATTGCTATACATGAATGTTTTACTCAAAACCACTGGTTGTTTCAAATGTGATACATATTTTTGTAAACGAATGAATATAGTAATTTGTGTTATAAAACCAATCATTTAGCAATGTTTTTTTTTTACTGAATTAAGCAATTGTCCCAAGACTTTCTGTGAGTACTGTATGTGCGTGTGTGTATATATACTATGTGTATATTTGTGAGTTCTGTGCAAGTGTCTTTTATGCAGAGTAAATGATGTTTACATTACCTTTATGTTGGGGTGAAACCATGATATTGATATTGTCCTTCAAAGTTTGCCAGCAGGTTCCTCCTAAACCTCCTAAAGTCGCCCCAGTATTTGCAGCACCCATGAACCACTGAACATTCCTTAAACTACACCTGTATAACTGTCTTTATTTACCACTGTGCCATAGCTATGTTGTCAGATAAGGACGGGTTGTTTTCTAAGAAGTTCATTTTAAAGTAATTGACTTCCTAACTTGCCTGAACCTTGGTAGGAAATGTAACCCGGTATTTCTCTTGGAAGAATTAGTTTCAAAAACGTAAACGATTGATTTAATGCTTGCTATGTTTATATACTAGGGAAATAGTGTACAGTAGCTGTTGAATGTAATTATGGATGATGATTGTACAGATGCTCCTCTACTTACGAACGAGTTATGTTCTGAATGGCTGTTCGTAACTTGAAATGTTCGTAAGTCGTTATTCAACATCATTTTAAGGGTATATGCAAGTACAAAGATCTAGGATGCTGGGCGTAGCGGCCAGAAGTTGTACTAGGCAGAATTGGCGTGCAGAAAAAAAGATATGATGTTGTGGACAGGAAATGGGAGCCCAATGAACACAATTTGGACTTGCAGTCCTCTTCGTTCGTATGTCTGAAAGTTCGTAAGTTGAAAGTTGGTAACTAGAGGAGCATCTGTACAAAGAATTTTATTTGTATGAGCAATCGTATTTGCATTAAAGTCCGATTCAAAACTATTTATTTATCTTGTAAGAGAGGTTCATATGCTATAAATGTCCATGTGGCTTTTTCACTCCCAGGACAGACTGTGAATCTTCCCGTTCCGTGCTCTGCTCCTTCCCCACGGCTAATGTGTCCTTGCTGAAGAACGGGCGAGACCAAGTAAGAACATACACTACGTTTTAAGTCCGTATGCTAACTTTATGTACGCACCTCTTGTAATTCCTACATTTACATCTTTCGCAAATTGCAACTTTGTCATTTCTAGTTGATGGAATTTCCTTCCATCCAATAAATTTTCCATAACCGTTTATCCTATGTCATGATGAGACTGGAGTTATATATATATATTTTTAATTAATTTATTTAAATAACCAATTTAATATGGATTGAGCTGGAACTGGGCTAGGTAAATGTGAATTAATGTTTGCTAACCTTTATGACACTCTTCTACCAGGTAATGGTGTATGGGCAGCCGTATAGAATCTCTTTGGAGATGGAGATGCCAGAATCTCCAGTCAATCAGGACCTGGGTATGTTCTTGGTGAAGATGAGCTGCTACACTAATGAGGGACAGATCATCTCCACCGTCTCCCGCTCTGTGAGTGTTGCCGTTTCTGCGGCTGCTTTGATGTAGCGCCTGTCCTGGGGGAATCCAGTCCTCCTTAGCTTGCCTGTCTTGGAATAATTAGGACATCTGTCTTATATCTACAACTTGACAAGATTGAAGTACTCAGATGAAGAACAATAACTGTGAAAATAATATAATTATGAGTTTCACCTGGGACTGGGAGGTTGACGTTTTGCCCAGTTCTGTAAGCACCATGTGGTGCTCCACTTTGGACGTGGTTCTTCACCAGAAAAATTAACCCCACAAATTTACTAGTTGTCACACTCGTCCTCCCTTGCCTATATTGCTCTGCCCTGTCCACAATCTGCTCTCTCATACCCTAAATGTACATCTGTCACATGGGAGGGAAAACAATTGCTTGAACCGTTGCCTTAAGGTAGTTACCTCACCTCTTCTGGTTCTCGCCCTGTCAGTACACCATTCCCTTTCCTCACGCCACGCTCTTCTGTCCCACCTGCCCCTTTTCCCCCCACTTGCTTTGCTTCTGTCCTGCGCTGAAATCCGTCCACACGAGGGACGTTTTTTTTTTTTTTTTTTACGTGTGAGCTTTACACGAGTCTCAGTTTCCCAAACCGCTCCAGTACATATGCAGGCGCACACGCTTAGCCCGGTGTCTCAGTCACGGGGCTTGTCAGGGTATTGAGTCTCCCGCTATCCCGTCAGGCCATGCTGCATTACCGCTCCAGCCTGCTGCAGGCCCTCGGCACCCTGCTGTTCTCCCCGCTGCTGCTGTCCGGAATGTCGGAGCAGAAGCAGCTCATCGAGGTGGAGCTGTACCCCGCGTACAGTGAGAATTCGGTGAGCGTGGACCCCGTGATGCCTTCCCATCCTGGTTTCCCTAAAATATGTGATGTTCCCCATCATTTACCACGGTACATTGGTTGAGGAAGGCAGCTAACGTGGTTTTCTGTACATCCTACGGTCGTGTGATATGGAGGTTTCTGGTCTTTGACTACTGCCAGTTTCACTACCTTGGTTTTTCTCTTATCCACATAGAAACGGCCGAGTGAATAGTGAATGCTGTGCTGATGATTAGCCGAGACTTTTAGCTTGCTATTGCTTCAGTAAGTGGAAGTGCTGGCGTCCTTTCAGTCATACTGGTGTGGCGCTCTCCTCCTGTTCCTCCAGTACCTGCCCACCAAAGGCGCAGTGATTGAGATTCAGTCTCGGAGAGTACAGATCTATTCAGCTCAGCTCCGGATCCACGCTCACTTCACGGGCATCAGGTGCTCCTCGTCTTTACCTGGGACATTTTATCTATATACTGTCTGATAATTTTATGTAAGAGTGAATTCCACAGTTGTACTACTGCGTCCTGTTCAGTTCTTCCTAATACTGCTCTGAACCTGTGGCTTCAGGTATCTGCTGTTCAACTTCCCGCTGACGTCGGCAGTGCTGGGCGTGGCGAGCAACTTCATCTTCCTGAGTGTCCTCGTGCTCTTCAGCTACCTGCAGTTCATATGGGGTGGGGTTTGGCCCCCAGAACTAGTCCGAGTCAGGGTGAGAGCCAGCTTCTCCGTACTGTTACCACGAAGGCCTTACTTCTCCGTTCCGCCCGCCGTGTGCTCTGTCGTTCTGTTGGGGATGCTTTGTTGAGCGTGTTCTGTTCTTATTCATGTCATAGATATTCAGTCCGCAAGAGAATGTGCTGTATTCAGTCTTTCTATAGAATATCTGTGGTTCTGTGTCTGCGTTTCATGTCAGGTCACGATGGCTGATAGGACTCGAGGCCTGCAGAGACGTGATGAGGCCCAGAGACGAGTGAGCGACGGTAAGTGAGGCACTAATGCCGTAATCACACTTGGCCTGGTTGCTTTGTTCTCTGCCGGAGCACGATTGCCCACTCCCCTGCTGGTCTGCGCTGCAATTGCAGTTAACATTCCAGACTCAAACTCGCTTTTGTCATCACCGTGTGAGTTTTTGAATTAAGGAAATGTAGGAAGAAAAGTTTGTGAATAATGTCCCTATTTTGTGGTTTATTTGGAGTCATTTTTGGAGCGATGACGCATTGCCCTTTTATTGATTTATCGAGGAAGCAACGCAGAGATCTTCATTTAATCGTACTGCACATGTAAGCAGATAGTTCCGTATTTTGCCAAATGTCTATGAGTTTCTGTATATTGAATCCAGTCATTCCTAGATACTCTCATAGGCCCAAATTTCCAGCAGACACTGCACCTCTGCCATAGACCAAAGTGATCCCTTTGCTGCCGTGTTTGTTAAATGTTTGTTGCTACCTGATCTGTGCAGCCTACCTGATCCCTTCCTTCCAGGTCCGGTTCATGCATAGTGTACCTGTACACAGGCATGTGCCAGTCTCATCACTGATGTCATGTCTGTGTTCCATGCTCGTGCATGGTTAGCTACCACACTATGCGTACTGTGCCCAAGTTAAGTTAACCGCTCTCAGGCTGCCCTCTCCAGGAGTGTCTGGGCATGGTGAGGTGCGATCACACTAGTCAAACAAACATGTCAATTGTGCTTGGGCATGGCATGAATCACCTAGGGTGAGTTCGCCCTAAGAGTGACACATCAGGCATTACATGCGACTTATTAGAAAACAAGTGCAGTGGGTGAGGCACATATGCACGTTCACTATTAAAACTGGTGTGTGTGAACTGTGGCTCCGGTCACAGTGAAGGAGAACAACAACCTCACACAGGAAATTACATCACATTATTTATTTAGCAGGTGCTTTTATTTGAGAAAGCAGAGCCAGACGGTCCCTGGAGCGACAGGAGATTAAAGCTTTCATTCATGCTTCACTTTTCCACATGCCGTTACGGTCTGAAAAACATCTGACAGTATGAAAAATTCGATTCTACCCAAGCCTAGTTCTTACGATTAATAAACAACTGTAATCTGACAAAATGAACAATAAATAAACTTAAATGTTCAATGCAAATGCACAAAAACACTAAAGTGTATTTCATATGCTGTGTTCTTATAGAGCAGGACATATTAATACGGAGACCCTGTCACAATTGAGAGCGTTACGGCTGGAAGATGTGCTCAAATCATACGTGGGCCCCCTAACCTCGACCCATAAGTCTGCTAGCCTGAACAATAACGGAAAAAGTCTATTTATTATACAGAAATACGCTTCTTTGCCCTGTGTTTATGTGATTGTGTTCCACGAAGTCATGCACCAGAGTGTGCTGTCGTGCTCCTTCAATGATGAGTCGTGTAAGCAGGTCTCCAGCTCTGCTCACAGAGCTGCTTATCAGAAACATCCATAACCTCAACTACTACTTCTGCCCCCTACTGGAAACACCCAGTCAATTTCCTTGCACACGTGCGTTCGATCCACACCGGTACACAAAAAATCCGTAGATCCAAAATCTGGGGTGCACGCGCACAACCTGCACGGACACTCCTGATGATATTCACATCCCTTACCCCGTGTGCAGACAGAAGAGCGCCCACAAGTGACATCACTTTGCTGACCGTGTTCCCTTCCCCCTAACCTGCTGAGCCACACACTGCGCCCCCATGCTGTGGGGGAAAAAAATACAATTTTTGTTTTTATTAAGTATTGTTTTCTGACATAGCAGTTGCCTTTGATTGCTACGTTTAATTTGCAGGATCCCTAATATTTTCTCATGACGATATGGCTGGCTGATTCATTCCAGGGGATAAAGTGGTGGAGGGGAGTGACCAAACGGAAGACCCGGCCAATGGGCCGCCTCTAGAGACATCTGCAGATTCACCAAAGAAAGGTCAGGGGAGGAGGGGGCTGACGGGATTGTGGTGTGTGGGGGGCTATACTGCCTGAGTGTGGCCAGCAGGTCTGTCTCACTGCCCTGTCTGTTTTATAGGCGATCTTGAGTCTGAATCGCCTGAGACCGTCGGTACCCTGAACAGGGGTACCGGTTTACCAGATGATTCCGGGGGTAGGTACACACACACAGAGACACACACACACACACACACACACAGAGACACACACACACACAGAGACACACACACACACAGTGTTTCTCAGTACCAGAATGAAACCCTGTACTGGTCAAACCAGAACAAAAACGGCAGCCCTAAAGAATGCATGTGGCTCCGTGGGCTAAGCCTCTGTGCCTGTCACCGGAAGGCTGCCGGTTTTAGCCCGGCCTCGGCACACATGCGGTTCTTTGAGCGAGGCCCTTAACCCCCAGCTCCCTGGGTGCCACTACAGGTGGCTGCCCTTCCCTGCCACGCTTCCTCTCACCTACAGAGGACAATATGGGAGACAAAAACAGAATTTACCCACAGGATCAATGAAAGTGTGATTTTTTTTTAAAAATAAAAATAATCTTTGTTTTGGAGGTGCGCAGCATAATGTTATAACCGTGTGAATGTTCAGACAAATGACCAGAGGTGACTCTGTTTCTTCTCCTTAAAGTGTTAGACTTCTCCTCAGAAGACGCACCTATTCTGTTTGAAGCCCCCGAGATTGTAGAGGCCACTGTGAGTGAAGAGGAGCCTGACCCAGAGATACAGGACGACCCCCCCGCGATACAGGAAGATGCCTCAGAGCCGTCTGACCTGGCCACCGTCCTCCGCCAGCGCCAGGGGGCCTGCAGGAGTTCCTAAAGGGGACAGGAATTTAGGGTGCCCTCAGTAGCATTCTCTCTCTCTCTCACACACACACACACACACACACATACTCACACTCTCTCTCTCAATGGTGCATTTCCATTCCCATCCACTTCCTTGTGCTTAAACCCAGTCAGACGAACCTTGGACATGTGTGGTGACGTAGGCTCATAATTAATGAGACTTTATGCTTTGGACCTAATTATTTTCATGTGGCAGTAACATTAAATGAAATGTGCTTTGAAGGAAAAACTACACATCTATGTGACCCTTCTTTGCAGGGCTGCCACCCGTCCCTGATAATACGGGATCATACCGTATATAACGGGACACAGCAGTTTATTTTACGATGTGAGTCGAGCTTGTATTATTAGGGACCAGTGGCAATCCTCCTCCTTTGTGTTTACTTACGGCACTTTAAGCAGATGTGTTGTACAGAAAAGTTTTCTATTTTGATATTTTTAAATAAGGAAACGATGTGTGTGGGTAATTCTGATGTAATACGTACTTGTAGTTTAGAGGAGGCCTTAGTTACGTATTCTGTATAAGAACAATGGAAATCTGTCTGGGAATAATGGCTAGTCAGAGTGTTTTACTCTGATTGAATTGGTCTGATTTCTTTCTGTCCAATCAAAGCTAATAAATAAAGACCTCAGCTGCAACAGAAGCCAGCATGCACAGGGGGCCATCAGGACCAAGACTGGGGTCTAAAAAGCATCTGTTAAATACAGTAGCCTTTCACCCTGGGCAGTGAGAGACAGAGTTGTAAAGAATGCAGTCTTGCCTCCAGAAGGTTATGGGTCTTGAATGACGGAAGGATCCTGCTGTAGTAGTCTTGATCAGTGTCCATCACTCGACTTGCTCTGTTTAAATTTCTAGCTGCCAAAATGGGTCAAACGATCAGTGTTTTGACGATATCTTCAAGCCCTGTTGACTTTGTAGAGTTTAACAGTGACATTAATAACCCTACTCAGATTGTCATTTTCCTGTGTTTAGTGTGTGTGCCGATTCGCTCTCAGGCGCCGCAAACACCCGTGGCACATTCTTGAATACACTGTAACCATTTTTGTACAAAGCTATTTAATATCCATTCCCTGTAACTTGTGGCTTTGTCAGTGACAGCTATGGCCTGTCCTGTTTCCTGTCCTATTAAGTCAACTGCCTTGGATTTGGGGGAAAAAATGGTGAAGTGTAAAGGTATCAGATTTTGGGTCACAATGAAACGGTGTGTGGATTCCATGTTATGTGGATATATGGATGGGTAATTTGAAACTGACAATCCACCAAAGACTTACTGAATGTTTTGTTTGCAAGAAAGGATCCTCAGTAGAACACTCTGAAGAATGAATTTGTATGACAAGAATTTTTGTATTCTTATACAGGATTAACTTTGATGCTTATTTTTCACATCATAAAAGTTAGTGTTAAAAATGTAAAAGATTATATGAGAAATAAAATTGATTTTTGGCATTCAGTTTTGATTGTGTATGTGTAAGTATTGGTTTGGTTTACTTAAGGCACTGTATATATGTGAATGACAGAATATTCCTTATGTGGTGTAACAGTACATAAATGAGTCTCATAATTTGTTGATTTTAGATATTAATGTATATAATGATTATTAAGTCCCTTTGCAGCACTTTGTGTTAGATATTATGTTACTATGTGTCTGTCCAACCATCTGCTTCAGTAACTACTGATCCATAGTGAGCAGTTTACAATCCCAGAAAGCATGTAAGCCAGCGGTGGCCAATCTTATCCACAAAGGGCCGGCGTGTATGCAGCTTTTTGGGGTAACCTGTAGGTCAGCTGTTCGAACCCAGGTGTGAGGACTCTTCAGCCAGTCAGTCCACTAATTAGTAATCTAATTAGGGAGCTGCAGCAAAAACCTGCATACACAGCGGCCCTTTGCGGATAAGATTGGCCACCCCTGCTGTAAGCCATCCTTTCTCATTCCACTGCTTATTATGGACGTGGTAACTGGTTATAGGATAGGGCATGATTCTACACACTGCAGGCAATGCAGAGATGCCAAATTTCCAAACTGCATGCAGGAGTGTTAGGACACTGGGCTGTGAATTAGGAATATGTCACTCTAGAGAGTGGCGTGTGACGGGTACTGCCTTGGCGTGTCTTACTGCGGGAGGGACCTGGAGTACCCAGAGGAGATCCATGTCACAGACAGCACATACACACGCCATGCACGCAAAGTATATGAGGGATTCGAACCTCCAAACCTGAAAGTTTAAGACAACAGTATCATGCACCGAACCACCACACCACTGGGTCCTGAGCTGCTTATAAAAACACCAATAAAATAAAACATAAGATGCTCTCTGTCAAGACGTGCTCTAGTTACATGAAGTAAGTGAGTACCTCTTTTTCATATTGGCTCAGCGGGTATTTTGTTCTAATCACCTCTACAGCTACTTTCCAAATATATCCATAATTATTTTGTTTTATGGGATCACAACAGTTCGAACCTTGTTTTGTAACTTCGAATAACGTGTGCCATATAAATAATGTACAACTATCCATCCTTTCTCTGTAACTGCTTGTCCTATTCAGGGTCACGGGGGGTCCGCAGCCAATATCCCAGGGGCTACGGTGGCAAGGCAGGTACAACTACCCGAAACAGAACAATGCAGTTGAAGAGTTTATAATGATTTAATCATAGTAATTATTTAATTCTGCTTCGAAAAGAATAAACTCAAAAAGAATTAGATAGCATGTAAAACGTACTGATCCTAAAAATGACAAATGTTTACATTATAAAAGTCGGCTTGCAAATTGCACGTACGTCAATTGGATGCACCTGCTCTGCCCACGCGATTTCGCGGACACGCTAGGCAGCATCTGAACGTGTGGCGCTTGTTAATTTTTTGGAAATTTACTTCAGCATGAAAAACACAAGACGTGGAATACTTTCCTGAGAGGAGTATACTGTGACTTCAATTCAAATTAATCAAAATACCAAGTTAATAGCTTAATGTAGCAGGAGAAACTATTTACGATTAGCATTTCTAAGTTCCCGGAAGACCTTACAAGGTAAATATTTGTTTTTGGTATATATTTTGTTCTTTGTGCAGGTACCTCTTCCAGGCGCAGAATCCCAGTACATGCCAAATGTGTTTATTTAATGCTTGCAGCTTTATAGGAGTTTGTTTTTCTCGATTACCTCTTTATTATTTATGTACCTTTCCTTTAACTTTCACTTGTGAATTTCAGGTTGATTTTCCTTCGCTGCCTTGTTGTCCGACCTGCTGGCACATGCGGTATCATACAGGAATAGAAATTGTTTAAATCGTTGAATTCATTATCCAATAAGGAAATACCATCTGTATTCAGGCAGATCTTGCCAAGATTTACTACATACTAAAAAAATCAAACGTAATCCTGTGGATTCTCCAAACATGAGTAAGGATAGCGGTTAAATGAGAAATGGCGCAGGAGCAAAAATCTTAGCCTTACACAGTATAGTTCTGTTGGACTGGTGAAAGTATGGATTGGTCAGCTTTAGTTGAGGATGGCTTGGATATACGCAAAGGAAGGGAGGAAGAAAGAACTGAATTAGATGAAAAAGAAGATGGAAAACAAAACAACATTTTAAGGTCTAGTCTGTGTGAGGAGTCTATCTGGACCAGCTCTACCTCTGACTTATCAGTGGGAATGAATGAAATTCCAAGAAAACAATGCCCTGTACAAGAAACTTTCTACTCAGGTGGACAATATGCCTCAAGTTTAGGAGAAGCAGCAACAAATGACACAGAAGTCAAATGTTGGGAAGCAGAGGGATTAAGCAAAATGGGACCCGACCAGGTCCAGCTAGGGAGGGAAATGCAAGAGGGGTCAATGAGGGCGATGGTAAATGAGGGAATGGAAGATTGTGTGGCAGAAAGAGAAGAACAGGAGGGCATGGAGAAAGAAAGAAGAGATGAGTCAAGTGACATGTGGAAAGCAAGGGATGACAGAAAGGCGAGATGGAGAGTGCAAAAAAGACAGCGACTAAAGGGTAGTGTGGAAGGAGAAAATGAAAAAGAGAGGCTGGAGATGGAAAGAGATGGGAGGAAAAGATGGAGCCAAAGGGGAAGGAAAGAAGAAGATCCACAGATTGCTGAGAATGGAGCAGAGGCGGTAGATCAGGTGGCCTCCATCCGAAATCCCACAATCTCCCGCATACTCCTGAACTCCTCCTCTTCCTCCACCTCGTCTTCCTTCAACTACTCCTCTGTGGATAGTGACGAAGTCTTCAGTGATGAGGAGGAGACAACCGCTAAGGAACAGTGCATAACTAACAAGAAGGTGAGCAACAGTTCCAAGTGTAGTTGGTAAAGGAAGTGTTTGTGTTGAGGGTACCCAAGGGGTGCGGAATCCCATCTGCAATCCCATTGCCGGTGGCACAGAAGTCAAATATGCCCACCATTCACACCTCAATGGTGATCACTCTGTCCAGTGTTTGAACATTAGCTTTCATCAGTGAGCTGTTCTTTTAAGCTGGTTAGTAGCAAGATTGCCCTTATATCATTTTGTGATATAGTTTATTTAGATGAGCTTACTCAAAGCAATGTAACAGAGGTCGAATTTCCCAGTGGCAGTTCACATCACATCAGATTCCATTTCTGTTGGAATTATTGAGTGCAGCAATTGTATGTTCACTACATTTATACTAGAATGTACCAGTGATGTTGTTGTGATGTTATCTAACCCTGTAAAGATGGAGCTGCAGATGGTTGTTTTAATCTTTCTCCTCTTGATTTGCGTGCTCCTTTTCATAACCAAAACCGTAAATATATTTGAATAAATACACTGAAGTTATTTGCATGACTCTTTCAGCGGGAACGGGAAGAAGTAAATGCATCACATCCCCTTGCCAAGTTTCATCCTTTTGTCATTATTTGTGTGTTTTTTTTTTTTTTTTATTCGTATAAAGAAGTTGGGGACTAAGATTGATGTAGAAGGGAGTAGTAGTGTAGAACAGCACATATCTAGTTCCTGGGTTTTCTCACTTTACCCGTGTCTCCTGGCAGGTTTGTTCCTGGAGGACCTTCCTGACCATGATGCAATGGTCAGCGCGTAGAAAGAGTTCATGGGTACAACTAGCAGGACACCCAGGCATGTACACGTCTTATTTAAGTGCCAATGAATTAAAGATGTCCCTCCTGTATGGCACTTGTGCGTGTGTTCATATAGGCCTTGTTTACACTTGGTTTTAAAATGTGCCTTGTGTGATCGAATCACAAGTGGACAGAACTAAATAGAACTGTAAATGACCGTGTTGTGGTTTGAATGATCAGATCACTTACCGAGGTGGTCTGGGACACTTTTGTAGTGTAAATGCTAATGTGTCCTGATGTGTCCCTGACAAGGACTTTACAATAACCGTGCGTGAGGCCATTTGACCTTCCACCAGAAGTGACATAGCTAGTAGCGAAATCTGAACACAGGCGGTCAGCTGGACATCTCGGAAACACATGATGGACACAGGTGTTAATGGCAATGTGACTCGGGTATCCACTTGTGATCCAGTCGCTCAACATGCGTCTTAAAACTGTAAACAGGTGTAAACAGGGCCATAGATGGAGATGGATGAGGGGGAAATGACAGTGTATTAATATGTATCTCACTCCTATATCTTGCCAGGAAACTTTTGTCCCAGTGAGGGAGGAGAGGTGCTGAAAAAGTACAATGCTGTTGAGAGCTCCTGTCTACAAGCCCTTATGCACGATTCGCTGTGCCGGTTCGTCCCGCAGTACTATGGAGTGACCAGCAGAGGGAATGAGAGATACATGCGTCTGGAGGACTTGCTCAGTGGGAAGAATTTCCCTGTCATAATGGACTGCAAAATGGGTGTTCGGTATGCAGATGTGCATGCAGTGTAGTTATGGAGTCCAAGAGAAGCTTGTTTTGGAGTCATTCATATTAAATGTGTATAGCTTACATCTGGATTAAAATTTATATATAAACTATTCTAGTACATGCTCTAGATGCCCAAGTGTTTAGTTTCATGCCTGATTTATTTGTGTGTTTTTTTTAAATGAGATTTTTATGTATGAACATATATATCTTTCCTTTTTTTTTTGGTTAGGACCTACCTAGAGAAAGACCTATCAAAAGTGCAGCACAGTGCTTCCTTGCGCAGTGACATGTATTGGAAGATGGTGAAAGTAGACCCAGCAGCACCAACGGTGGAAGAGCACGCACTGAGAGCTGTGACGAAGCCGCGCTACCTGCAGTGGAGGGATAGCTTGAGCTCCAGCTCGACTCTAGGCTTCAGGATAGAAGGGATCACGGTACTATGTCTTGACACTTTAGTGTCATGGACTGCTGTTCACTTATCAGATGTTACTGAACTAGAGATTTCTCAACTAGGGATCTTCTTATGAAATGAGTTACTGCAAAGTCTTTTTGCTTTGCTGGCCTGAAAAGTATTCCCTACTGGTAAGAATGAATATGAAAATGTCTTTTGGGTTGAATGGCAATGTCAAAAAAGGAGATCTAGTTGCATCTGAAGGTGGATTCACAAACTGATTGAAAATATTTAGTTGTACAGAACAATGGTACTTACTCACTAATAGTTACTTGTAAACATGTTTTTTTTTTTTTTCTTTTGGCCTGGAAACTTTTTTTGTTGAATGACACAATGAAGTGAGCCTGGGAGCTCAATTATCAGAGAACTGGATACTCCTACAGTATCACTCCAAGACATAACCAACTGATTCAGAGTATCACTGCACTGACAGGAAGCATACAAAGTACCGTCTATTGCAGAAGCAATGTTTGTGCTGCCAGTTCCCAGAGAAAATAGTGTGTTTTAGCAAAGCAGCTTGTATGTTTATCCCTACATCATAGAGCAATAATCAACTACTCAATTATTTTATAAATATTTCTTTACATTAAAAAATCTCGTTGTTGTTTACAAATGTCTCTCTCCTGTCTTAGAAGGAAAATGGCAGGGTGTTACGTGATTTCAAGATGACCCGAACTCTGGCTCAAGTGACCGAAACTGTGTTAACGTTCACCAAGAAACAGCCCAACATTCTGGTCAGAGATTCAACCAGGAGAAAAACACCTTTTTAATCCTTAAAATAATAGTTTACGATTGTTACGGTCCCAGTGACTGAGAATAGAATCTTCAGTGCTGCATAATAATTTCTTTATTTGTGTTTCAGAAAGACTACCTCTCCAGACTCATGGCTCTAGATGAAGCTCTGAAGGAGTCTGAGTTTTTCAAGACTCATGAGGTCAGTCAAACACCAGCATTGTGCTTATATTTCATGATCACAGTAGAGAAACTGTAGTCCATGCATGAATTGTGTTTATCTCCTTCCTCCTATTTACGGTACTTTGGTAGCACATTCTATGACTGACATGTCTATAAGAGTCTATGAACACATAATACATTATAATGAATTCATAAAGCATTATATGCATGGCTAAAAATATAAAATATGCCTAACATTATAGCTATGTTTTATGCATTATGAATGGTTCATGAAGCACTGTATATACTTTTATAATGCAGTACAGATTCTTATGCCGACCAATATAATGCATTATGAACGTATCTATAGTGCATTATAAATGGGAGTTTCATTGGCGCTTGTGAAGTATAATCAATGCTATAATGATTTATGATTGTCAGTAAAAGATGCTGTAATGCTTTATTAATTCTTATGTCGACCGTTATAAAGCATTAATGAGGTATCTATCCCTTCAAGTAAAGTGCTACCATTCTTTATTTATTCAGATTATTGGCAGTTCACTCCTGTTCATCCATGACCGCAGAAGTAAAGCCAACATATGGATGATTGACTTTGGGAAGACCTTCCCAACTGGCTCTGGCGTATACCTCAAGCACAACATTCCCTGGATTGAGGGTAATCAGGAAGATGGATATCTTACCGGCCTAGCCAGCCTAACCTCAGTTGTGAAGGAGGCTCTCCTGGAAGCTGAAAAACTGAAGCCATGCGACTGTACTACTGACACACAACACAAACTGCAGACGCACTGTGTGTCAGTGTCAAAGGATGTCATACAGGAGATATCTCCGTCTGCACCAGCATTCAGTCCTAGGGACCCTGTGCTAGAAGAGGTTTTTAGCTGCGTCCATTTGGAGGCCAATGGCAGTAGGGAAGCTTCTATGACCCAAACATCACTTTAATGTATAGATAATCAGGCTCCCCACCATGCTATGGCCAAACTGGATTTCTCAAGTTCAAAACATGAAATGTTTTGAACTTGTTGCAAAAGTGGATAAGGACTAGGGGAAAAAAAATAAAGTAGAGAACATCACTAATGTATAATTTGCAAAGTTATGTTGCATCTGGACAATCTTAAGTGATTTACTGACAGCTCTGGTATCCAGCTTTAAATAAAGTTTTAGCTTCTCAGTGAAAAAACACCTGAAAACATACTGTAGGAAATCACAGGAAATGTGGGATTGTATGGCCAGGCATTATGGAACTAAAACACAATAAATGTAGCATGAAAAAGGACAGTATTATGCAGTGAGTAAAATTTATGCTTTACAAAAGTTGTGGGATTTCTTAAACTGATTTTAAACTAATAGACTGTATAACTATCTATTCAAAACTCTTGCATAATGATGCTTGGCAACAGGTTTTCCTATTATGGCAGCTGAATATACATGCTTTTACGTCATCTCATCCCTTGCCTGAGCTGTTCAAGGACATGCTGTACAAACCCCCTTCTTGTAGCAATAACTGTTCATTACAGAGTATAATATGTAAGGTAAATGACAAAGTAAACCATGGATAATGTATGACTATAAAATCCATTATGATGTAGTATCTGGAACTAATGAATGAGCTGCAAATACTGTATCATTAGCCATGGGGCAATCCATGTCTTATATAACCAGATTAAATGTGCTATAACAATTAAAGTATTCTATTTTGACTGAATTCATTTACATCAGAAATTCTCAACCTAGCTTTCAGCCCCCCCTTGAGTCTATGCACATTTTTGTTCTAGCACGCCACCTACATGCCAGGAAATAAGGTCATGGGCCTTATTAGTTAACCAGGTTTGCAGTTAAAAAAACAATATTCTAGTCTACTACTTTTATTTTGCAACGACAGTAAAACCCTTTGTGATTTAATTACTGGAGAATGTGTGTAATATGTGAGCTCATACCCAGAAGAAAATTCTACTGCACACAATGGTCTTTTTCTTTTGTCTCATTAGAAAAAAATAGTCTTATCTGGAGATTAAGGAACTCTGACCTGTTTCTCCTACACCCCCACTTAGGAGAAAGAATGAGCAAAAGAATAATCAATCTATGACAAATGGTCCTGTTCTTTTACTGTGCTGAACAGATCAAATACAGTGCTGAGATTTGAATTTGATCACTGAGACAAATTTCTGATTTTGTGCAGGCTCATTTATATGCTAATCAAGATTTCTTTTGGATCTTATTATCTCAAGAACTGATTATTTCAGACAAATTAAGATCAGTGCGATGAGAGAAAAAAGAGCATTTTAAGATATTTGGGTTTGGGCTGACTCAGATGAGAGGAAGGCTGTTTCTCAGCAGCTGAATTTAAAAAGCTTGAGAAAATCGGCAAACTCTCATGTAGGTGTTAAATTGAGTTCAGTTATGTCTATAATAAATAGGTTGGACAAAGAAGAGACGTTATTTTTAATTTTCATTTCCTTTGGATATTTTTTTTAGCAATTTGGGTAAATGGTACATTCTGTGTCTTCCCCAAACTGCCTAACAAAGTATTTGTGTAATGTTTCAGATCTACTGCTGTTCTTATTAGTTAACATTAGTGTGATATAGAGTGATCAGATAATCCATGTTAGAGAGGATACTTTGAGATTAGCAGGATTTGTAAGATACCATTTCAATTAAAAAGTCCTGGATTTCACTTAAGCACTGAATTCTTGCTGTGTTCTGATTGGTCAGTCTACTATCACTTTGCATGTGTCACTAATGTTAATATAAAATAGCCAGATGGAAACAAACCAGTCAATGGACAAGAAGAACCAAACTATTTGGCCAAGCACAGGAACCATTCAGTTTTGAAGTAGTTTGTAAAACCTGAAGTAGCTCAAAGTGTCCTCCCTGATGAGGTCAGTCCAAAAGATGGACGCCAGTGTCCTCCCTGATGAGGTCAGTCCAAAAGATGGATGCCAGTGGAAGAAACAAGACGGGTCATAATGTCATTTGCAGTTTATTTCACTTTCAATCCTTGGTTTATCATGTAATTCAGGTGCATAGGAACTGGGGGGATGAGTACCCCCCAATATTTAAACTGGATCCACTTATCACCCCGCCTCTCCCCAATAAATAGACCTTTGCATTTAATTTATTAAGTTGGGAATCCTTGATGAACACCTATCTCCCTGAAGAAGCTTCTGTTCTAGATCATGGTACTATACCCAAGTCAATTTTGCAGATGGCTAAAAATTTAATCTCAGAAGCTGTGTGACAAAAGTAACAGTGCTGTTACCACTACAAAGTCATACAGATTTTTGCATATTGTAGCGCAATTTGCTACGGCCAGAGGTAACCTTTGTCACCTTACAGATAATTACATACCGTGTCATTGTCATTTTCAACGTCTATAGAGCTGCATTTTATGCACAGCTAGCTGGTGTCAGTTTTCAAAGTGTGTCTGTAAACAGTTGTACTCCAATATATTACAGCGGGATCTGGAATTGGGCAGGGGTAGGCAATGCCCACCCAAATTTCTACTCTGCCCACCCAATTGGTCACCTTCAGCCTGCGCCACCTGAATCTGCCAATCACGTTTATTTCATTAGTAACCTGTGAATGGGGAGGAGGGATGTTACCTTATTCTTATTAAAGCTCCTTCTTGTAAAATGTATCTTTTGTTGCTGTAATTTTGTGTTGAATTAGGATCTTTGCTAGTAGTGGATTAGTTAACTATTAGATAGCTAGCCAGCTAACATTACTGTTAGCTAGGAAGATCTAGGAAACTCACTACAACAGTACAGTGGAACCCACTTATCCACTGATTTGGTAACCACCGTCTCAGTGTAATTTATAGATTAAATTTTATCATAGGTATGTAAGTACACAAAGAACAAGTAATTTATAGTGTTCAGGCAGTAATGTTACACCTTACACACGAACACAGTGCAGGTCGTGTTCACCTTTGAAAGTCAGTGCGTTTATGGTTTGGTAAATACCTTTCAATGCTTTTTCTCTTTAAGGAGCATCCATCCACTATATTACTGTACATGTTACACGTTCTTATAAAGCAGTTCATTAGTTTGAGTTCCAAATTTGCCTTTAATATGCCAGTAGATAAGCTTATGTTTATGAGAAGTTTATGTTTGGTTAGCAGACACTTCAATCCAAAGCACCTTACAGAAATCACATAATAATAATAATTTGTCTTTCCCATTTAAACTGATGACAATGAGAAGATAATGCAGGGAAAATAAACAGTTCAAACATGAAATATATGAAAATATCCATGTTCACAGTCCATTGTGTGAAATGCTGCCCATCCAAAATGACCATTTGGCCCCCGCCCCAACCTGAGCAGTCTAGATCCGGGCCAGGGTGAGATAATCCGCGGCCTCGTGCCTACAACCGAATCACAGCCGTGATATATTGCCGTATTTTTTTCATTGCGCGCCATCTTCCAACGTGCGACTGCGAGTGACCTACTAGCTCGTTTAGTAACCGGTGGGAGGTTGGCAGGTTGCCACAGTTACTGGCGCCCAAATCACTTTTAACTGCAATCATTCGTTCACCAACGTCTAAAATCCAATTAATTGGATAGCAAGATGACTTTCTTTCGAAAGCGGTACGACAACCTCGCGGTGGTAGCTTATATTCACCCAGATGAAGGTAAAAAAACAACTTTTTTCCCCTCCAAGGTACATTTGCGTAATATAACCGATTAAACAAAAGGGAAAAACATTAGCTTTTGACATACAAACATCAGCTGTTGCTAGTTACGAATTAACCAGCATTAGATTGCTGTGCACTAATTTTCATAAATTGTTACGCGACTCATTTTACAGAATACGGTATAGTTATGCAACATTGTTTTTATATTTAAAGTTGTGTGTTTTAAATCGATTACGCAAATATTTATAAATGCAGTTAAGTATAATTGTAGGCTGTGCTAGCAGACTATGAACAAACGGTAAAGTATCAACTAACGTTTATCACAATGTGAGTATGGGGTCTAATAGCCGCATGGCAAAACAGAAAAATTTACACATTTTATATATGGGTATTTTATAAGCGTGCCAGTGATCCGATTTTAACATGGATTCAACACCAAGTTATGAGTGCAACGAACTTGAGGCTCGACTCTAAAATAATGGATGGAGTGTCCATAAAGTCATATCCCATCATGGAAACTTTTTATATTTAAATGTGTATCTTTACACACGTTGGTCTGATCTGAAATGCTCATTTTAGCGTTACCAGTGCACAATGGGCGCATTGCCACACCAGGGGCCTGTACTACGAAGCAGGGTTACTGGCTTATCGGGGTAACTTGTCGGATTTAAGGTACCACAATTTAAATGGACTTAATATTCGTTCACTTACATTTTGCCCAGACTACCTTAAATCCGACAAGTTACTCCGATAAGCCAGTAAACCCGCTTCGTAGTACAGGCCACAGGTACCTTACTTTTCGTACGGTATTTAAGGTACATCCCATTTCCTATTGCAGGGTTGCCAGCTCTCACGCATCTGGCGTGACACTCAAACTTTCACGCTCACGCGAAATCTTACGGCAAATCTATATTATTCTATTAAAACATAAAATTAGCTACATTAGAACCGTTGGGGCAGTTTGCAAACCTTACACACTACTTACAATGTAATATAACGATTGCATATATGTAAATGAGTGTGCAGAGTCGTCTACGATTAAATCTAACGCCAGCCAGCTAACCAAAGTTGAAAGGGATAGTACCGAAAGTTCCGTACCAAAAGTGCGCTGGAAAAGCGCCCATAAGTGTGAGTGCATACGCGCTAAATACGGCCTCTGCGGGGCGGTACGAGAACTACAGCCCCAATCGACGTACTCTGCACATGCGCACTGCTCTCCAGTTGCAACGAGGCCGCGCCGTCGTTGATACCGGAGAGGTTGAAAAGACGATTTAAAAAAACAAATCATCGCAGAGCAGTCCATAAATATTTCACAAATAACCTTTATTCTATCGACTAATCATCTGCTGGTGTCCAGCCTGTTTTAAGCTTGTGTTTTTGTATAATATGGCGACAGCGGACGATGCCCGCTATTACAACGGTGAGTGCCCCTGGGTCTTTCTCCTTACTAAAACTAGCAGTAAAATGGAGTTTCCCCGTATCCATAGATTGTGATGGCGTCTCCTTCATCCAGAGAGAGGTCAGGAGCAATGGCAGGCTGCTTGAAGGTAAATCGAGGAGAATCTGAGCCCTGCCTGTCGCTTCGAGCGCTACAGTAAACACGAAAGTGCGCAAAAGAAGTAATTTAGGCTGTGTATCTGGCTTCGTGATGTTAGCAGGGCCGCGTTCTCTGCGCGGAGTACACGTTGATTTCTTTTGTTTCTTTTTAATGCTTTTAGCCGTCCAAACTATAATTTAAACCAATGTGAATGACATTTTATTCCATATTAACATACACTTACACAATATTTACAACACGGGATTTTAAGTACGTGTGTATTAGGCTGCAAGCTGCGTTTTTTGTCTACATTAATGTAGGGGAACACGTTGTTTTGGAAACGGGATGCAACTGTGTTGATATGAGATTATGTAAAAACGCCCTTATGCAAATATTTTGCCGCCTGTAAGATGTCATTGATATAAGGCTCCAATGTGGAACTTTTGGTTTTAAATAGCATACCGGGACTGGGAATGATTTATTTTCCTATCATTTTTATTATTCCGGAAAGGGCGTTAACACGGTTAGTTTGCGTTGATACTGTCCGGTTTGAACAGGAGTGGACTGTGGGTGCTGTCTTTGAACCTTCTCTCTTTTGCACTAAATGTATATTCGTCCGTGCTGTATGTACATTGCTGCTGTATGCACAAGAATTTCCCTTTTGGAGTCAATAAAGTTTATCTGATTTGTCCTTGGGATATCTAATTTAAGGGATCATAGTGTTGCAAACTATTAAGGCTTGTGAAGAATAACTTCTATTGGCCAGAATCTATTGCATGTATTAGCACTGGGGAGACCACATCTTAAAGAATAATTTTTCTTTAGCCATGATACCAAGTCTGATTACATGGCAGAAATGTAATATCCACTTGTCTCAAGGTTTAACTTTCAGCCATACGATGCATCTATATGTAAGTTTTTTATGTACAACATCAGCAACAGGAAAAACGTCTTGTGCGTTCCTGTGAATGTGCATGGTGAATAAAAGTGATTCTGATTCTTGGCTGTTGATACTTAAAATAAACGTGTCATTTCAAATTCTTTTTTATCCAGAGCACGATGACAGGGTTGGGGGTCCCCAGTTTCGCAACAGGAAGGGCCGGGGACCCTTCAGAGGCCGCATGTACAGTGAGCAGGTGGGGCGGCCACGGAATCGCGTGGGCCCCGGGGGAGGTGGTCCGAACCCCAGGACTCGGTTCGAAGACGACGACGGAGACGTGGCTATGAACGACAGCTCACAGGATGGAACCTCGCAGCGTAGATAGTGAGTATCTGCAGGCACCAATCAATCTTTTGTATGCTTCTCATGGTCATTTTCAGATCGATTTATGCAGTTTACTAATGATCGT
>JAODLC010000002.1:25515271-25529880 GCA_026781145.1 Hippopotamyrus pictus
CTCTCTCTCTCTCTCTCTCTCTCTCTCTCTCTCTCTCTCTCTCTCTCTCTCTCTCTCTCTCTCTCTCTCTCTCTCGTCTCATTCATTCAGCTGGTGTGTCTTAATCTGAGCAACAATCGGCTGTATAAACTGGATGACCTGACAGAGCTGGTCAATAAAGCGCCCAACCTGAAGACTTTAAACCTTTCACAGAATGAGGTGAGCGGTCCTGGCGTTCGGTGTTTGTTTGGGGGGGGGGCGTTACAGTGTTCTGACGCCTTTCTCACGGTCTTTCTTCCTGGGCAGCTGAGGACAGAGCGAGAGCTGGACAAGATCAAAGGCTTCAAGCTGGTGGAGATATGGCTGGACAGGAACCCCCTGTGTGACCACTTCAAGGACCAGCCGAGCTACATCAGGTCAGTGCAGTGCCCAGGGGCGGGGGGGGGGCACTGTTTGGGAGGAGCTGGGCATTGTAGGGTGCATGTAAAGGGTGCGTGTGTGTGACTTTGGGGGTTGGGGGGAATGTGGTCACGAGGTTAATTCGCCACCTCCTTAACCAAATGTACTATATGACCGGCACTGGAACTTGTAATGTAGGGGCAGATCCTACTTCCTGTGCTCTTATGGAGCGGTGAGCAGGTTTCTGTGGGGAGTGCCTCACTAGGGGCACTAGAGGTACCTGCTAGGAGGAGAATTAATTCTAGCCTCCAGATCCACACCCGCTTATTCATCTCGCTGTAAATTGAAGGTGTGCGTTACATTAATGCACGTAAATAAAACGTACACACAAATGCACGCTATGCCTTCGTTTTAATTGCACTAAAAACGGCACTGTTTGGTCTGAGAGGCAGCACTCACAAACTGTTCAAAACGGTAATAGTATATTAAGCATATTTATTAACCAATGTTTCGATTTTACTGTGCACCAATAGTAGCATTTGAATGAAAACCATTGACTGCCTAAACTGATTTTGTTTTTTTTCAGCATTTTAACCTGGTGGTGTTTGCCCGTGTGTTGTGTGTGCGTGCCTCTGGTTGTCATACTGGTTTTGTTTTTCTTTGTCTGCTTATTGGTTTCTGTTGATTTTTTTTATTTTCTTTCAGTGATTGCAGTGCAGTTGCCATAAAAAGCACATCAATAATGCTTTACATGTCACTCAGTTTATTGTAGGATAAAAAAATTGATGATGTCTAGTCATGAGTTGGTGCAGCATATTTACGCTGATATTTTGTATCTGTCAAGAGTCTTAAGGATTACTGAAGAACCCACTTTTCTAAGCTTTTAAGCTTTTGGAAAAGTGAACAAAAATGAAGATGCGGACTTAAAATGTGGAAATTGCAAGAATGAAATCTTTGAAAAGTCAAGTTTTGTATACACCTGTGTCACTGAGTTATAGATCTTCTCCCCTCCCCAACTACTAGAATTTGGGGCATTGTAATTGGCCAGTGAAGAAGGCTGGTTAGCCAATGACGGGTAAGATCCCTCTGAGTTTGGGGCAACCTAAGACAGGCACAGTCGTGCATCTGGCCACAACGTAAACGGCGAGCGATGACGAGACGTTAACTGCGGAGAAGACGATGCTATCACATCACACGTCCCTGAGCTGGAGAGGGAGGGGGAAGTTTCCAGCCTGACACACAACACCCTTCAAGCACAGACGACACAACATCAGACTCGTTCAGTATCACAGCCCGAACGTCTCCACTTTTCCCCAATGGGGAGCTCGTCTCCAATATTAACAGCAGATAAGCGGGGAAAGCTTTTAAAATGGAGATTGTTCGGGGAGGTGCTGCTTGCCGCAGCTGGTGACTGTTTGCTGTGATCCAGCCGGGGCTCCCCTCCCCTGACGGAGGCCTTACGGTCACCTTGCTTTGCCCAAAAAAAGAGAGAAACCAACATTTCCTCGGCACCGTCATTTTGTGGATCTCCGAGCATTTCATAGTGGGGTGTGAGATGCCCCGTTCACACGTACGTGGCAGACGGCTGACATTTCATGCCAGTGTGAACACCATGCCTCTGAAATGGGCTTCAAACTCAAGCCCTTGAATAGTTCCCTTCAAAACTGAGCTACTTTTGTAGCCTTAAATGAAATAAATTTTTTAGGAAATTATAACCCTCCTTTTAAATCAGGGTCTGGGTCCAAAACAGATGCTAGCGCTAGTGAAAAATCTTGTCTATGAATACTCCTGTGATCTATGTTGTGTAGCGAATCTACTCTAATTTGCTGTAGGAGGTTACTGACTAGAACATCATCAATATTTATATCTGAGGACTTCTCATTTTACTGCGAAGTGTTCTGGAGTGGCGGCTGCACTGTGCTGCTTTTTCCTTCTGTTGCGTCACTATTCTTTTGTAAAAAGGGCAGGGGGCGTGTTGTGCTGCTTCCTCCGCTAACATCTGTCTCCTCTCTTTGGGCCAAATGTATGTTCTAGGCTGGTCTTGATCTCAATTTCAGCACTGCTGTCAGTTATGCTGTGGTCGCCGTTGTTTGAATGCGAGTGAGAGTGTGCCGACTTCCGGGCCAGTGTGTACGAGCCTGCCCAGTTGTGCAGCGACTGTGCTGCTGGTATCAAGGGCCCTGGCCGTCATCTCGACATTTTGGGATCCGCCCGTTCTCCCAGTTTGTCAAACATTCTCGCCCGTCTTTGCTGCCGTCCTCTGTTCTCTGTGGCGATACTCTAATACAGATGACGAGGTTAAATGTGGTGTTCTGTTGTATCTCGAGTTTAAGTCCAGTTCGAGAGGAACCTTTCTCTTCTGCGACTTGCATCTGTATAGACACCAGTTGCTATGTAATTAGACGGCACTTTCCATGTTTCCTAATCTCGGTTCTGTCGTAAAACTGTTTCTCAGATCTTGAGACTCCGACCCACCTGTGTGTGTGTGTGTGTGTGTGTGTGTGTGTGTGTGTGTGTGTGTGTGTGTACACACAATGTGTCTGGCCACAAGTGTGCATGCATCTCCCTTTGTCAGAAGCAGTGCGTAGTGCAGTCATTGTGTTTCTGCGTGTTTGGGGGGGGAGGGGCAGGTAAGTTGGCTGGGTAAGTAAAATGGGCTTGAGCCTGGGGAGGGGAGGGGTGTTTGAGATGAGGAACCTACTACCACATTGCACTGTTATATGTAAACTCCTGCAGTTTTTTTGTTTTTTTTTTTTTTTACCTCCACATCCACATTATCTGAACGGAGTTTGATGCATTACAGTACAGTAATTATGCAGTGTATGGTCTTGTTTTTGCTTGGATGAGAAGCTAGAGAAATATCAGACTGTGCCTATATTGTCCTTATCCAAAAGGTAAGTCTCTATTCTATTCTTTAGCGCTTTAGCAGCACTGTGTGGTCCCCAGTCTTGAAGCTGAAAGTCACGCTGTTCCTCTCTGTTCCTTTCCTGCTAACTCTGGACAGCGCTGTGCGAGAACGCTTCCCCAGGGTCCTGAAGCTGGTAAGAGAAACCGCTCATGACAAAGGAGGAATGCAAGAGAGTCGCGATGAATTACATCAGATGAGCAAAGCTCTTTGATACGGGGGCATTTGCGTTGTCGGTAGGGCCTGGATGCTGAGCCATAGGCCCGACCTTGAGGCACATCCCCTTGGAAATTAATTTTTTATTTTTTGCAATTGTAGCCAAAAAATGGGTTAAAATTGTTGGGCAAGAATTTTTGTTTTAGATGAAATTTTCCCAATTCTGCAAATAGGCTTATTTCTGAGGCAGTTTGTGCTTTGCTTTGTAAATAAGCCTCTGCTTACGCCCTACTTCCTGTTGGTCAGAGGAGAGCTAGTCAATCATTAACCCCTGGAGGACAATGTAATGGGAGTGTTTCTTTTCCAGTTAGCCGTGATGGTGCGCACGCTACCAGTGACGCCCATTCAATCACATTGAGCTTTTCAGAAATGTTGGCCGTTCTGTGGGTTCGCCCCAGGAATCCTGTTGCTTGCTTTGCCTATAGTACATGGTTTTAAGTGAATCGGATTATCCCTGTCGGCAGCTGCCCTCTCTGTACTGGATGTTCTGTTGGGTTTCTCATCCACTTTCTTATTGCATTCCTCTAGGATGGCCATGACCTCCCGCCTCCCATAGGGTTTGATGTGGAAGCTTCCACCACCTTACCCCCATGCAAGGTAACCTGTGCCTGTGTCCTGTCGTGATTGGTTATCACTGTGGATGGAGAAAAATAACCACCGTCTTTCTTTGCAAATTTAGGGCAGCTACTTCGTTTCGGATGAAATCAAAAGCCTCATCTTGAGATTCCTACAACAGTAAGTGCTTCCCTTGTGAAACAGATGATTTGTAGGACTGGGCTGGTGTCACCATTTTGAACCATCATTAGATAACTCGATATGATGCTGTTTGTAAGACCCTGAGTAGCATAAGCACTGCTTGCCTTCCTGCCATATACTACCATGGGGCTGCATTCACCTGTTCTGTCAATAGCCGTCTGGATTCTGCTTCAGTGACTCTGTCGCGTGCCTCTGAAGTCCCATCCGCTGCTCTTGCTGACGTGTGGGCATTCAGCTTCAGATTTCAGGGGGGGGGAAGGAGTCTCTGCCAGTGGTGTCATATAAAGATGGGCACGCTCAGGCTGCTATTAAAATCTACGGTGTTAATGTAGACGGCTGAACACGGCGGTCAATATCACTTTTGGTTTGACCTTCAGGGGGCCAGACCATAAACGGCTGGTTGACGTTTCCTGATCTTTTTCGTTTCCTCAGGTATTACAATTGCTATGACTCCGCTGACAGGCAGCCCTTGCTGGAAGCCTACCACGATGGGGCGTGCTTCTCCCTCAGCATCCCCTTCTCCCTTCAGAACCCCTCTAGGTAGCTTGACTCCGTCTGTCTGGGGGGCCCCCATCTGTCTGTAGCACCGTTCTAATGCACGTTCTTTTGCCTGCCTTCCCAGGTCGAGCCTTGGGGACTATCACAAGGACAGCCGCAATATTAAAAAGCTCAAAGATCCCAGTAAGTCTGACCTCTCTTCCACTGCACCAAGTACAGTACTTTTGGTACTTTCCCTTTTCCATAGGCTATTGGTCGAGTACCAGTACCAAAAGTTCCAGTTCTGAATGGAACTGGCCATAAGAATTTTGCCGTAAAAACATGTACAAGAAAAAGTTCCGGACGGCATGACAAATTAAAGTATTTTGTTGAATATATTAATACAGCAGGCATATAGAATGCTGTCCGAGCAAAGTGATCTTGTAATAAATATTGGGGTATTTATGAAACGAACGAGTATATAAATTTCTCACAAACCCGTCTTCGAGCAATTTAAACAGCATGGGTGAAAATGATTATGATTGTCTTGGGGAACCCATGGAGCAGTAATGCAAAAGCAGTGGAGGTAAACTTTAAACTGATTTTTAAACGTATATGAAACTATAAAAGGAATAATTAAAATTGCAAAGCTTGCTAAGTTTTTTTTTCCTCCATTCTTAATATATTTCATACTTTATATATTTAATAATATAGTTATTTAATATTGCACATTGCCAAGCCGTGTGATATAGTACAGCCATTTTTCAAATTCAGTACAAAATTCCCTGTCATTCGGCGCTGGTACCAGTTTTCATGCCAGTGGAACACCAACACCTCAAAGTACCGTACTTTTGGTGATTTCTCGAAAAACACCCTCTGTTCATTTGAAGAGGTAAAAACCCGAATTTGTAGAGGATAAACGGAGACGCGGCATTCTTTGTGTTGAGAACCGTTCGTAGAAGTGATGGATTTCTGACGGTGACTGGTATAGGTACTAGGTGGCGAAAGCCCACTTGGTGAAAAAGCTCAGCTCTGGACATGTGCACAGCAGAATAATGATATGAAGGGGAGTTCTGGGTCTTTGTCTTGTGTACAGTATGTATAATGCAGGCCTTTTCTTTTAACCTGTAGCTACACGGTTCCGCCTGCTGAAGCACACGCGCTTAAACGTAGTGGCCTTCCTGAACGAGCTGCCAAAAACACAACACGATACTGCATCCTTTACTGTTGACGTCAGCACTTACACTGTGAGTAGCTGGATTCTCTCTCTCTCGCTCTCTCGCTCTCGCTGTGTTCAGAGGTTTATTTTTTTCTTGTTTTCCTTTTACAGAACACGTTACTGTCATTCACGGTCAGTGGGGTGTTCAAAGAAGGTAAGATTACATATGTTCTACTGTGAAACCTTACCATCTTGTTTTCTAGTAGTGCCCTACTAGTCAGCATTTCTATATTTTTTTGACCTCTGAAGGGGTTGAAATTTGCTCCTCTTGTCTTGCAGTGGATGGTAGATCTAGAGACGCTGTCAGGGCGTTTTCCCGGATCTTCATCGCAGTGCCAGCTGGGAATGCAGGGTAAGTGCATTTACAGCAGCCTCACATATCTGCCGTGTCACCTACTGCTACTGTTCTCGACTTTGAGACATTCGGGTATGTAAACACCATAGAGACTCGGATTGCTGTTGCACGGAGCTAGCTTGTGCTGTTTGTAGGGCTCCCTGGGATACTTAAATCTTGAGTCGTAAGATATCCAAATCGTGGTACTATTTGTCATTGTGCGATGTCTATAGACTGATATGAATAATAATAAAACCAGAATATTATTGTTGTAGATTGGCGTTTCTTGGGTTTTATATTTCGTGTTCCTCTCTGGGTCCTCTAATATTGGTAAGAAGTGGACCAATTTCAACTAAAATGGCAGGAGCTGCTCTTTGCTACTCCTACTGGACGTCAGATGAAGTGCAGCAAAGCAGCAGCAGTCAGACCCGCTTGGCCGCATTCAGTATTAAGTGACTCTAAAGGCTGCAGTCCTGTGGGCTCTGCTAGCGGTGTAAGTCGTTGCCCCCAAGTAGATTCGATTACAAATATTTTGAGAACCACTTAATGCATGGAAAATCTTTAATTTCTACCACAAATCATTTCAATTTATCGATTATTCAATTATTTTGACCTAACCTAAATTCAAACCATTTTAATGTCACTAACATTTTCAAAAATATGGGCATGGGAACTGAATTACACATTATTAATGGAATATAAGATGGGAAAATCTCAGAACATTAAATTTTATGGTAATTAAACAGGGAGAACAAACCAGTGTCAATGGTCAATAATGGCAACTACTGAACTGTACAGAAAAACAAACACATAAGGGAAGTCATGCCTGATTGGCCGCTTTCACCTAGGCTCACTAGTGGTGCATGGATGTGGAATTTAGCTGGTGGCGAAACTTGCCAAACTTGCTGATGTAGATTAATGTAATGACTCAACATTCCTTTTTGTTCTGTGGAACAGAGATTTTCATAATGAATTATGAACATGTTGCAGGCCAGTATTTGCAGCCACTTTATAAGTGATGAATGAGCTGATGAAATCCCTCGTCCTCAACTATGAAATGTATGACTCAATAGCCAGTGCAATCATCTCCATTATTTTTGTAGTCCTGTCTTTAGCTCTGGTGCTGCTAACTTTTTTTAATTGATCTATTTAACTAATAAAGCTGATATTAGCCAGCAATGCTGGTCAAGATTGACCAACCAGACCGATGCTGGTATCTTGATTTTATAACACATCAGCCGATACTTATTAATAATTATTAATGCTCCTTCCCCCGTCGTCCTGCTTTTAGAAGATCTGCACCGGAGCTGCTGCGAGAGCATCTTCCTTTCCTGAGGATTTTGCCAGTTTATAACTGATTCTGTCATTTCAGAACAATGCAGTGGAATCATAACCTTTAATAATCACTATCACAGCACCTTTGGGGGAAAGAAAACTATACATAAAAGTTGAAATCCAGTGAAATTGGTATTGCTATATTCTTTTAAATAGAGCTTCCATTGAAAATGAGTATCCATGTTTAATTTCTGTGATGAATAAACAAACTGGACATTTCAGTTTGTGTGGGTTCTGTTGTGGAATATTTTTTTCTTTTGTGGTTTTGAAAATGGTATTTAAAAAAGGTGTGCAGCAACCGTGATTTTTGTTGCTATTTTGTGGTGATGATTCCATATTTGGGAGGCTTCTGTGATCTCTACACTTTTTGAAAGCGTTCAGCTTGATTGTCATCTTTCGCAATGTCTTGTCCCCCAGGCTTTGTATCGTGAATGATGAGCTGTTTGTGCGGAACGCCACGACGGAGGAGATCCGGAAAGCCTTTGCAGCCCCTGCCCCGACACCTTCCAGCAGCCCTGTGCCTACCCTCTCTGCCCCTCAGCAGGAAATGCTCAGTTCTTTCTCCCAGAAGTCGGGCATGAACCTGGAGTGGTCCCAGAAGTCAGTAAAACAGCCAGTTAGTTTGTTACATTTGTCGGATGCGTTAAGCGACTTGCACTCATTACTCTGCCGGGTTAGGTACTGTAGTATATAGCTAGAAAACACTTGGTTTTATTTGTCTGTTTTGTACATGATTTCATAGGTGAAAGTCAGCTGTAGTTTCCAAAATATACTTACTGAACATTGAACAAAATCAAGGTTTCCTTTTCATCCTGCTACCCTTAAAATCCTAGAGTGGAAAGTCACCTCCACTTATGCATCTGAACAGTACAAGAATATACTGCAGTAAATCATTTATTTACTTATTTATTTTTAAGGTGTTTGCAAGATAACGATTGGGACTTCAACAGAGCTGCTGAGATTTTCACACAGCTGAAGGTGAATTAATCTGATTTGTTCTCAGAGAATCTTGCGTGAAATACGTGAACCGCTATTTAATTTTGTTGTTGACGGTGCACTTCGGTCTTTGCTGATTCTTACCGTCCCTCTTCTTTTTCCCAGGCTCAGGGGAAGATCCCAGATGTTGCTTTCATAAAGTGAAATGGGAGAAATAAAACCGATTGTAAAATAACTGAACTGTGAGATGTAATCATACCAATTTGTTTTTATATGGATTTGCTTTCCTGTTTTGTTTTTATTCTAGTAATCTTTTTGTCTAATTGTCCAAACATAGGAAACCTGACTACTCCTTCCAAGTATGGAGCTTTGTTTTTTTATATATATATAAATCTAGTAATACAACATGATTATTAAAGTAAAACAGTAATTTGAATAAATGATTGGTCTCTTCATTGTTTTTTTTGGCTTAGTCTGCATTTTAAAATGGCAAAGCAACAAGTGGTTTATTTGCATTGAAGTTTACTAATGAGCAATAGGTGCAGGTCCTAATACCAAGAGAACCCTGATATTTCCTTACTATGGGTATTGGGCACAAATTGCGTCAGTAATATAATCAGGTCACTTTCGCCAATGGTTTCTTCTTGGCCTGAAGATAACGTGCTATGTGGAAATGTTTGAAAATCATTACCTGAACTGCTGAGCTACATGTTGTATAAAGTACATTTAAGAAATCAGTCTTCGGAAGTGGAACACAAACACATGTAACGTTAATTACTGTTAATATATCTCAAAACACGCAATGATGCGTGTAATCGCTGTCGTTTCTCTGACCTTCCAAAAATGGCGTCTCGCTCGCTCTCGGACCCCGTGTAACATTGCCTACGTCATGACGCAGCGCCGCTCTGTTCTCAGTTCGTGTATGAAAACAATAAACAACTAGAGAACAGGAGCAAAGCGACTGAGCTCGTCCTTTGGTTTCGACAAAATATAATCAGAAAGAGGACTGGAAAATAACTGAAAACGACGAAAAGCACGCGTACATCGAAACTGGAGGCGCAGTCTTCCTTGACACGAAGCATTTTTGAATTTAGGTGTCAAACGAAGTCAGAAGTCGACGCTCTCTACCCCTTCCTTAGCCCCTTCCCTTTGCTCTTTCCTCAATAGCACATTGCTGTTTGTTATGCAGTTACCGGAGAATCGCTTTCTCACTCGTCTTCCTCCACCACCTCTTCACTCCCTTACCCCAGTCTCTCTGGCCCCATGTCCCGCTGGCTCTTCCCTTGGTCCGGCTCAATCAAAAAGCGGGCCTGTCGGTACCTTTTACAGCACTACCTCGGTCACTTCCTCCAGGAGCGACTGAGTTTGGAGCAGCTCAGTTTGGACTTGTACAACGGCAGCGGGGTCATCCGAGATATTAACCTTGATGTCTGGGTAAGCGACCCATAATTTTCACAATAGATAAAATTCTTGGCACGACAGTCTAAAAATAAACAACACCGGTCAGCATCTTTCGTATTGAAGTGACTGACTAGCAGGTAAATGTCGCCATAGTATAGATGTAGCTGTGTGCCGTTGGTATGAAGAAAAATATATGCGTGAGCTATACATGTACGCGTCAAAATTATGTCTGAACACCCTGCTCACGACAGCCAACTTCCAAGCCATTTTAAATAATCAACGGTGATTTACGTGGGTGAGAACGTGCAGATCCTTTGCCCTTCGTTCCGGTGATGCCCGTGTTCGTCATCCCCTTTGGCAGTCGGTGAACGAGCTTTTGGAGTCTGTGGGGGCTCCCCTGGAGATAGTAGAAGGTTTCTTGAGCAGCATTGCTGTGACCATACCGTGGGCGGCTCTCGTTACTGACCACTGCACCTTGGTTGTCACTGGTCTACAGCTGACATGCCGGCCCAAGTACAGGACCAGTAAGTAATGATGTTATACTTCATGGTCTAGAAGTGATAAATTACCATGTCATTTGTCATCAACGTTAAAAAGTAGTTAACAGTAATAAAATTACTCCATATAGACAAGGAGCAATGTGATTCCAAATTGCATTCTGTTAATACTAATTAGGTATTATTGACTGCTATTGCAGAAGACACGTTTGTCCAAAGCTTGTATACAAAATAATTCTTAAACTTTACTAGTTTACACATTTTATTTTTTTGAAGCAATTTAAGGCAAAAACCTTTCTTTAGCAGGCTTTGGAAGTGTCCCTTTTGAAACTTTCTCTTTATTTTTACGGTACATTTTATTTTGCCTAAAGTGAATTTTTAAGTGGCCCTTGACTCTGAGTATGATTATGTTTAGGTGGTGTCTGGGACTCTCAGGGCTGGTCCTCATGCATGACTTCCAGCATGCAGCTGGCACAGGAGTGCCTGAAGGACCCCCCTGAGGCGTCCGAGGAACCGCCTGCACCTCTGGAAGGGCTAGAGATGTTTGCTCAGACTATCGAGACTGGTGAGATTAATTTTCCATTTTTCTGTATTGTGTTGTTCGACTTCACTGTTATCAGAAAATGGATATTACTTCTGTAGATGCAGCACCTGTGCCAGGGGTGTAAGAGCAGAATACACAACCGATTAAAACTCCCCCTTGTCTTATGCAGTGCTTCGTCGGATTAAAGTCACTTTCCTGGACACCATTGTCCGTATTGAACACCAGCCTCTGGACCTAAATACTGGCATTGCCTTGGAGGTGCATATTAAACGGTTAGTTTCTGTGTGCATTTTTGTGTGCATACAAGTATATAAATACTTGTATGTAAAAAGAGTTGTGTATATTTCTAAATTTAATTACTCTGCATTGCATTGTGTCTTTGCTGGGGTTCTACATGATGAACATGTGAAATACCTTTGACTTTTGTTTTAGTGTTGTTTTTGTTGAGCAGATCAGCACAGAACCTTATGGTGATGTAGTGTCTGTAGCTGTGGTGCTTGGCATTTATTTTGTATTATAGGAATGATAATGAAAGGTACAGATACCTCTTAAAATCGCGATATTCATGAACACTGAATATTCAAGACCCCTTCCCCAACAGCGACATTATTGAGCCTACATGAACGCGATCGGCAGAATATACCAAGGGCGACTCCCACCCCTCAGTTACAACAAAATATACCACTCAAACCCCCAGGGGGGCTCTTGGCTGCAAATTCCCGGGCTGCCGTTTGTTGCCAGTCTGCTCCTGTATCGAGATTGCTCTCTGAGAGGCAGGCATTGCTGTACATGATTTGCACTCTATTGTGAAACAGCAGATGAGTTATTGCAACATCTGGAAGTTGTAAAAAATCTCTCATATAGTCAAGGAAGTGCTCTCATTTAGTCCTGTTTTTACAGTTAAACTTCTTGTTTTGTATTGGTTTCTATCAGATGGATTATGGATTATAATTTGTGATTTAGGAACGTATGACGTGAAAAAACACATCAAAGGTTGCAACATTTATCTGGGAGGTACTGGAGGGATCTCAGTAATGCAAGGTTAACTCGTACTCCTCCTTGTGGTTTGGTGATGTATTTGCAGGCTTGATTACTGTGACGAGGCAGTGCGTGACTCTAGTCAAACTGTGCCCGTGGACATCCACCAGCCCCCTGCCATCTTACACAAGATCCTGCAGCTCAGTGCCATCCAGCTCTTCTATGAGACCTTTGGTGTGCCTCAGGTACGAACATTGTCCTACCTCAGGTGTATGACGTGTGTCCCTGCGAGTGTGGCCTTGAACCCGGCCTTCGCAGTTAAACAGACCATGGACCCTTTCCGCAACCATCCCATATTTTCAGCATCACATTTTATTTTTATGTGATGCTGACAGCTTCAGTAATGCTAGATTTTTGTTGTTAGCCTGTATAGCTTTTTGTTGTGTCAGACAGTTTCCAAAATTAAATTTGCAAGAATTTTCTATTTTTACATTGTATTTTACATATAAGAAATAAAATATTTTTCGATGGTGTTAGTAAGTCGCTCTAAAATATTTATTGTTTGTTCTTTCTTGTGGATGGTTTATTGGTTGTTTGCACACGGTGTGCCGTGGATAGTACTGTCGTGTTGCACCTCCAGAGACCAGGGATTGAGTCTCCACCCTGACCCCCTGTGTCATCGTGGGGCTTCCTCTGATGTTTTGTGTTTTGTTCTGACAGTTTAACTCTTGTTGAGTTCATTGTCAGAAATTGATGATGAACACGAGGCCTGTGGTCATATCTGGAAGCATTTCTAAACCGCTGCCTTCCCCCACTGTCCAGGACGGCCTTGAGCCTGACAGTGACAGTGAGGGACGCCCCCCAGCGGAGCAGCGGGAGACCCCCGCGACCCCGCAGCACCCCCTGCTGATCGGGAGCTGCTCTGGCTTCATGGAGACCACTGTGAAGATCAAACAGAATGAGGCACTGCCTGGACCCAAGGTGCAGAGACCGGGCCGTTTCCTGTGCCTGCCTTTGGTCCCGTCCTCAAACACTCAGCAACAATTTGTCTGGGTCCCTTTTTTCTTACATGTTTGCCGTTTCATAGCTTGTGTTTCCTCACCGTGGATGTTTGATTGAATTTTTTCTGACATGTTTAGTTTCACTGTCTTAATCCCTCCCTCCTAACCTTTCCCCCTTCCTGTCTTTTAAGTCTCCTGTTTTCTCTCTTACTCGCATTCTCTTTTGTTCCCACCCTCAGCTGGAGTTGGATGGAAAGCTTGGCTGTCTGCATTTGCTGCTTTCCCCAGACCAGATCATGCACTTGATGGACCTCATGTCAGCACTCTGCATTGATACGGGTACAGTACCCTCCACTGTTGAATAACCCTCTTTACTGCATGATGTAATGATGTACACTGTACACTGACACACACACCTCATTACTGCTCTGTACCACCCATACCTTGGACACACACCTCATTACTGCACTGTATCACCTGTACCCTGTCACACACACCTCATTACTGCTCTGTACTGCCTGTACACTGATACACACACCTCATTACTGCTCTGTACCACCCATACCTTGGACACAAACCTCATTACTGCTCTGTATCACCCATACCTTGGACACAAACCTCATTACTGCTCTGTATCACCTGTACCCTGGTACACACACCTTATTACTGTCCTGTATTACCTGTACCCTGCCACACACACCTCAATATTGCTTTGTTTCACCTGTACCCTGGCACACATACCTCATTACTTCTCTGTATCACCTGTACCCTGTCACACAAGCTTCATAACTGCTTTGTACTGCTTGTACACTGATACACACACCTCATTACTGCTTTGTATCACCTGTACCCTGTCACGCATACCTCAATATTGCTCTGTTTCACCTGTACCTTGGTACATATACCTCATTACCTTATTAATCCTTTCCTTGCTTCTTCCCACCTTCCCACAGAACCCCATTGTGGCGCGGGTGCCCATAGCCGTCCCCTGGGGTCGGAGGACCTGCGGCTGATCGAGGAGGACCTGAGCAAGCAGCTGAATGCTGATGCCGGGGAGCGAGAGCGAGGGAGGGAGGAGGAGGCGGATGAGGAGGCGGAGGGGGAGCTGCTGATCAGCAGCGTGGAGAATGCCGGTGAGGGGCTGGGGAGGCGCGGCAGGGATGTGGCGGCGACGCCGGGGAAGGCACAGAAGAGCTTGTGAGCCGCAGCTGTCGAGTGAGGAAGCCCTACTGGCTCTCTGTTTCAGAAATGTTCTACTCTATGGGGGCGGGCATGAGCAGCAGTGTGATGTCGGGACGATCGGGCAGCGAGCTGTCCGACAGTGACATGGAGTCCTCACTGCACAGCCTGAGCCTGCCGCAGCCACTGTCCCCCGGGGTGAGGAGTACGCACCTGCCAACATCTGCACTCGCATGCAGTACCAGTCAAAAATTTGGACACGCCAAGCTGCCTACGAAGGAGAATTATAGAGTGTCACGTCACATGACCTGGCCACCTGACGTAAATCCAGTACAAATGGTTTTGGAGGAGTTTGGCCAGAGAGTGAAGGAAAAGTGGCCAATGAGAGCTCAGCCTGTATGTGGGAGCTCCTTCAGGACAGCTGGAAAAGCGGCCAATGAGAGCTCAGCCTGT
>JAODLC010000002.1:25529925-25561983 GCA_026781145.1 Hippopotamyrus pictus
AACTGGCGTAGAGGAGACAATAGGGTCAGCCAGTCACTGGAGCAGCTGGGGTTAAGGGCCTTGCTCAAGGGCCCAATGGTGGAATCACTCTGCTGACCCAGGGATTTGAACAGGCAACCTTCTGAGTCCCAACCCACAAGTTATTATTATTTTTGTTTTTTGGTCAAGGCATAATTCCATATGGATTATTTTATTGTTTTGTTGCCTTTATAATTATTCTAAAATTTAGAGAATAGTACAAATAAATCTTTATATGAGTAGGTATGTCCAAACTTTTAACTGGTGTTGTAGGTGTGCAGGCATGCATGACGGACATCACCACAGGGTTCCCTGGGTGTCGTTCCCCAGGGCCAAATTCTGTCAACCCCATAAAGCCAAAGGGAGCTGCCCCCTCATAATATGGTGCGTTCTATGTGCCCTCGGAATTCGGATTCCGAGTTTTGGAGCCGGAAGTCACGACATGCGCATTCCCGTTTCTGAGAAGGGTCTAACTGCAGACGCCTGTAGAGTGGATCTCCACCGGAAATACGTCACCTCCACAGGAAACACGTGACCTCAACTCTATGTTACAGCGGAATTTCAGTTGTAAAATTCTGGCGAATAAACCCTAACCCTAACGGGTCACGTGTCTGCTGTGGAGCTCCACTTTACATCCTTAAAGATCACGTGTTTCCTGTGGAGGTGACGTATTTCTGGGGGAGCTCCACTCTACAGGCATCTGCAGCTAGATCCTCTTGCCATTTTGGGGATCTAAGAAATATCTTGTATCAGCACTGAGAATCCCGACTTCAGAATCCAAGATGGCTGCCCCCTTTATCAACAGAAGGGAAAGTTGTAGTTTTATACTGTTTAAGCACTACTTCTCATTTGTGGCTCATTAAATCGGTCGCACATACTATACCGTCCAACTTATATGTGGACATGTAGCTATGGAGTTTTATTCGTAAAGCACCGCGCGTAATGTGTTATCAACTGATATTGCTAACAGTGGCTAACAATTAACCGGGCTAGAATTGGATTCCATGATTAGTCGGATTATTTGTCGGATTTAAGGTGGTTCGGGCTAATTGTAAGTGAACGAAGATAAAGGCCATTTAAACTTAGGTACTTTAAATATGACAAGTTGTCTGGCTGAGCAAAAAATCTTGCCTTTTCATATGGGTCCATGGTATTGCTACTTCTGTGGCAAATGGAACATATCCGACTCGGTTTTCTCGAGTTTTTAGCGGATGTGACGTAATATCGGAATCCGAAAATCGGATCCGAAAGCAAATGAAACGCTCCAAACTTTTGGCCACCCCCTTTCTCCCCTCTCAGCTGATGATGAACTGCCCCAGGCGTTACCCTGTGCCAGGAGCGCTATCCAGCCTGCCACACAGCACCAGGACCCCAGGTACCCTAACCACTCACACAGGGCCAAAGCACACACACACGCACAGGCGCACACACGCACATACACACCTGTTTATATGTTGTGAATTTTCGCCTTGTATCGTATTGAGGACTTGCAGTCTTCATGACAGGTGTTGTCTTCCTGTTGGGTGTGAAGCCTCCCCTCCATATGGCTGTGGAGGAGGTGCATCTTCACTGCTCTGCTCCTGGGGGTTGGCTTTGCTGGGGAGTTAGTACTTTGTACTTTAGTACTTTGCTTGCTTTTGTTGGTTCGCACTCTGAAACCTGTACGCTTTGCTTCCCAGGGCGCTCCTCGCAGCGCGCCCCCCCCGAGCCCCTCAAGCCCGACGCCTTGCTCCGCCTCTCTTTGGGCGGACTCACCCTCACGCTGCTAGAGCACGAGCCTCCCGGGCCTGGGTCCGGGGGGACGCTGCCCCCTCTGGCCGAGGTGTCTCGGGTCTTCTTCAGTGAACTGGCCTACTTCAAGGATACCATGTTCAGCGGTCAGGACTTCAGCCACCTGAGGCAGAACTTCGTCAAAGCCTGCCCTCATTCCCACCTCAGGTGTGTTACCCATCATGTCAGCTTCTCAGGGAGACCTGCTGAACAGTGGTCCAGTTTCCATAAGACAGAGAATCATGATACTGATGATAGTAAAGTTAGTTAAAATAGGTATAGTGCAGTGGTAGTAATGACCTGTGATTTCCCATGACCGCCTGCAGCCATCTTGCTGTCCTTACTGGTGATGGTAATGACCTGTGATTTCCCATGACCGCCTGCGGCCATCTTGCTGTCCTTATTGGTGATGGTAATGACCTGTGATTTCCCATGACCTCCTGCGGCCATCTTGCTGTCCTTACTGGTGATGGTAATGACCTGGGATTTCCCATGACCGCCTGCGGCCATCTTGCTGTCCTTACTGGTGATGGTAATGACCTGTGGTGTTCCATGATTACTTGTCCTCATGTCCTACTCTCATTGCGCATCTCCTGGAGTTTGTCTCTCGGCCAAATACGCCCTACGACTGTGCTGTGTAGCTGAGCGTGTCGACGCCCTCCCTCTCCCATCCCCTCTTGGGCAGGATTACGGGAGCGGCGGTACAGGTGTCGTGTGAGATGCGAAGCTCGGGTCGGCACGCCCGGGAGGTGACCTCCGACCTCTCGTTCAGCCGGCTGGAGCTGCTCGAGTGCCTGTTGGAGGCGGGAACACCGGAGTATACAGAGGTGAACTGCAGCAGCAAACATCTGTGGGACTGAGGTCCAAGCTCACTGCACACAGTACTACTGTACAGTGATGTATATGAGTGTTAGACTGAACCCAGCACACAGACAAACTGTGACTTTATTGCAGTGCAGCAAAATGTTTTCCTGAAGGATCTCTTTTCCCTGAGATGTATTTTTACAGTTTCTGTCTTTCTGTTGCCATCACACTGACTCGATGTCTTTTTCTCTGTGTGTTTTCCAGCTTCTGCAGTTTCACAGAGCTGGCTCATTCCCCATGGGAGCTATGACCAGACCCTGCGCTGTCCTCCACTACACTCTAACAGAGAAGCAGCACCGCAGGGTTTGTCTGGTTATGTGTGGGAGCGTGCATATCTGCGGTGTGTACGGAAGCGTGTGCGTACGGAGTGTGCGTGTGTGTCTGAGGGGTGGGTTCGGGAGTGTATGCATGACCTGTGCCGTGTCTCCCTGCCGCAGACCGGATCGAAGCAGAAGCAGCTTCGCAGAGACAGCACGGTGCGGCTGGACCTAGCTGAGCTGACGGCCGAGTTGGACCTGGACGTGCTGAACAGGCTGGAGACGCTGAGTCGGGCTCTCGGCCACACCCCCTCGCAGCCGCGGATGCCCCTGAAGGTGGCGCTGCCCACCCACCGTGCCCCCAGCACCGCCGCGTCTCCTAAACCAAAATATTCTCCGTTTAACTGGCCCCCTGGTCCCTCTGTACTTCTCCTCCAGATGCAGACCTGCGAGCTCCACTCCTCCCTGACCGTGCTCTCCCCGCACGCGGTTCTGAAGGTCCGCTTCCCCATTCCAGACCTTCGGCCCGCGGGTGAGCGTCGCCCGCCCGGCCGCCGGGCTGTGCGGGCCGAGACCCTGAGCCTGGAGCTTTCCCACCTGGAGCTCCGCACTCACCTGGGGCCGGAGTCTGTGGGCGGGGCCCACCTGGGCCGCTTGCTGGAGGCCAGCTTCAGCGACCTTCACGGTGAGCTTTTAGGGAGACTGTGGGCCCAGTTAGTAGGAAGTGGCTGTTATTCCCGTTTTACCTCCGCTCTTCTCCCTTTTCCTTTTCCTTCCCCCTCTCTCAGGCGTGTATGAAGGCTGGGAGGGCGGCCCCTTCCCCTGCATTCGGGTCCAGAAGAGCCCAGACTCCCAAACCGCAGACAGCACACCCAGGTGAGTGTGCGAGTGCCGACTGGCCAGAGGGAGTCCCAGCATTCCGAGTCTCAGCAGACAGAGCGACATGACTGCTTCGTGATGTCATTGCCGGTGCTGTCTCTCTGCTCCTTTTCGTGGTGTCACACCTGGCGGTCGCATCCTGCCCAGGGTTTAATGGCATGTGGGCCCCCCCCCCCCCGTAGAATCTCCGTGAGGGTGACCTGTGGGGCTGCTGAGGGCCCTAGCCGGCAGTGGCCTGAGGGCAGCCGGGTGACCGGCCTGGCCATGGATGGGGACCTGGCCTCTGTCTCCATGGACACCCCCTGTGAGCTGAGAGAGAGGGAGAGCTCCCCCTTCTCCTCTAACCGCACCATGTTCGAGACCGAAGAGGTACGCGAGGCCCCTGCCGGGGCCCTCAGACACGGGGCCCTTCACTGGACCCTGCTCTCCCATGTCGTCATTCTGTGCTCTGTGAAGTTACAGTAATGAATAGCAGGATCGGACTATTCAACCCCAGTCAGACCATTTAACCGCATTCTTTTGCTTGATCAAAAAAAGAAAGATAAAGAAGAAGAAGTTGCCGTGGAGCTCTGAGTTGATTGGCCGCCTCATTTCCCGCCTCCTGTGTCTCTCCGCTCTTCACGCGTCTCAGATGGTGATCCCCGCGGACCCCGTGGAGATGCAGGACTTCCAGGCTCAGTGCGTGTCCCAGAGCCAGTGCGTGGTGGACATCACACTGCCCCTGGCCGCAGTGCTGCTTCCCAGCAAAGAGGCCTATCAGAGCATATATAACCGGTAGCTGCAATGCCTGCCATACCGCACTCTTCCTGGAGGGGGCTCACTACCCTGCTGTGCCTTTTCAGTTTCACTAGACATATTTTATATGGATATATTTATTCATTTTCAATTACCCCTTTTTACATATCAGTTCATTTATATCTCTTTCTCTCAAACACACACATATGTATGTTTATCAAATGTGTGTGTGTGTGTTTGTTATTATTAGATGTAATCATTAGATTTCCCCACAAAGTGACAAAAACCTGTAACCTTTTACCTTGTGGGTACATTTTTCAGGTCCCCACAAGGGGAAACTCAATTTTATAAAAACCTATAATCTGTAATTAAAAATTAAAAATGCCGAAAGTCCTGTATTTTGTTTTGTTACATAGGTTAGGGCTGGGTAAGGTTGTCATTCTTGGGATTATGGTTTTTCCCATAGAAAAGAATGGATGGTCCCCACAAAGATACAAACACGTGTGTGTGTGTGTGTGTGTGTGTGTGCGCATGTGTGTGTGTGCGTGTGTGTGTGTGTGTGTGTGCGCGTGCACGTGTGTGCGTGCGTGCGTGTGTGTGTGTGTGTGTGTGCGCGTGTGCACGTGTGTGTGTGTGTGTGTGTGTGCGTGCGTGTGTGTGTGTGTAATAGCCATCGATGCTGACATGGCATCAGTCTTCCAGATAGCTACCTACCTCCTCCATATGAGCCCCTCGTATTTTTTGCAGTTTATAGCACAGTTTAGTGCAGTGTTTATCGCCATGGATACAGCTGAGTATGGGCAGATACTTCACCCTGTCCACTTGAGCCCCACATTGTAGATGAGTGAGACAAGGAGCATATGAAACAAACAGCAGTGGCCCCACTCAGCACCCCCCCCCCCCATGGACTGGGAATGTCCAGTCCAGAGTGTGAGCCAGAAGATGTTGCAATAGTTTAAAACTGTTTATGGCTGATCCCATATTACGCAACAGCCTTTGCTACACAATTAAGTTCTTATTATTATGATGTTCAGCAACCCTTTTCTGATTCTTTGATGGTTCTGTTGTGCTACATCTGTCCTGCTCTTTCTCCCCACCACTGTTCCAGGATCAACAATGACCTCTTAATGTGGGAACCCGAACCTTCGACACCCTTGGGTTCCTCGGGGCCGCAGAACCCGCCTTGCCAGGTTCCTCGTTCCCAGGAGGATGAGTTCCGCCTCTGCAAGTCGGCTTTTCGGCTGGGTGGGTCCCTGTTTGCTGCCGTGTGCAGTGAGGCCCAGTTTGCCGCCGTGTGCAGTGAGGCCCAGTTTGCCGCCGTGTGCAGTGAGGCCCAGTTTGCCGTCGTGTGCACTGAGGCCCTGTTTGCCGCCGTGTGCAGTGAGGCCCTGTTTACCACTGTGTGCAGTGAGACCCTGTTTACCACTGTGTGCAGTGAGACCCTGTTTACCACCGTGTGCAGTGAGGCCCTGTTTGCCGCTGTGTGCAGTGAGGCCCTGTACCTCTTGCTAAGCTGCAGTTTGCTACGCTGTGCTGTTTGTGGTGATGGATCACTGTACCGTGTCTTCGTGGTTTCATACAAATGGCTTCTATATTCTCAATCTCAGACTCGGACTCAGAGGAGGAGGAACATCAGTTCCTCACGGCCAAGGAATCTGTAAAGCACAAGAGGGCGGAGCAGTGCTCTAGCCCCTCCCAGAATTTCCTCTCCCTCACCATTCACATTGGCCAGGGGCGTCTCCAGGTCATGACGGACAGCAAGGTGAGCGAAGGTCGCGGTGGTGTCTGTTCTTCTGTGTGAGGCCTTATTTTGGGGATGAAATATTACTGTCCATATTCCAGACAGGACAGTGCTTTTCCACATTTGCTTGCGTAGTTGGAAAGATTATGACATTTTATTGCGCTGTTAAACCGCATTTTTTGTTCAGGGTGTGAATATACTTGTGTGTTTGTCTGCACCTCACTGTCATATATTGCCTGCCTGAAGGGGGAGACAGGGCGCCCTGTGGAACACAGCCATGGAGAGCTTATATTGGATGTGAAAGGGGGGAAGATATTTAGTGTAACACAACATCAGGGCAACCCCTACCTCAACTTTCTGTGTCTTGAGAGCAAGAGAGTGGAGCTGTACCATAAAGGTGAGAAAATAAGCAATGACTTATACCTCCTCATTTAAATAATGTGTTTAAGGATGTGTATATATCCGAATGTAGCCTGACCTCTGTAGGAACTAAATCTGTGAATGAACACCTTTCTGCAGCTGTGGTCCCAGACTCCCCGATTCCAGTGCGACTGGACGTTCCTAGCTTTTCACCCCCCGAGTATCTGCACGCCACCGTTTATCCCTCAGAAGCAGGGGTCAGCTGCATTGGGGGCAGGGAGGTTGGAGCTCAGATGCTGTCGACGGCCATCAGGATCACGTTGGACCTCCAAAGGAATGTGAAGGTTAGTCTGGCATCTCCATTTGCGTGGGACTGCGTGATTATCGGGCCTCGTCAAGATCGTGGTTCTGCTCTTTTTTTTTGTTTAAATAAAGGAGAGTAACCTTTGAACCTAGCATGTGCATGTCTCTGCCTTTGTAGGAGTTCCTGGTTGCTCTTCGTCTCCAGGGAGCCACCCTGCGGCATCACATGGCATTAACCAATCACAGCTGGCACGAACAGGTGACCATTCTCTTTAAACTTTTCCCAAATGAAGGTTTCTGGGTATACTGCCATCTTTGACACAGCTAAACAGTTGACTTTGGAACCACCTACTGTTAATATTGGCTGGTGGCAGTGAGACAGCTGATCTAGATCAATGGTTTTTACACCACGTACCATCTCAGAAATACCACTAGAGGGAGCTTGCATACCACCAGTGTTATGTTAGTTTGAGAAGCACTGGGTTGTTTACTGACCCATGGCAATGTGATTGGCAGCTGGTGGATTTCCTGGATGTGATTGATGACCCCATCCTGGGCTACACACCACCTGCTGTAATCACGGTCCTACACACTCACCTGGCTGCCTGCGCGGTCGATTACAGGTACCGTAGCCACCGTGACGTCATCTTTTAGAGAACGGCGTTTAGAAAAGGAGCATGATCTCTGCCCTCCCTGTCCCCCACAGGCCGCTGTACCTTCCTCTGCGTGTGCTGTTCACTGCAGAATCCTTCTCTCTCTCCAGCAACATAATCGTGGACACTGCAACCTTTCACCTCAGGTAACAGCTGTAGCGGCAGCTTCCGCAAAAGCTCACTTATGAACGTTTCGATTCACACTTTTGTGCACCAGCTAAAAGGTAAGCTGAGGTCTGTATACATGCATAGAGCTCTGCGGTTTGATGATAACAGATCGTGAACAGTTAAAATGTGCCCATGATTTGCCTGTACAGAGAGATCATTATTATCGCTCTACAGTCAGGCTTGCCAAGTTTGGTCAGCTGGCTTGGGTGAGATTTTCAAATTGAGACGAGTCTGCACACACATTTACATGTATGTAGCAGTTTTATTACATTGTAGATAGTCTGTAGGTTTTGCAAACTACCCCAGCGCTTTTGATGCAGCTAGTTTTAGGTTTATAATGGAATAATACTGTATAGATTTGCTGTAAGATTTCCTGCGTGAGCTTGAGAATCTGAAAGCATGAGTGATACACCAGATGCATCAGAGTTGGCAACCCTGTACAGTACACATCAGTTGCGTTTCTGTGGCTCAAAACACGTATCTAAAGATTTGTTCATCAAATCCATTTTGACACACCAACAAAATCTCACCTGATATGAGCTGAAAGCACCTGATACGAGCTGTCCTAGCGGTCCACTTCACACCTGCACGTAATGGTTCCCTTCCATTTTGAAGGTCACTCGACGTCATCCCCCAGTTCTCGAGAAACTGTTGTATACGTTGACGGTCGTTCCTGCCATTAGAATTTCAGGTTCCACCCTTTACCAGGTTTTTAGTCATTCCCAGTGTTTCTGTTTCACCTTGTTTTTGCCTACTGCTGTCTTAGAAATTTTGAGTCTATAAGCAACCTGTCGTGTAGCCTTTTGTCAGTAGAACCAGGATTAAACCAGGACTTAAAAATGCAGATTTAAAAAATATATATATATATACATATGCAGTGGTCTCTTCATTTTTTCTACAGCTGTGTATTGTGAGTAGTGTGCAGTGACGAAGGGAGGAGTATGAAGGGGTGGGTGACTGAATCCAGCTGCGTTTCATTTGTCAGGTTCATCCTAGACGACTCGGCGCTGTACCTGTCGGATAAATGCGAGAGTGATGCCGTCGATCTGAGAAGAGGTAGGACCTGTATGCTCAAAATACCTCCATGGAATGGAGGCGTAGGTGTCTGACAATGCCTTTACGTCATATGCTCATAAAGATGTGTCACTTATATCTATGCTTGCTTCAGCCTCTTTGTAACCGTCGTGTGCATGTGTAAGTGGGTGTTTACATTTGGTGTAATACATTTACAGTTGTTTAGCAGATGCTGTTGTCCATAGAGACATAACAGAGGCAGATGGTACATCACAAGCAGCCAACTAAGCATAAGCGTGACTCTTGAGTTTCCAGTGATAAGGAGCTTTTCTCTCTTTTGACCCGCTAGACTATGTTTGCGTGGTGGACATCGATTTGCTGGAGCTGGCCATCACCACCTGGAAGGGCAGCGAATCCGGGAAGCCGGTGGGTCAGATGGAGATCAGACAGGGCTCATCAGAACCCCATCGAATGTGATATTCGGTGTGGGCTCCGCTGTCAGCTTGACTTGGGATCCTGTGACGTGCTGCAGGAGAATCGCTTTGTGGAGTTAGTGGAGATGCGAAATGTCCGCCACCAGGGTGGTCTTACGGTCTCTCTATGGCCCCTCCCATAGAACCAGCCCCTCTTCGAGCTGCGCTGCTCTAACAACGTGGTCCACCTGCACACCTGCGCAGACTCCTGTGCCGCCCTGCTCAACCTGCTGCAATACCTGGTGTCCCGTGGTGACCTGCACCCCCCTCCACGGCACACTTCCCCCACTGAGATCGCGGGACAGAAACTGCCGGTAAGGGGCCTCAGTGCAATGCGCAGATCCGTGCTCCTCCCTCGGTTATGGAATGACGGATGGTGTCTCCTGAGAGAGATGGGTGTTCTGAGCCATGTATTGTGGCCCGACCTCCCCCAGCTCTCAGAAAGCCCCGCCAATGCACCACCCTGCCCTCCTGCTGAGACCGCGGAGATCAACCAGTATGATCTGACCGATGCTTTGATTGATACTGAGAAGAGTCAACGGGACGAGGTGGATCCCGGTAAGAATATGCACCTGTAGAACTTGGGCTTTAAGAAAGAATTAGTTTAGTTCAGGCAGTTTCCGGGGTTACGAATGACATTGTTCCCTAATTCTGTCTTTAATTCAAATTCGTACGTAAGTTGGAACAATAATAATGCAGTGCATAACATTAATCATTATAATAATGCAGTGCATAACATTAATCATCATAATAATGAAGTGCATAACATTAATCGTAATAATAATGCAGTGCATAACATTAATCATAATAATGCAGTGCATAACATTAATCGTAATAATAATGCAGTGCATAACATTAATCGTAATAATAATGCAGTGCATAATAACAGTAATAATACAGTAATACTAAAAGTAACTACATTTGATACTGTACTTTGGGCTGACGAATTGCTGAGGCGGGACAATGTTTCCGTGAGCGTTATCTTACGTTATTACGACCTATTGTATGTAACTCATATTTTTAACATATAAGCTTTATATGGCAGTCCGTTCATAAGCATGAGTTGTCCGTAAGTTGGACATCCTTAACCTGGGGACTGCCAGTATTGCTCTGTAAATGTAAATGCAGAGTTTGAATCTCTTGGTTTGAAGCTGTTGATCTTGCTGTTGTTTGGGGTGGGTTCGCTAGCTTCTACAGCGTTTGTACAGCGCAACTCGCCTGTCTCCGTCTACCTGTTTCCTGGAGAGGACACCAAGCCCCATTCACTCCCAGAAGGGGAGGATCTAGACCCTGATGGACTGGGGAGTGCAGCCAATGAGCTGCAGTGTGACATGGGGTCAGAGGCGGAGTCAGAGAGCTCCACAGATAACGACGACTTCTGTATCCTGGAGGCTCCTGGGATGGGCATCCCGGTGAGTTCGCTTTGTTTATTACTTTGCTTTTCCTTCCTGGTTATGCACCTTCCTAGTATCCAGTGCGAAATCCTGTTCCTTACACTGCACCCCCTGCTTCAGCCCAGAGACGGGGAGCCAGTGGTCACCATGCTATGCCCCGGTCCCATCCTGGTGAAAGATGGGTACTTTTCCCGGCCCCGGGGCAGCTCCGACCTGCTACGTGCCCCCTCCCGCTTTCCCGTGCCCCAGAGCCGCGTGGTGCTCAGGGAGGTGTCTGTGGTGTGGCACCTGTACGGGGGCAAGGATTTCGGGGGCCGGCCCCTCTCTGCCCATGCGCAGCATAGCCACAGGTACACACCATGCAGACGGAGAGGTGCATCACAGCTGTGTACATTACAGAATGCAGAAATTAAAGTTTTATTTTGTAATTTCGTAGTAATAGCATTAATGAAAATGGTAGATGGTTTATTGAGTTACGAACAGTTATACCTGTCTTGTCATGTATGCTCTATATGTTTCTTCTTATCACCACATTCCTCTCATCCTCCTCTAGGGGGCGCTCTGCTCCTCCTGGGGCTCGTGGCTCCCCGTCCCGATCAGCGGCCCCTCCGAGGCCCCAGAACTCATGGCGCTGGGCGGGTGGAAGTGGAAGACAGCACAGCCTCCTGATGGAGATTCAGTTGACTAAGGTCTGTGTGAATGTGGGAGCTTTTGACTCGAAAGGTGATGATTTTGAGCACTTTCCCTTTGGAAATGGGCAACACATTTCTACCTAGACAATTTTGACCTCGGTGGGCAACTTACTGAGATCTTCCAATCAGAATGCTAGCACCCGATCACGTGACCGACTTGGAGCTTCAGCGTCTATCTTTGCAGTGTCCATCTCCCTGGCAATAGATTTGCTCTTCTCTCACTGGTTGTTGCCAGCTGTCCATTGTCATGAATAGTTGCCCTGTATGTCTCACCTGGTTGTCCGTTGCTGGAAACACTGGCCAGGCAGCATTGCATAAAAAGTTGCCCTCCGTACCTTAAGTAAGCTGACATGATTTCATTGGAGCTAGACAAGCCAGGGAGGTCTTGGGATAAACACCTGACTTAAATGCAGATACAAATGTGTTTATATGGAGAACAGGATGCATGGAAACGCTCTGCAGGAAGTCCAGTCGCATTGAAAGCAGCATGATGCAGCAGAGCTGCCTCTTCTCGCTGTGTCCCCCCCAGGTCAGCTTTCAGCATGAGTCCTATCCCGTGTCTGGACCCCTCCCTGCCTCCAGCCAGGAGGCGGAGGGCACCTCGCTGGGTGACACCGGCATGGGCGAGCAGCCCCTCTCTCGCCAGGTGTTCATCGTCCAAGAGTTGGAGGTTAGGGATCGGCTGGCCTCCTCCCAGATCAACAAGTTCCTGTACCTGTATACCAGCGAGAGCATGCCCCGCAGGGCGCACTCCAACATGGTGAGGCGGGGGGCGCCGGGGCCCTGCTCCTCCAGCCTCATGTCTGCTGTCTGTCTCTCTCTCTTCAGTTTTTCATGCGTCATTTTTTTGGCGCTTTTCCACTGCCACCAAGAACCAAGCCTTAGGGCAGAGGGTTTTCCACTGGAAATGATGCAAGCCGTACCTGCGTGACATGGCACTGATTACTAACAGGGCTAATGTTAGCGAGACGTTAGCCTTTGATGCTAACATAACACTGAGATTCTCACAGATGTGCTAGGGGAAATTAGCGCGTAGTAAATCGCGATGTGCACCGTGTGAACAGTAAACAAGTGTGTCTTTGGTTTTACGTCACTGTCGCTCTCCAAACACTGCAACGTCTTTACCGAGCCGATCCTTCTGCAGTGGAAAATAGAAGAGCTGGAACCTCTCTCTAACTAGTGTCGCTTCATGGTAAGGGTCGGGTACGGCCTGGTTCCTGTATGCCAGTGGAAAAACGCCTTAAGGTTCCTTTCAAAGCACCAGTCATAGGCGATTTTACCCGGGGTCAGATGAAAATACAATTTGAACAAATTAATTTCAATTTCAAGTTACACTTCATAATGTGGCTTATGTTAGTCATATTAATGTGAAATAATTTATTGTTAGTGTATATAATGTTTTCTACAAATATATTGATCTGGATGAGTGACTGGTTGTGCTCTCTCACCTTGCACACTTGGGAGAAAAGTCTTAAGACAAACCTGGGTGCCAGCGCTGTGATATATGTGTGACCAGGCTGCCGTTAATGGGACTAATGCAATCCCAGTCTATTTAGTGAATGGTTCTGTCTGTATTATTATTAATGATCTATGATTATGGCAGTGACAGTGATAAAGAGTACTGCTCCTCTGTAATGGGGTAAGTGTCTGCTCCCGTCCGCCCTGCGACTAATCTCTCTGTCTCCCAGCTGACCATCAAGGCCCTGCAGGTCTGCCCAGAGTCGGGTCTTGGTGGTCCAGAGTGCTGCCTGAGAGTCAGTCTCCTGCCCCTCCGCCTCAACATCGACCAGGTGCGTCTCCACTGCTCAACAGCTACTATATAGTACTATAGTAGTAATTACACATTTGTATAATTAAGTTGATACTCTCATTTTTTAATTATTTGTACCCACCTGGCTGGGCTAGCGCTATGCTAATCAGTGGTATATTTACAATATTTATTATTCATTTAATTAATATTATTAATATTCGTTTTAATTGACGAATAATGAGACTCGGAACACTCCAGAAGATGCTGATGATGTCTGTCTGGCTTCTCTGTGTCCCAGGATGCACTGTTCTTTCTGAAGGACTTCTTCAGCAGTCTGGCTGCGGGTGTGAACCCCTACCTCCCCGTGGAAGCAGCGGCTGAGGGTGAGCCGGGGGCGGGCATGGGGATTCCCCGTCTTATGGCGTTCACACGACGGTTTATGTCATACAAAGATTCCACGGGGCTGTAAAATGGGGGGAGGGGGGTATTGGTTGGGCAATTGTAATTTCATTTTGCAAACAAAATGTGTGAACTTCAGGGGTCATGAAAAATTGAAAGTCTATGATTTGATTTAGTAAATAAACCAACCCCTCTGAAAACCCCCAGTGTTCGGGGGCTGGAAGCCCCTAGTCTGATATTCGCGGCGTGTAGATGTGGCGGCGGTCCTGTGTCACCCCGATCTTTATAAGTCGTCACCTTCAACACCTCCAGCAAAGGCAGACGAGTCGCCAAAACCGTCAGGGGAGCCGGAGCCCGCCGCCAGCCTCGGCCAGGACCTCGGCGGGTCCATGGAGACGACCTACAGCGAGCAGAGCTCATCCTCTGCCGGATCCTCCTCTTCCTCGGATCAACCGATTTACTTCAGGTGAGGCAGGTAGATGCACATATAGGAAGGTGTTGATATAACAAGGTTACGAAGTGAAGTGTTTCTATGCAGTGATTCCCAACCCGGTCCTCAGGGACCCGCCGCACTGTCCACAGTTTTGCTCCCTCCCAATTGCCAGTAGGGAGCCAAAGTATGGACTGTCTGACAGGGAGCTGGAAGGGAGCAAAAACGGACAGTGTGGGGGTCCCTGAGGACCGGGTTGGGAATCACTGACACTGTAAGGTAAGGTAACGCAGCGCAGTGCAGGGAAGGAGGCGTCACTTAAATGCCGCAGTAAATAACGGAATAAGAATCAGAAAGAAGAAAATGAAACTAGAGATATTTTTCATATTTCATGAGAATTCTAAGATTTTCTAAACATGCTAGTATTAAAATATTTTTAAAAATCAGTTCTGCTCAATTTGAAGCTGCTTGCAGGTTCCCGTGCGTCACGTACGTCAGTGTACTGAGGACCTTTGTCTCTTTGGTGAGCCCCTTTTCACTCTGCCTCTGCAGGGAGTTCCGTTTCACCTCCGAGGTTCCCATCTGGCTGGATTACCACGGCAAGCATGTGGTCATCGAGCAGGTAGGCAGGCTGAGGGAGGGCAGCTCTGCAAGCTGACTTTTACTATAAGTTTCACTTGATCCAAGCTGACCTTTACTATACGTTTCACTCGATCCAAGCTGACCTTTACTATAAGTTTCACTCGATCCAAGCTGACCTTTACTATAAGTTTCACTCGATCCAAGCTGACCTTTACTGTAAGTTTCACTCGAACCAAGCTGACCCCTGATGCTCTTTGCTGAGAAAGTTTATCCTTGGTCTGGAAAGTGGGGACATGCAGAGGATTCAGAAACAGGCTGAATTAGTGTTGTCTGATGCACTCGTGTGCAGGTCTTACTGGTACTGAGGACCAGTAGCTGTGTTTTTAAGAGAAAATAATCCAGACTGCTGGGTTGGCAGTTAAATGACTATAAACAAATAACATCTGTTCCTTATATGCTGCTAAATATGTTTGTACCTTAAGCTGTAGTTGACGTATGTCTTCAGAATGTTTAGGTCAAAGATTTAGTGAAATTAGTATGCCGATTTTGTGAATTGGACCCTACTCATGACCTTTGACCTTTGCCTTCTCCAGTCTGATGAGACCTGTGCTGGTGTTCTTTATCCCCAATCCTGCTTACTGAGTTCCAGTGGCCCATGTGTGAGTCTGACTTGCTGGTTTTTCTCAGGGTACCTTTGCAGGCATCCTGATCGGACTGGCGCAGCTCAACTGCTCCGAGCTCAAGCTTAAGAGACTGTGCTGTCGGCACGGGTAACAGTTCACCGCTTTTACTTATTTTCTTTTTCTCAAATCCGATGAACCGTACCTGCTTCTTGCCCACTATGTGCACGGAATGATCAATATTTAGGTTTAAATTTTTTGCGTGAATGTGAGGAAATTTTTGCACGTCGTACTGACGAATCAGGATGGTGAAAATTAGGATGTATGGATTTGCATGTTTTTACGTTTCCTAGGCTGTTGGGCGTGGACAAGGTCATCCAGTATGCTGTCAACGAATGGCTGACTGATATCCGAAAAAACCAGCTGCCGGGAATTCTGGGAGGAGTAGGTCCCATGCACTCTGTGGTTCAGCTCTGTGAGTAAGGAGGATAATTCTGTGTGTGTCCATGTAAGTTTGTGGTGTAAAACACCATACGTTTGATAACTTAAGTATTTAAGGTCTTGGAGCCATTAATGTGACTGTTGAAGGCCTCGGCTTCTGATCTCGATTTCTCGATGTTTGTTGAGAATGATTAAATGCTGTCGTCATGAACCCCCCTCCAGTTCACGGTGTGAGAGACCTGTTCTGGATGCCCATCGAGCAGTATAGGAAAGATGGCCGCATCATCCGGGGGATCCAGCGAGGGGCGGCCTCTTTCGGCACGTCCACAGCCTCTGCTGCCCTGGAACTCAGCAACCGACTAGTCCAGGCCATACAGGTATCTGCGTGGCGTACGCACACGTTCACTACTGACTGATACAGGAGGACCCACTCAGTACCGCGACTGTCACTGACTGATATACGCATGCCATCCTTTACGAGGTAATACAAGCGGTTTTCAAGATTTTTTGCATTGGGTACCATCGTTGTGAACCTGGGCAAGGACCAGCAGCAGGACACAGACTGGGTCACTGCTGGTACTCTGTTCTCTCATATATATTCATTAAATGAAGTGAATGCTTCATTACTGACAGATACCCAGGAAGTATCTCAGCGATTCTGTAAATGACAGCTACCTGATACAAGAATTAGGAACATGCGACCATCATTTCACCAAATAATTTTAAATTTGTAAATATCAATTTTTAAGAGCTGAACAAGGTAAATAACTCGGCAAAACTGCATTATGAGCAGTAGGATATGTTACCTTTTGCCGTTTAGGATTTCTCTATTTCTGATGATTCAGAAGCCATTACAACACGTGTCACCTGACTTACACACATGCATTTCGGGCCTCCATTCTCCCTAACCCCATTCCTCTTTACACAGGCGACAGCGGAGACCGTATACGATATCCTGTCCCCGACGCCCCCATTAACACGCTGCGTTTCAGAGGGGCGTCCTGGCTCCCGCCCGCGTCGAACGCATCAGCCCGCCGACCTGAGAGAGGGCGTGGCCAAAGCCTATGACACCGTGAGGGAGGTGAGACCTCGCATTGTGACAAGGCACTCGTTCTGGAAAACTTTTCTGATGGATACCACCAAATTTTGGTGTAGCCATTTTTTTCATGCCAGCCTCAGGGTCTCAGAACCCAGATGTTTCTTGGTTGCTCCCTCTTCATAGCCTCATAGCCCAGTAGTGACTTCAGGAGAAATTTTGAAATGATTAAGCTGACACACTTTTACAGATTATTGTAGTTCTGAGTCACTAACATGAGGAACAGTTTAAATTTTTCCTTTGGCTGCTGAAGACTTTTATACAGTACTGTACCTCCATCTAACACTAGTGGGACCTCGCATAGTTTGAGAACCACGGGAGAGCTGCTTGACCACAGACACAACTGGACCACCAGTCCAATTATAACTTGAATCTGCTTGGTGAGAGAACTGTATCTCTTGTTGCATGCTTGTGTTCTTCCTGCTAATTTTGTCTTGCGTGTCAGGGAGTGATAGACACCGCTCAGACCCTCTGCAACGTGGCATCCCGTGGGCACGAGCAGAAAGGCTTGCCAGGGGCGGTGGGAGGTGTGCTGCGACAGATCCCCCCCACCGTGGTGCTTCCCCTCATTGTGGCTTCTGAGGCTACCTCCAATCTGCTCGGGGGCATGCGGAACCAAATCAAGCCGGACGCGCGGAAGGAGGACTTTTTAAAATGGCGCACCGAAGACAGCCAGGAATGAGATGCAGAGGCTGGGCAGGGGGCAGTGGGAGCAGGGCGGTGTTGAGATAGCGAGCTTTTTCATGCAGAAAAAGTCCACAGAAACACTCTTTAGCAGCTGCCTTCGGAAAGCCGGTGTTTGATGTGGCTTCCAGAATGTGAATATTGTGAGAGTCGAATAGCTGATATTTCACAACTGACATGTTCAGAGGCGGCCATCGCCCACCCCCGCACACCTGGTAGCAAACAACCAGTACCTTTAAACAAGTATGTGGCTTCATATATAGCCACATGAAGACTGTATAAGGAAGCTGTTTGTGTCGCTTGTGATCTTCATAGTAATCCATTACAGAATAATGAAAATGTAAACTGTTTTCCAGAGTTGGTTCTATGCTAAGTAAATAGTTAGTACCGAAAGTAACATTTGTCATGGCCCATGCAAACATTTGGTCGAAGATGGCAAAGGAACTACAATAACGTGGCCTTGCTTTCCAGTGTCGACGGCTGTAGGAAAGGTGTCCATTTTTAACCTTTACCCTAGTATGCACCTGTGTACGTGGTTAAATCCTGTACTGTACAAGCCCTGCCTAAAATCTGTTGCCATCTGTGCCATAAGCTCGGTCTAAATGGGGAACCACCTCAGTACAGTTCTCTTCCTTTTCTTTCCTCCGGTTCCCCCTGTTCTAATCTTTTTATGACTTTTTTTTTTAAGTTTGTGATCGTTGTGCTCCCAACTGTGGAATCCGTTTTCCCAAATCGGGCCATTTCGAGTGCCCTGCCGTTCATATCCTTTTACATATACCAGGCTTGTCTTTGCTATACTAATTAGTTTGCCTTCATGTATTTGTTTTCTTTTGTAATTGATTAACGAGTGTTACTATTATTATTTTCACCTTCTGAATGTGTGTGTCTGTGTCTGTGTGTTAGGGAGGTGTAGGGTGTCTTGTTTTGACTTGCATTTTACATTCTAAGGCTTTTGTTTCAGGAGTATTACATGTAAGGGAAGAGTGTTTGCGTGGGTAACGGATGCATGTGGTGGTCATGCAGCGTTGGCTGGCTGATTGGCTGCTTCTCTTGCACCACAGCCTGTGATTACCATTACCATTATCATGTGCTGTAAGAATGAACTGTATAATACTTAGACAATGTGTAAACAAATTAATACAAAAATAAAAGAAAAATATGTAAAAACTTATGATTCCACTCTGTGCCACACGACATACCAGTGGGGAGTTATTCATCTGATACACAAAAAAAAGGTTAATTGGCTGAAAATAATAATAAATCTGAACACATCTGGTATAATGTACACACAGCTCAGCTGCTTAATTAGAATTTTACTTTGTGCGTTTTGAGTGAACAATGTCTAATTATTACAGGATACAAACTTGTCTAAGCTTGTTTACACTATTTCAGCCAGGACGTTGGAGGCCAGGCTGCACGTCAGGCCTGTCCCATCAGGTTCTACGTTTATTTTTTTCACAATGCCGTCCTCCACCACCATCGCATACCTGAAAGACAGGTGGGAAAATGAAATGAGGGGAGCAGTAACATTCTGATTTATTTAGTGGTTTTAGAGAGTCTGACAAGTCTATGCGTATGTACCATATAAACCTAATGAGTAATACTAAAAATGTGTCAAACAGATACCTGATACACTCCGCTATTCCAAAAAGTGTCGATTCTCACGATCAGGACAGGAATGTATTTTGTTACAGTAAAATTGTGTAAGTCTCTGATCTTCAGAAGGAGATGTTTAATAATGCATTTTAGCAAGTATACTCATCATTATTACTATCCCTTCAATAATGTATAATCTTTAATTGACTATGGCTTAATTACTCAATTAGAAATGAGTCACATACCATAAAATACTATGACGGAAAAAGCAAGCAATTGCAATCCGGAGCTTGTACTATACTCTGGTGGATTCTGGGTATTAGGTTATTTCCAACCTAAAGGCACGTATCAGTTGTACGGGCCCAAATATTTGACAGCTATTCATAAAGCCACAGAGCCAGTTAAAAGCCCCAGACTAAAGGCTCTTGCGTGGTTATTGGGAAAACAGGAAATGTATATGAGAACAAACCAATATTCAACGGACTGTCTGATAGTGTGACTCATCATTCTACATTTAAACTAAAAACTTCCGGCATTGTGTAGTATGTCACAATACCCAACCAAATAGGATGCTTCCTTTCCCGTATGACTTGTCAATCATTTCCTAAGTTTCCAGTAACTAGATACGCAACTCGCTTCTTATTCAAGTGTTCAAACAATGATCTATTGTACTAGTACATTTTCTAACAAATGCAATTCGATCTTCAACCAGGAACAAGGAACAAATTATAGTGCAGCCATAATGACTATGGTAATTGTCTCACTATTCAAATCACCTATGGGTTACTGCCAATAAAAAGGAATAACTACCTATCCTTTCCATATTCTTAAACTCATACTTTGCATTAAGGGCCAATTAAAGTTATCCTGTGTTGCAGTAGAGTAGCTATTTGAATTCTTTTGAATTGTCAACCACATAATAATGGGCAATTTGGAAGAAAACCACAATACATGTTACAATACAAGTGCTTTAACCTGACAGCCACAGGAAAATCACAGTTCTATTAGGTAGACGTGGCATTCTGAAGCTATACAGTCAATTAGAAAAAAATAGTAGCCAGTAACCTCACAAATTACCCAAGATTAGTAACTATCAGTGCTTCCTGCTGTTTTTCTCAGAGGCCATTATGTTCACTACTATCAACCGACCTACAAATAAAGGTGACTGCCTTAATTCTAGTAATACATTTCTAGTATTGGGTGAAAACGTGTAATTTGTGCTGCTGCAACTGAACCACAGTAGATATCAGAGGTATTTATGTGTGCAGGCAAGTAAGTATTTTTACCACCATTTTGTCATTACAGGTCTTGTCTAGAAAGTGGAAGAATCACAGGGGAACTGGGAAAACTGGCCAAAAACGAGTAGCATGAACATAAGGTTGAGATATCAAAATCAATCCATCACAGGCCAGGGTGTTCTCACCTTTTGGATCTCTGGTTCCCCAGAACCTCAAATAAATGATCATCAGCCAGCAGCAGATCCACTGCCTACAAGAGACATGAAGCTAAAGTTATTCAATGTCATATTTTAAAGAAAATCCCACTTACCATCTGGAGCCCAGTGTGAGTAACACTGACCCACCATCAAACTCCAGTCCTGGGGGGGCAGAGTCCTGTGTAGCTTAGTTCTTTTCTCGTTTCACCACAAATGATTCAGCTCAAGAGCTGTGTGGTAATTAGCACGAGGAGTTGAATCAGATGTGATTTATTAAATGAGGGGAAACCCAAAAATGTGCAGGGCTCCGGCCCCCCAGGACTGGGGTTTGAGGCCCCTGATCTACCAACTTATCCTGGACAGGGTCACAGGGGATTGGAGCCCCTTACAGGCAGCAGAGGGCACAAGGTGGGGGGGGAGGGCGGGGGCATGCCGGAAAACGTACTCACTAACAGACAGACAACACGGCCAATTTAGAGAACCCAATTAGGGTAAATACATCTCTCTGGATGCGGGGTGCGGACCCAAAACTTAATACATGGAGACTAAAGATGGGATTTAAACCCTCAGCAGTAGCACCCACTCATCCACCATACCACAGGGCCCACAAGCTTCGTCAGTTCAGTGTCGAATTTGTAAGACTCTTTAGGGTGACCAGATAATCTACGTCAGGGAGGACACTTTAAGCTACTTCGGTTTTTACAAACTACTGTAAAACTGAGAAGAATTAGAATCAGAATCAGCTTTATTGTCATTCAAACCACTTGACATGATTAGAATAAGACACAGATTCTCAGGTCTCGGTGCATGCAGCGTGCTACTAAACAATAAACAGATGAAATAAATAGTAAAATGAGTAATTTCTGTGCTTGGCTAAATAGTTTGGTTCAGTGCTTAAGTGAAATTTTTAACTGAAACGGTAGCTTACAAATCCTGTCTGAGCTCAAAGTGACATGGATTATCTGGTCACCCTCTGTAAGACAGATGCAAATGCTGTATTATTATGCATAATAAATATGCAATTCAAAAATTTTAAATTGAAAATGGAAAGATGGGCAGTGAGTGAGGGCTCAGAATAAAGTCACTCAAATAAACAAGTAAACCAAATCATGGTTCCAACCTTAGTGAAGGCTCCTGTAGGATCAGCCAGCATTCGAACCTGTAATTAGAGGAACCCACTTTAGAAGGGAGCCAGTGCTCCTGAGGATATCAGTCTGAAGTGGAATTATGGAGGAACATAGTATATATGCCTGCAAAGTACGTTTGTTCACACAGGTGAGGAACCACAGACGAAGCAAACCTCTCAATACGCAAGCATGCCTTTCGTCATAAACCTGTCATTTTTACAAACAAAAAATGATGCAAAGTGACTTTGTACCATTTCATAGATACACCCCAAAAGCACTTTTATTTTGTTCTATACTAGAAAAAATATGCTGTAATAATCATAACTGCTTTGTTAAAACCTTTCGTTAAAATAGAGGAATACGGCAACTGGCTTACATTCATGAACCTGACTATGTAATGCTAATTACTCAGTTTATTTTATATAACAATACTAATGGTAATTTAACAAAAAGATTACATAGCTTTTTAACAAGTCCTCAAAGTGGAATTCTGTAATTGTAATAGTAATAGTAGACAGTAATAACTCAGTTACTACTGAAGTACAAATAATGAACAAATATAGCAAGTACTTGAGAAAAAAGATGCATCATGATTCCTTAATGATGAACAAACATGAGATCAGCATTTCACTTGTGTTATTCATTACTTCTTCCTTCAGTAGTTCCTTAACAGTTCACAAAGGTTTACATAATTAACAGATACAGTAACATAATAACTGCTTGAGATGAAAGATGTCGCAATTCAGTATTGATGAATGATCATGAGATCAGTATGTATCCAAGACTTAGTTTGTGTTTATTACATATGTAAGAGCATTATAGCCCTGAGCTGCCTCTTCGCCTCCTGCACCCACCTTGCCCTCAGCTCCTTGCTCCTTTCCCCAGGCAGCCATGACAAAGGCGTCATTCACGGAGATGCAGGCCACCTCCGCGAACCCCTTGCGTCGCAGCTCCGCTGACTGCTCCACGATCCCAGGGAGGTGTGTCTATGGGGGGTGTCCACAGGGAAACGAGGAGGAGTGAGAAAAACAAAGCGTGAGATAGTGTTACGGACGAGGCCGGCAAACAAGCACGCAGAAGGTAGGGATTGTTAGGGGCTGCATAAATGAGGCTTCAGCATTGTGCACTCCCCCTTATTCACCCAGCAAAACATCATTTCCATCAAAGACACATACGGAAAAATCCATTTAACTGCATAAGTAGCAACTGGCTCCTTTTAGAGTCTATATACACCCTCCTTGCATGGCCAGAGCATGGGTACCTTAGTACACCCAGGGGTAAAGGCTCCTGGGACAGCAAAAAGCACCCCCTTCTTCCCCTTGAAGAGCTGATCCATGGACACCTTGTTGCCTGGGTCATTTTCCTGCACCTCAATGGCAGGCAGAGATTGTCCGACCTGGGGGAAGTGGGCAACAAAATTTACATTTCAGGAAGTGAACACAAATTCAGATTTGAGGATTATAGGTTTAAGTGGAAACGGAGACCAAAGAAGTTACAATAAAAATCTGGCGAGCTGGCGTTGGGGGGCGCTCTTTCATTTGGCGTTGGGGGGCGCTAACTAACAGACCAAAACACTCGGTTACTAAGTTACTAACGCAGAGGCGTCTGCGTCCGCATTCGTATTCTGTGCTGTGTCTGATCTCTTTCATTGTAATCATTCATCACTTATAATTTTGCGAGACTTATAGGGAATAAGTGTCTTTTCAGTTTATTTTAATATATTTCTTAATGTCGTCGAAATGTACGTTATACACTATTGCAATGAAAAGCCAGAAATGACTGTTCGCATGACATTTACCATCAGATAACAGTTAGATTTTGATCAGAGTACACCGACATCCGTCAAGAACGCAATTACAGATATACAAATAGACAGAAATATATATCCAAAATAAAAATACAAACAAAAATAAAAAACACAGTACAGAAGTAAAATCGTAAAACACAAAAAGCGGATCACAGCAGATTACAATTACAAACACATTGATCGACAGCATGTTTACAGAAATTAGACCACAAAATGACCTGACAAGCTAACCGTGGTCAGCACTGCGTGAACACGCAACATCATTTATTAAGCAAGTTGATTCTAACACTGTACTGATGAACGTTTATTGTATTATTATTTTAGAATTTTTAGATTTATTTTCTATAAAATAAAAAATACATTTGTTGCCCCAAGAATTACTATTCCCAAGAATACGTATAAATGGTTAAAACAAACTGTACAAACGTAGACCCAAAAGTGAAACATGTAAAATAGCTATAGTTTATACTACCAGACAATTACCGATAATATCAACTAAAAGGAAAAAGCAAGTGCTAAGTCTTGTTTCTCCTTTTTATATGTGCTTCCTCAAAATCACCGTCAATTGCTAGCCGTTTGACGTACCCTTATAAACAGCTGCTGATCGAGTGCTCCGACACCCTAACTACAATAACAGTACTATAAAATTCAATAAACATATAGATACAGGCAATCACAGTGGCGTGTTTATTAATGTACGTATTGTACGTACAAGGTTTCTTACCTCAATTGGCATGATGGCGAGCTGTAAATGGTACAACGAACTTCAGGAAACTGCAAAAGCTTTAAATACTACAGTACTCTGTTAGAAACAAGCTGGGCGAGTGCGTGTGAGACACTGGACATCAGCAATGAAATGTGAAATAGAAACTGGGTCAGCCAATCAGCTCTCTGCGGTCGGCACGCGTCTCTAAAATGTCTAAAATCCCCATAATCATAAGCAATCCCATTTGATAGCGTTAACACATTTTAAAATACGAAGCAGTTCAAGATGCTTATAAACGTATTACTTTGTTTAAAACGCATATTTAGCCAACTTTAGCATGTTAATTTTGTTCGGAAATATTAAACACTCCCAAAGGTTCATAAATAATTTGAGACTTTATTCTGATTTTAATTATTCGCATTCAATTAAAAAAAAAGAAGAAAAAAATCTGCAATTAAAAAATATCCACTTTATCTCTCGTTAAAAAACGGCAATACTGTATAAACATCCCGGAACGTAAATTACAGGCAGGGGGAGCCGTTTTGGTGGCACCTTGCACGTGTTTCCGGTGTAACATGCGCGTGTGTTTCATCTCGTACGACTGCGCTTTACGGAATATAGAAGCTGATAAAGTAAAGCATTTAAATTGGAATTAATTTAACGTCGACTTCCATTTAATCGAAGATGAAATTACTCACCCATAATATGCTAACATCCCACGTGAAGGGGGTTACAAAAGGTTATCCCCTACTTATTAAGGTACGTAAATGCCTTACGGATGTAGCAATCCGAACAAAATACCATGTTTTATTTTCCTTATGTGTCTCTATTAACTAATCTAGTCACACACTAAGTTGTCGTTACAACGTACTAGGTAGTTCTAAGTTCTTCACCATTATGTTTCAGACATATTGTCCCTTTTCCTGTATTGAAATGAATTATTTGCTTGGTCACTCTATTTCCTCTACATGGATTTTCATTGTGGTTATAGGCAACGGAGGTGAAAGTGAGCGAAGTCGAGTTCAATCCCGAGTTTGTTTCCCGAATGATCCCAAAACTGGAATGGGCAGCCTTGGTGCAGGCTGCCGAAGGAGTGAGACACATTTATAATGTTTAAAATGCATAAGTATCAGAAGTTTGGCTGTTTCATTAAACATTTATCTCCAGTTTTACACGTTCTTCGTATGTTTGGTAACTACATATTTTTTTTTCTTAGTTGGGCCATCTGAATGATCTTCCTGTAGAACTTGTTCCTGACTTTCAGAAAAATGAAGATTTTTTGCGCAGAGTCCACCGTGTCCTCCTGGAGGTGTGTTCTTTTCTCCTTTCCTATGTTATGTGTGAAGTGAGCAGATAACACCCATCTTCCAAGAACTTATCCTGGTAAGGGTTACAGGGGCTGGAGCCTGGAGTCTGTACTAGGTACACCCTGGATGGGATATTAGTCTGTCACAGGGCACATAAACACACAATGTGCAATTTAGACACCGTATTGCCTCACTGTAGGAGGAATCCTGTGTGACCCAAGCAGAACAGGTAAACCTCACAAACACACACACACACACACACACACACAAGGAGATGTGATTCAACAGTGTTGCCTATTTAGCTGCTATGCTTTTCTAACAACTGTAAATACATGCAAAAATATTACAGATAGACCTAGAACATCAGGGAAAGGCTGTAACAGGAAAAATAGGTTTGTTTTTCTTTGGTCTTGATCCTTTGTAGGGGTGAAACACGTACTTATTTCAGTGGTTCAAAATCTTCAATAGAAAAAAAGTATACTTCTGGACAAATATGCAGATTAAATTACAGATTAGTTTTTATGATACTATTTCTTATTTAAAACTGTGTAAAGAAAAATGTCACCATCTCCAGTCTCCTTGCGATGCAGCACAACTGCAGACACTGCTGTTTTAATGTGAACCCTGCAGTCAACTTGAATTTTTGTTCAGTAGCCTAACAAGTTAAGGCAAGGGATTTGTAGGCTCTTGGATCTGATATTCAGTGTAATAAGCCCACCTCCTGTACTCTCTTCAGGTAGAAGTGGTGGAAGGCTGTCTGCACTGCCCGGAATCAGGCAGAGAATTCCCAATATCCCGTGGCATTCCTAACATGCTGCTGAATGAGGATGAGGCCTGAAAAGTTAAAGGGTACTCCTCACTCTGGGGGTGTGTGTTTAAATGTTAACATGATTGAATGTTCAAAACAAAGGTTCGTGTTTGAGTTGCATCAGTAAAGCACCAAACCTGAAGTCACTGACGTTCAGTTTGTTTTGGGATGCAGAGTGAAGGGTGTTTCAAGCTAGCCTGCAGAACATCATCTGTGCTGATCTGATCTTTGTCACTGGACATGCCTTTAATGTTGCATTATTCAGCAATTTTAACATTTAGTTGCACTGTGTGTAATAAAGCTGTGGGTCATGCAGGTTCTGGACAAACACAGTCCGACACTGTTCCGTATCCAGGGTAATGATGACCTAACTGAAGCATTTTTACACTTAAGTATGTAAACATGCATAATTTAAATTTGCACACTTCCTTTTGACTTCTGCTTTCTGTTTTATAAGCATTTGTTCTGTATATGGACACATTTTTGTGTTTTGGAATCTAAAGCAATTTAAATAAAATGGGAAAAAAATCCTATTAATGTTTTTATTATAAAACATTTTGCCTATGGTGTCTGTATATAATATTAAGTTAGATGAACTTTATTAATCCCAGAGGGAAATTCTTGTACAGCAGCAAGGTTCACGTACATAAAGCATAGACACACATTTAGTGCAAAACAGACCAGGTGCAAACAAACTAAAAAGTACACAGTACGCAAATAGCACCCCGAAGAAAGGAATATTATGCCTACGTAGGAATACCTACGCTGGTGTAGTGGGTCCTGGGTTCAACCTGGTGCACGACGATGCCCGGCCTCATGTGGGGAGAGTATGCAGGCAGTTCCTGGAGGATGAAGGAATTGATACCATTTACTGGCCCCCACGCTCACCTGACATAAATCCAATAGGACACCTCTGGGACATTATTTTTCGGTCCTTCCGACGCCACCAGGTTGCACCTTGGACTGTCCAGGAGCTCAGTGATGCCCTGGTCCAGATCTGGGAGGAGATCCCCCAGGACACCATCCGTCGTCTCATTAGGAGCAGCCCGGACGTGGTCAGGCATGCATACAAGCACGTAGGAACCATACAAACTACTGAGTACGATTCTCGGCAAAATGGACTATCCTGCCAAATAATTTTCGGGGTGTATTTGAATTCAGCCTCTGTAGGTTGGTAATTTTCATTTCCATCAAACAATGTGACTGTCACACCCTGCTCCGTGCGATCCTCCTGTGTGCCACACCCACCTCGTTACCCCGTGTTTTTACCTGATTGTTCTCGCCTGTGCCTTGTTAGTTTGCTCCGTCTTTTGTATTTAGTCCTTGTCAGAGTCAGTCTTCCCCAGACTTGTCATTGTAGTGTTACCCCATGTTTGCCCGTCCTGAGAGTTTCTGTCTTCGAATAAACCCCGTTTTCCCGACCATCCGGCTCTGTGCGCCTGCTTACCCGCTTGCTCACCCGCGGATCGTGACAGTGACATCCTGTCATTCCTAACATATCACCCAGTCCATATCAGTATAGATATCCAGCATGTTTTTTTTCCTATTGAGATGTGGTGTGTTGTCAAAGTGTCCCTTTAATTTTTTTGAGCAGCGTAGTTGGATATACGTGCTGAAAGGTTCTCATTCAATTACTCCGGCGAAATCTCTTAACTTTAAATCCTTCAGTTGATGACTGACATTTTCCATTCCACCAACCAAATGCTGACTTGCCCAAATGTCCCTGTTCTGCTGCCCTCAGTATGCATGGCTCACCACACGCTTGGTGACAAAAACATAGTTGCTAAGAATAAAGTGGCATTTATGTGTTTGCTAACCTGCTAACAGACAAAGAGGACCTTCCTCTCCAGCACATTCCTTCAGGTAACCTTGGACCCAGCTGGCTCATTCAGACGTTTTGTCCACTTTTGCCCACGTTCTTGCATATCTGGATCTCCTGGCTGCATCCTTTGAGAATGCAGTTGCTATGGTTGAGTCTTCAGGGTTAGGTTTCAGCTCCAGTTTTTGAGAAGTCTAGCTAGTTGTGTACTACCATCCATTCACACACTGAGCTGAAAGTTTGACACTTTGTTAATTTTAGTGTGTACATACACAGAAAATGGACAACCCCTGCCAGAGATGGAAAGTCTAAAAGGGAATCTGTTGGGATGAACAAATGACAAAGGTGACCATATCATTCTGCATGTTTTATTACAAAACAATGTAGTTCAGGCTAGTTCATATTTGTGTTCCTACACAGTGATTTTAAAGTGACCAGCTAACAACTCTGAACAGTTCAAAAGAACTATAACACGAGACACTTTAAACGCACAAACACAAAAAAAGCATTTTTACTTTTAAAACATTGGAAAAATTAGTCTTTATTTCAGCTTAGAAAAATTTTTTACTTTCAGTTGATACATTAAAACAAATGTTCTCTTCCATCACCCTATCATAAGTTTGTGTATGTATGTGTGTGTGTATATATACATACACACACAAACACATTTATATATGTGTGTCGTGATTCATTTTACAGTGAATGTACATTAAATTTTGTAAAATTATCATTGGTTTTGATTATTCATGTTGCTCTTACACAAATACTTACGTGAATATGTTGACTCAAACCACTTTCTACTTGATACCCTTTACAAGCTGTGTTAGGGTTAAAAATATCAACCTTCTAACAGACTGTATGCCACTGTACACTATATATTTGTTTATTCACAGTTAAAAATGACAATGACATTGATTTGAGTGGTATATAAATTTCAGTGGAATTCATCTAAGGATCCTGTTCAAGTGTATAATGTGAAACAGGCAAATATACAATAAATGTTATTCTTTGAATATGCATTTCCAACTTTGGCCACCAGGTGTGGTGATATGATTTAGCAAATGTGTTCATTTTGAAAGAAACAGAATTACATCTGTTGTTTCTAATGACCTTTGTGCACCATACGGCATTAAAGAATGAACAATACTCATGGCTCTATGATGCCATGCAGTTCAGCTAAACTACTGCACTATAGCATAATCACATTGGACCATGCATTAAAGCTTAGTCCATATAGGTCACTGCTGTGCTGTACAGAGACAGAATATTCCTTTTTCTGTACCTGAAGGTTGCTGTACTTCATCCAGCCACTAGATGGCTCATTACACAGTGACTAAGAAATATCCATATCAAAAAAGTAAAATTAATTCAAGCTTAACAGATCCCTGGTTTATAAGTTAAAAAAAACATTATAAAAATGTAGGATAAATGCTATTTGTTAAAAAAAAATCAAGCTGATAAAATCAGATACACTTAAAAGTTAAAATACTCTACTGAAAATTACATTCACACCCTTAGTTAATGCCTGTGAATAATGCAATTCCAAACATACGCAAGCCCCGGTCAATTCCAGACACGTTTTCAAAACCAAGACTCAACAGAAGACAGAAAACTGAAATACACAGAATTGAAAAAATAGGCTATTCAGAGAGCATAAAAATTTCTGCATGCAAAATTAGATGTTGCTGAAGCACCAGAATAGTTAGACGTTACGAATTTTACCTCCACAGTTGAAACCTTTCTGCCATTATTCATGTTGGCAAGCATCAGCATTGCTTCAGTGAGAAGTGAGTAAGGGATCATACTTTTACTATGGCTTTGTTTTTCTGGTGTCTGGCTTTTTCTTTGTGAAATAGATTGTTTTAGCCTAACAGTTACAATCTTTATTTTCTTTGCTTCTTTGCCAGTATAAATGCAAATGGTCACTGACTGCATCTCCTGACATTTGTCACTCTTGTTTGGGTCATGTTTACTCTTCCGATAATCTTTAGCATTCCTTTCTTATATTCATTGGTACACAGAGTGTTCCACTTTAATACGGAGTCTAGCCTCAAATGTGCTGTTCATACGCTTTGTCTCTGTATGCAAGTGGTTTTATTTGTAAATGAAAACAGTCCTTTGCATATGTGGGACTAAATCCCAGTAACATACAATCATAAACACGGACATCTGTTAACTGTTAATTATGGGAGATCAGGTTCATCATTTGCTTTTCTAGCTCATTTTACATAGTACACTTATTAACCGCTATTATTAAATTCTGCAGGCTCAAGGATTATTCTACCGTAAGATGGTTGTAGATAATGTTACATTATTACCTACCAAGTGATTTTTGAAGTGCTTCTGAAACATCCCTCTCAATGATGGAGTATTCAGAGCTTCAGTGTCTGAATTCAGGAGTTCCACTTTTGCTCTGCTTCGGCATAAATACCTTTAACATCTTGAATTCTTCTGGATATATTTTGTAGCACTACTTCGGATAAACACAGCAGATTTCAAATCCAGTTCAATTTCCCACTTGTGGCGTTCACTGGAACGTGTTTCCCAGTAAGTAAGATCCTGCGCAGTGTGCTTAAGCGGATGATGGGTAGCTGTGTTCACCAGCAAACGCAGATGCAGACTTGAGCTTGTGTGTCTCCTGTTCTCCAGTAAGTCTTTGACTGGCTTTTGTTTTACTTCAAAGAACTGCAGTGTTTCGTCACAGACTAGAACCAGTGCTTCCCACTTCACAGCATGGGACTTGTCCCTGATATCCAGAAGATTCAATGTAATTTTTACGGATGTAATTTTATGGTTGTCCTGTTTTAGGACAAACTGTTACTTCCCGCATTTACTGCAGAAAGACGTCAAGGGGTAGGAAGATCTATGAAGAAATACTAATTACTGCTGTCTGCAGCTTTCCTGAACTTATTTTTCTCACAAATGCGACTCCAGGTGTCTGACAATGTAAAACACTGGCAGCATGAAACCCGTGCAGATGTGGGTTAAGGAATTCATCTATTGCTAAAATACATTTCCAATAATTCATGAAAACAGTCAACAGTCATTTTAAAAGTCTCTTAAGAGGAATTTAAACAGTGTATTGTCAGTTTACAGTAAAATCCTCCGCAACCTACTCTACATGGAATCAAATCACATTATGTGCAATATTAGGTCTTATAACTACTGTTACTATGAGACTTCTTTATAACCAAGAAGAGGGGTAAACCCTTCATCTGTGACGTATTTAAAGATTCAATTCTAATCTAGCCACAATGATACTGATATAGTATATGGCTTAGGGCAGGGTCAAATAAAAATGCACTTTAAATGCAAGTATAATTAAATACAGTTAGCATAAATATACAAATACAGCCTAGTGTATCTGTGTGGAACTGAATTTGGTGAATTATTTGCTCCAGTCCAGACAATACTAATAGTTACGTTCACATGTACGATTCACTCAAAAACCTACAAAAAAACGTTTCATATGATGAACGCTGGTGTTTCTGCATAAATAATATCCGGTCACCCTCCCCCACTCCTGTCTCAGACTATCAGCTTACAGGTTTCCTATTCAGATTTCCAGCAGGCCAGTAAGTGCCTCTCAGAATCACCCAGCCTCTAAAGCTAAAACATCCATCAGCTTCTGCTTTCAGTTCCACCCAGGTGCAGCAGCATTATGCAGCGTCCCTCATTCTGCCTCCCAGGACAAGTTAACCTGCAGGGTTGCTCGCGCCACGCGCCGCACAGGAATACGCCATCTCGACCGCCCTCACGCGCCCCTTTCTGAAATCCACGCCCAGCCCTGCTCGATGCTTTTCTCTGCCGTCCCTCGCCATCCCCTCCCCAGACCCTACGGAGAGTCCATCATAGCCTCCAGCATCTCCAGGAAGAGCTTGTGCATGGGCACGCCGCCGCGGCTCTTGATGCTGTAGAAGGTGGAGAGGGCGCGGGCGGAGGTCTGCCGGAGCAGGGGCAGGGTGAGCAGGAGCCTGCCGGCTCGGCGCGGGTCGTCCGGCCGCCGCTGGCTCTCCAGCTCCAGCAGGGCCTGGTGAAGAAGGTCTCGCAGCTTCTGCACGGCCTCCGTGTCCTCGATGTACACCGAGTCTGGGGGGGGGGGGGCAATGTGGCACTTGAGAGAAGCAGTG
>JAODLC010000002.1:25564885-25579432 GCA_026781145.1 Hippopotamyrus pictus
ACCCAGGTGTGACGACTCTTCATCCAATCAGTCCTCTAATTAGTTATCTAATTAGGAAGTTGCAGCGAAAACCCGCATACCCTTTGCGGATAAGATTGGCCACCCCTGCTGTAGTATAACTGCACCCTTCAAAGTGGTATACCCTGATTATACCATGGTAAGCAAACAAATAATAAAAACAGAATAAACGACTGAAGGTTAATTTTTCACATGATAATTATTAAGCTGACATTTGATCGCGTTCCAATGTGTTATTAAAAATATAGTCCCTACAAGGACAGAACGTCTGGTCAGACTACTCACTGGAAGCGGCATCTTAAGTCAACCGACGGGAGTTTGCGTTTTGGAAACCAAGGAAAATTATGCTGGCAATTTCAAGAATATCTGCTTATTTATGAGTAAAGAGCCAAACAAGTTTTTATATTAACATGTTTAATAAAACATTAAAACACATTAATATAGAACTGTTATTAGGCTGCCGGAACTACCTGTGCGGTTACAGAAAAACAATTAACACTCATGCGACATCTCTGGGCCAAGAAGAATATATTAATTACTAAAGCCACGGTATAAAACAGTGAAGTGTCACGGAAAGCCTATCCCAGGCGCGGTAACAACCTGGACAGAATGCCAGTGCATCAGAGGGCACACAGACACACAGACACACACACACACACAGACACACACACACACAGACACACACACACACACACACACACAGACACACAGACACACAGACACAGACACAGACACACAGACACAGACACACAGACACAGAGACACAGACACAGAGACACAGACACAGAGACACAGACACAGACACAGACACACACACACAGATTAGGTCTCTATATCTTTGTGGGGACTCTCCACTCCTTTCTATGGGCATAACCCTAATCCCAAGAATAACGACCTTAACCCCTACCCAGCCCTAACGTTAACCATAAGTAACCAAACAAAATACATCCTTTTTAATTGCCTTCACAGACTGGAAAAATGTCCCCACAAGTCAAAATGGCAAGTTTTTAAGCATACAGTATTGTGGAGACATTTGGTCCCCAAAATGCAATAAATACATGATCCACACACACACATAAACACACACATAGACTATATGGGCAATTTTCAAACATAAATCAGTCTAAAGTGCATGTCTTTGAGCTGCAGGAGGTATCCCATGTGACATGGAAAAAACATGGAAACTCTCCAGGCACAAGGCAGGGGACAGAATTTGAACCCCATACACTGGAACTGTAAGGTAATAGTGTTGCCACTCAATCTCCACGAAAAGATTAAATACTAATACAGTATTACTGTATTTTATATATATAGTACTGAAGTTTAACAGACAGGGGCAGTTGAAAGCAGAACAATGACAGATTAGCGACAGCGGATACGAGGCCCACATGATGGCCCATCGCCGAAGGAGGATCAGGATTATAGGCTCACGTGTCCATGAACACCTAGCGTGTACTGGGCTGGACTGGCCATCTGGCATCCTGGGCATTTTCCCAGTGGGTCGATGGGTTTGTGGGCCGGCAAAATGCATGGTCAGGGACCCACCGCCCCCCAGACCACTGTAAGTGTGGTGGGTCTGTATGGGATGATTTTTAATCCCGCCGTGAGCGTAGGGTGACGGGACGTTCTCTGGTGACGTTCTCTGGTGACGCTGTCGGCGGCATGCCGTGCGTGCTCACCCTCCTTCAGCATGCCCACTTTGAGGCACTTGGTGAAGCGGCAGGCCTGACACGCCTTCCTGCGCCTCTTGGTGATTTCACACTCGTTGGACGCCGGGCAGCTGTACTCAATGTTACCTGAGGGCCAGAAATGGGAACAGATCGAGCGAAGTTCCTGTATCTGGCTGGAGAAAGTGCCTGCTTTCGGTTAGAGGGAGGAACGCAGGTTACTGTGGGATTACGCGCTGTTGACTAAAGGGCGTGCTTCTCACGGAGGCACCTGCAGAGGTGTGCACAGCTGCACGGCGGGCTCACCCTGGATGGTGCGCTTGAAGAAGGCCTTGCAGGCCTCACAGGACGCCACGCCGTAGTGGTAGCCAGATGCCACGTCTCCACACACCAGGCACAGCCGCTTAGGGAGCGTGCTCAGTGTGTACTTGCACCGCCCACCCCCGCCCCCCGTGGAACCCTCCTCCCCGAGACCTTCCTCCTTGAAATGGCAGCGCAAGGGCGGTGTGTAGAGTGGCGGGGAATAGCGGCCGGCGCTCCCAGCTCCATTGCCTCCCCCGGTGCTCTGGGAGGAGTCAGAGGAAGCCCCCCCCGGGCTGGCCCGTCCACCTCCACCTCCGCCTCCGCCTCCGCCTCCCTCGGGACTACTGGGCTCAGCCTTAATGTACAGATCAGAGCGCCGGTCCCGGGAAGACATGGTGACTGCGATGGATCGGATTTAAGGCAAAGGACCTGGGGAAGGAAAGCAGCAGAGGAGAGGGAGCACTGTGGGGGGGCTGGCCAGTAAGAGCACACGTGGAATCGTAACAGGGCAGAAAAAGGAGAGACACACAAAGAGAAAACGAGTCAGACGGGCACCATTGCACGACGACACAATCCCCTGTCACCATGGCTGCTATGATGTAACATACTGGGCAATCAAACTGCTCTGATGCACAGATACACACTGTTTAGGAGCCTGGAAATGGATGGTTTTTAAACCTCAAGCACATATGGTTTGCAAGTATAACATGAAAGGAAGATTGGCTGTGAAAAAACCCCGATGTTTTTAGACTCCAGAAATTCATTACATATAAACACTAGAATCGGAATACTTGTTAATGTGCATTTTCCATAAAAATCTGTGCAGAAACATAATTATAGCCCTCAATAAAAAACACAGACCTGAGTTCATATTTCACCCAAACACACATAAAAGATATTACCGTTTTCTGTGGGGACAGGCACTCAGAAATCAGTGTTTACAGAATGCTGTATTGCAGATACAATAATCATAGTGTTTACAGTATGGGATGTACAAAAAGCTGAATTAATGTACATATTTACATGCATTTCTTTCCCATTTCCCCTCGCTATATACAAATGTGTTTATGGTAGAATGTAATGTACTCAATTGCAGACTGTATAAAAACTGCCACACTTTTTAGATTTTGCATTAAAAATAAATGTTCTACTAATACATGACTTGGTTGACGATATATTTTTAAAAGTTTATAGGTGAGGAGTCAGAAAGTAGGCCTACTGTAAGTGATTAGGCCTGTAAGACTGTAACTGTGCAAGGCTATTGGGTAAAATCCCAGGAGTTCACTGCTGGGGCAAAATTCAGAACTGGACAGAACCGTGAGCCAAATATTGTGGCCTTTGAAAAAGATATTTAATAAAACATTTTAGGATGGATTATGAATCATCTAATAACTGCGTACAGTGATCATGTCTGTCTGGGTGAAATTGATCGCCATTACCAATTTTTTTTCCTTTTTCTTTATGTCTCAGGCAGATTACCAGCTAATTGACATTTGTATATTTACTACATGAATATAAGGTAATAAAATGGACAGCGTCGCTATTTACTGAATTTTATTAACAAATTTCAAAATACAGTACAGCTGTTTCAAATGCTTTTCAAATTACAGTACTGTACAAATTAAATTACTGAACTATGTGTAATTCAAATACGCTATAATACAGTACTATATTGTACATAAAATATATCTTATTGTAGTTTCATTGCTGTATCTTGGTGTCTCGTTTTTGGCAGTTTATCATATGCTTCGATGAGTCTATATTTGTCACTGAGAGAAAATGTTTTTTCTGTCGTGATTTTTGTCCACACCGCATTTGCCTCAGGTAGCTAGCCAGAAGCAGACGGGTTGCCGCAAGGCAAAGTAGGCTTAACAAAGTAAAATAAAAAGACCCAAAATGAATACTGTAAGCAGACTGCTTGATTACTATAAGCAAATTATTTAAACAGTATTTGTACAGGAATGATTCTGTCCCAAGCTTTTTGATCCATATAAGCGAGTGATCACTATAACTGTGATCGCTATAAGCGGTTACCATTGTATCATGTAAGAGCTACATGTTATACACTCCGGAACTAACGGATCAGCTCATTCTATTCAAATACGCACTCAATATTTGTCTCTGACATCGATTCTGAGTTTGATGCCGCGTTTCTTAAAGTTACAGCCTGCAGCATGAAACTCAGAAATGCTGGTTCAACGTTGTTTCCGGAGTATCAGTGGCTCAGAGGGTAACAGTTTCTTTGCACCTCCATCACTGAGGGTCTGAATCCTTGCCCTGATCTGGGTGTGGTTTGCAAACAAAAAAATTCCCTTGTTTTTTGCATATATATGGACTGGCATCCTGTCCAGAGTGTTCCCCTGCCTATGTCACCTTGGACAGGCTCCAAGGTCCCCCATGACCCCATACAGGACAAGTGGTTGAAAGATGGATAGATGGTCTCTATGTGCTGTACTTATGTGCAGTCAGTGACCAGTTTACACCTGCTTGCTAACACAGGCAACCTGCTCCTGCAAACAGTGGATACATTAAAATACATACAGCACACAGACAGGGTCAAGAGGTTCAATTACTGTTCTATTAGAGTGGCTAAGATGCCTAGTCTAAGTGATTCTGGATGTGTTGTGATTGCTGATGCTGTACGTCGTGGCTCCAGTATCTCAGAAGCAGCCATCCTCCTGGGATTTCCATGCACTACAGTGTCTAGCTTTTACAGGCCAGACACATCCAGTCAATGGCATTTATGTTACCGGACGCAGTAGGTTAATGAGAGCGGTCAGAGGAGGATGTCCAGACTCGTTAACACTAACAGCTCACTAAAACACTGCCGCGCGTTGGGAGAGGCCGGTCTACCCCCAAAATGGTTCTGGAGGCAAAAATGGATCCTACCCAGTACTAACTAAATGTACCTAGTAAAGCAGGCACTAAGTGTGCATGTGGCTAATTAATGCTAAACCAGACTCATTCACTTGAGAGGCTACATGGCCTCACAAATAATTATAAAATGGATGGGTTGCATATTTACAGCAGAGCTAAGTGGTTCGTTTACTCTGTATTAATTACACAAAGTGTGATGCAGCTGATTTTTCTCTTCATTTTTTTTTTCATGTGACGTGCACACACACACACACACACACACACACACACGTTGAATGATAGATTTACTGGTATTTTTTTCCATTAGGCTCTGTAATGCTGCCCAGAAAATCACAGCTGCTTGATTGGGCTGATCAGTGCTGACTACCAAATGCAATAACATATTTAAATTATGTTTTATTTACATGGTGAAAGGCAGAGGATGCAGAAATACCCAGCAGCAAACACTTTCTGTATACTAGGGCTGTGCCTTAGTGCCTTTTTGTGTTGCTGTTTGTGCTCCTTATCTGCAGTTAAGTTCTCCCCAAACAAGCCTGATGGGCCGAATGGCCTCCTCTCGTTTGTAAATTTCTTATGTCTGCAATTTCAGATTGTAGAGATTGTAGTATATTTAGTTTAATATGAAGTGCTTTGAGATTTTAGCAGTAAAAAGGGCTAATTATTATTATTATTCTTATTATTATTATTATTATTATTATTATTATTATTATTAAGCAAGCGAATGTAACATCACTACTGAAATGCTTGCAGCCACATAAAATATAATTAGTCGAACATAAATTATCATGGTGAGGAAAGCTGTGTAAAAGAAGCTGAATATATGGTTTAGTTTCTATTTACAAATCAGCTGCGCCAATAAAAGACCACATAAGCAGAAAATGGCTGATGATGTCCTGCTCTATATTTTGCCCGTTCTTACCTGCCCAGTCCACTCCAGACGCAATTAATCCTTCGCTTTCTAACTACGGGGATAGTGGCTACTTGCTGAAGGTCTAATCTGCCTACAATAACAGGCTGAGCTGAATGCTAGTTGTCATTCCAGTCCCATACAGCAGACCCTCCAATCTCATGGATGTGTAAAAACACAAACCAATCTGCTGATTTCAAAATTCTCTAAAGTCTACAATGACACAGAACTTCCCGGAATGAACCGCATTCAAATCAAATTTTAAAAATTATTATGCGGTAATAAAATAAATACATTTGATCGCTCACATTATTTTTGAAAACACAAAACAGTAACATTAAAGGTTAATCTACATATCGATCTCACTATATCAAGCAAAATTAAATTCTGTAAATTCTGGTCCAGAAATGCTGAATGTATTCAGCGTAAGTGAACGAGAGAAAGGACTACAGAGCAAGCAGGAGCCGGACTGGGCGTGTGTGGGGGAGGGGGTGCCAAGCTGTTTGCTGTTGCCTCTGCGGTAGAACGGTAATGAATCTTCCTGCCCTTGCACTGGATTAGGGGCGTTAATCCAGGAGTAAAAGAGCAGGCAACCAGTCTTCCAATTAAGCCAGCGTCAAGCACCTGTAAAGCGGACGCCGGCGCTGGACGCCCTTCCCCTCAGCTGTGCCCTTCAGCAGATCTCAGTGAAGAGTAACGGCCGGAGCAGAGCAGTGGTTTCTCTGCTCTCCTTTCCGCTTACGCATCAAATGTCCTACTTCCATTCCAATGGTTTCATTATTTGTGTTTTACACAAACACGTGATGGCATCACACACACACACACACACACACACACACACACACACACACACACACACACACACACACAGATTTGTAATTTTATCTTTGTGGGGACTCTCCATTCATTTCTATGGGAAAAAACTCTAATCCCAACATGATAACCTTAACCATAACTAACCAAACCATAACTAACCAAACAAAATACAAGACTTTTGACATTTTTACTTTTTTGACTGCATTCACAGATCTTTGTGGGGACCTGAAAAATGGTCCCCATGTCTCAAAAAAACAGGTTTTTATTACATTGTGGGGGGACATGTGGTCCCCACGATGTAATATAAACCTAATCCACACACACAGAAACAAACGTGCGTTCTTAGGATTAATGTGGAGGTGCAGAGACTTCCGGTGTTTTCACGACCTTGGGCGTCATTGATACGCCGTACGGCCGTATCGACCGCGACACCGCCAGGTTCCAGAAATAAACAAAAACAAAGCATACGCAATATAGGTCAAAGTAAGTCTCCGTTCGTCAGCGTCACCAGTTAACCTCAAAACTGATATGCAGGAATGCGTCTGATTTACAGTAATCTACACTCCTTTAGCTCCTTCCCCCGTCCTCCATTTGCCTCCATGGCTTCTAACTTTCCACATCGCCTTGGAAATGGGAAATGTTCTGTCTCAATACTCCAGCCCAGCTGCTCCCTGTTAGCACCTCGATCCGTTTACATAACCACTGAACTTTGGCACGTTTTATAGTAATTACAAAATATTTCTTTAGCAAGAGAGCCACAAGTGAATGTCTCAATAAGTTCAACTATTTTGAAAAACCTTACAGTACATCCACTGACCCATTCTGTACACCAATTCACTGAAGGCATTAGATACGAAACACCGCAATTAAAAACGAGTGCATTTCGAGCTTTTACAACAGGCAAAATTAAATTTTCTTTGAAATGCTGCAGGGTTTCATAGAATCTAGAAGTATGCTATGGTCATTTCATCAATAAGGAGTGTGTCTGCAGATAGTAGCATGATAAAATGTCAGCATTTTCCCCACTGTTGTGGCACATTAGATACTGGAAGTGTTTGTTTCGCACAGACGAAACAAAAGCAATGAAAATAAAAATTTTGAAATAGTATAGCTAGGAAGTCTAAGCCCAAGAGAGCTGTCTGAAAAGACTGTGTTGTCTTTTATGTCCTCTGTAAGCCCTCACGAAGCTCAGGAGACCTCCCCCATGGCTTTAAGAGAACCGGGAAGGGGGCCACACGGCCAATCACACTGCGCCGCCGCTTCCGTGCACATACCGCCAACTTTCCACCTAATAGCGATGATTTCTACAAATGCTTTTAAGAGAGAACTTTTTCGTTTACCGACATCAGAATTAACTGAAAAACAACTTGCAAACCAGTTAAAGATGAGCAATCAGCACCATGCAGTGTGATGTTGAGATTCTGACAGAAAATGTTTGTGGCTTGTTTACATTTCCATATGACTGTCAATGTAATTAGAACAGGTACTTTGGTGCTTATCTTGCCTAATCTTCCATTCATTTCTTTAGCAAATGCATTCTGTTCTTATCGTTGACATGTTTCTCCCTAGCTAGTTATAATAATCCCTCCCAATTCAGTTCCTCATAGCAAGGTCTGTTTGTTTAATTGGTTTAATTGGATGTTTTTTTTTGGTCCTACCTGGGTTGTTATGTGATTCTCTCTCAAGAAGCACACACCATATTCCCCGCCATCTTGTAAGTCTGAGCATCTTCTCAACGAACACGAAAGGTGCCAAATAAACTGCTACACAGTGAAAACTGCACAGTGCTGATCAGTCAGCAGACCCTGACTAGATATCTGCCATAATGGCCATACTGATTCAGTCTCTGTGTATCTAATACCCTGGTGCATAACATGTGATACCTGACCTATACCCATGCATAGGATCTGGACTCTCCCTTGAAAGTGGGTCTCACAACACACTGAAATTACTTAGGTCTGTGAACATATTCTTTCGTATATGGCAAAGTTTGTGATGCCGGCAATTCTCCGTATTACAGGAATGTATTATGCGTTAATGTTACTCTGCTTTACTGGTGAACTTTAGTATTACATAAGGTGCAAAAGAGACTACTTGTGACAGAATATAGTGTTTAGATGATTCAGTGCTTACAGCAAACAGTGATCCACAGCCCCAGAACCCACTGATTTCGATACATGCAGATGAGAGGATTTCAATCAGCTGGAGAACTGACACTTGTATAAGTTAAGTAACCAAAAGATTGCTGTTGCTTACGTTGTAGGAGGTGCATAACCTACAACAATCTCTTGCGTGTGTGACCTGTGATTTCTCAGTCATACGAAAAGAAGTGATGTGAGTGGGGTTTTGATACACTGTCAGTCAGAGTCACAGTCACAGAGTATTTCTATACACAGAGAATTTTTCTGGACCTGAACTTTCTGCTTCTGCTGTCAATTACTGATAGGTTTGTCCTACTTCCCATTGGTCACTTTCTGGTTCCCAGTTGGGTCAAACCAATCAATGACTGACAAGGCACCCCACTGACAGGTTCACTGCTTAATTTCTCCTACTAGTAGGTGATATTTTTACTAATAGTTATATGGTTTAATCTCATGGCATTAGAGAAGTTTTCAGTTCAAGGGCTAAAAGATGAAACAATGGATCTGAAAGTATATTGTATATCAAACCATGTATCTTTACATGCACAAATACTGTACATATTATATAGACCAGGGGTAGGCAGTCTTATCCAGAAAGGGCCGCTGTGTATGTGGGTTTTCACTTCAACTCCTTAAATAAATTACTAATTAGAGGACTGATTGGCTGAAGAGTCCACACACCTGGGCTTGAACAGCTGACAGAAAGGTTATCCCAACCACCTGCATACACACCAGCCCTTTGCAGATAAGACTGCCAACCCCTGACATAGACCATTCTGTACTTATATGTTGATTTATATTATCGATCTATGGTAATATCATTGGGCTAATATCCTTGGGCTTGGTCTGTTATGTCAATCAATGGCAATCCCAACAGAAAAATATGAACAAATTTATATTAAACTGCAAATGAGTTCCAGGAAATAACTTCTATTGTCATTTTCATGCTCATTGTGGAGTCAAACATGAACATATGCTGTAAGTCTGTCTGGTTGTTTTATTGATTCCACCATTATGTGCCTTACTTATTTACAGTAATTTATAGAAAGATCCCGTTTCAAAATTCTTGACTGTTACTATTTGTAGTACTGGATGCCTATATCAGCAAACACAAATACATTAAATGTACTCATCTCTGAGATATCACTGGGAGATATATAGAGAATTCCTATGCCAACTGGGACTGGGCCCAGACCTGGGTACTCCAGTGTTCATATAACAGGAAATTGTGTACATCTCGGAATGCATATAAAGTGATGCGTGTGTCTAATAAACTCTGTGATGGAAATCAGGGAAAAATCAAGGCAAGAAATTCTGTTATTAATTCAGTACCCCCCCCCCAACATCTATTAAAACGGTACACAACTTTCACAATTCGAACATTCCTTTCTTTAACAAAGATAAAAGAAATCACATTTTAATGTAATGTTAGTACAAGTGAAATGTCTAGTACAACGCAGATTCCACTGAATTTCACCCTTTACAACAGAAAACCCTGTCTGCAAAAGAATAAGGATTTTCTTGCAAGCTAATTAGCAGAAAATTCCTGGAAAAAGAGACACGCTGGAAACTATATAGTGATAATCAAAAAAAAGTACCTTTGTGGATGGGTCTCTCTCCTCCTGCTCTCAGGTACTTCCTCTCCTTTTCGAAAGGTGTCACTTTATTCTATTAACCTCAGTGTGGTCTGCTCATCAGAAATCCTAGAAAGTATATAGCCTTTTAGTATATATTGACATTCATTTGCAAGTAACAACCAACATTTAAAAATGCACTTAAAATAAATGTAAATCATCTAAAACAAATACTTTAATGTTTTTGACCTTTGATCGAAGAACATTTTTGAAAATGAACATTCACATCTAAACATGGTGACTTTCTGAAGGGACTAAGCCGTATTCCCTTTGTTTTAAGGAGACAATCAAACGGGCCCGCACAAAGAAGCAGGAATGGCAGAAGGCCCAAAGACACAAAATAGTCCAATGGGGTCAAAGCTTCAATCCATGAAATATTTCATTAGCATGACACTCTCTCTCACTGTCAATGCAAAGCACATGTAGCACATCTTACTATAAGCACAAAGGTACCAATTATTTGTCCACTCAGTGTTGACTTCAGTTACTTCCCTTTTTGCCACAATGTATAACAGAAACTGCTGACAAAAATGGAAAAATATACGCATATATTCCTTTCATTCTTTGCCTTGCCTACAAAGATGCATTTGGCTTGTTGAGTACACACATTCCTCCAAATCACATGCATAACACGATCTCTCTCTCTCTGCACGAGTGGCGCCTTTCAAAGGTCAAAGTTGCAGGACAACCTGAAGGACAGAAGCGGCAGCCACAGTACCCCACTGTTCCCAGCTCATACGGTAGCTTTGCTATTTCCCCATGAGCATTAAAATGTTTCACACAAAGAACATACACGAGGGAACGAGGGACAAGCTAAGGTACACTGCAGCACCTGCCGAAATTACAGCAAAAGATGCGCTTATAAATAAAAAGGCAAAAATTAAAGACATTAAAAAATATCTAAGCAGTAAACTAATCAGTCAAATTTAGGATATGCAAATAAAAAACTACACTTTTTATCATACATAAAAGTGCAGTAAAAACACACAGAATGTTGAGCCTGTGGTTCAAATCATGCTGAACGTCACAACACTTGTGCTTTTCCCTCTTATCTGTTTGTGTTTGCTGGCTAATGGTTATCTAATTGCTTTTTGGTCCATGGAGGTCATAAAAAGGTAGATGACATAATTTAAAATATACTTCAACACTGTGTGATCGTAATGCATTTATTTTCTGCTGGCATCTGCACACAACCAAAAAAAACACCACAAAATAACTTTCTACCACAACCTCATAAGGCATTTTTATGTGACACGCTTTATTTTAAATTGGAACAACAAAAAAACTATTTGAAGTTCAAGCCAGGTTTAAGATCCAGGGAACACAGATCCTTTAATGTCCATGTGACTTGGGAGCCCTTTGAATTCTTTTAAAGGTCAGTCCCAAAACTGGCTTTCGACTCCCTAGTCAGGCCACTGACCATACAACACAGGGTTAAAGCCACACAAGCCCACAGGACAACAACCTCACAGGTGATCTGTAAATCATTCTAAAGGGTAATTGCAAAACTGGATTACCACGTCTTGGAGAAGGGTTTCCAAATTGTGGTTTTGAAACTCTCAGTCCATCCCTGACAATACAGAAGAGTAAAGCTCATTGTCCTGGTTCAACTCTGATATAATATATAAAACACATATTTTACTTTATATTATATTAATATATTATATAGTATTACATTATAAAATTATATTAACTATATATTTCAGCAATTATATATATGCGCGCATGTGTGTGGGAGCGCACGCGTAGATAATTTTTGTCTGTTTCCGCCAGGACAAAGACACGTGCCATCAGAAATACCTACAATACTAGGACGCTGATAGCTTCAGTTGTTCGAGCAGGGGTAGTGGTGTGAGTCTATTTTGGGTCCTTCTGTTTGAGGTAAATTTAGACAAACGGGACACGACTCTCTGGTTGGCGAACTGGGAATGACTGACTTGCGGACTTCTTTTTAAGAACTAAGTAACCCTTGTCACGTACCGTTACAATAACCAGACGCATTTCACTGTCAGCCTCAGTAAGCCAACATGGAATCTGCATCGATTGAGTTTAACTGAAAAGTACTATGCTAAATAGCATTACACTGCTATTTTCCAGTTGCATTAGGAATGCATTAAAATGTCCACTTTAAGGGAAGATTTACAGATACTTAAGCATTCATATAAGCTACTTCCACAAACATTAACATTAGATATAAAAAGGCTTATAGTTTAGCTAAAGCGCCCATGCATCAAGAATTGCGAGAAACTGTCAAATTAAAAGCCATGCGGAGACACTTGTTAATTACTGACAAATAGTAGGCTTTAACTTAATCCCATACATCGGAAAACAAGCACATACAGCCCAACATGCCATTTCTTATAGTACTTACCGGTATTCACAGACACAATACTCGGACCAAACGATTCACTCAGACAACTTCTTAAGGTGCCTAAAAACTCCAGTCCTTTCAAAATAAAAACACGAAGACGTTCAGGTTAAGGCACCCCCTCTGTTATAGTAAATAAAACCTGCGAGTAAATTCTCTCTGTATAGCGCAAGGCTGAAGGTTAGTAGCTGTCTAAGGAAATGTGGAGAATGCCAGCTGACGAACATTTGGTGAGTTTGCAATGTACTGCCCTTTAACTGGGCAATGCAGAAAATAAAAATTAAAAAAACATGTTCCATAATATTCCACCTTTCAATCCAAATTCTGCAGTTTGGCGTGCCTATTTACATACCTTGGCGGAGTCTCTTCTCGTCTTCCGTTAATACCACCAGCAATAGTTCTGCGTACACCCCTTGCCGATTCTCCTCCCTCTCCCCTTTGCGTCTACAGGTTCTCCGTTACGTCCACCCACGACTGAAATCCCCTATACCGCTGCTATCAAATCCAAAAAAAATGTGACAGAATCAGAAGACTGGTACCGCAGATCCGTATACCACTTACTGTTTTAACGGTTTCTGTTTAAGTGTAATGAGTCGGCTACGATGAAAATGGAACTCTGAGCTATAGAAACTACACACAGCCTACGTGGTGAAGTGCTGTTGTGCTACAGAACAGAATGCTGACATGATATATAGATTTCTTTTATGTAAACATACAAACAAAACGAATACTTAATTCTATTTATAGCGGCGGACCGTCACATTGAAATTAATGTAACTGACATTTTACCGAATATAGTTAATCATTCAGAATTTTTGTCTTGAGCGGCTTATTTAAAGAATTGCCAGATAACTAGATACAGCATATAATGTTCTTATAACCACACATTTCTTTCTATCTTCCCCTCTGTACCTCTTTGTAAGGACGACAATGTCGTGCAATTCGTTGGTTCCATAGATACGCACCGCTGTAAATCGCACATTGCTTTAGAAGGCATGGAAAATGTAGCGGCTCGCAGCTACTCTCTCGGTCAGTTAAGTCTCGTGACACTGACTAAACTCAGCAAGTGAAACGGGGGTGCGCGCGGTCGCCGTGGACAGCGCGCGCACTGAAGCTACAAGAGGAACCGTCTTAAATCCCAAGTTAACTGTGACCCACGCGGTAAGAGAGAAGGATGGGAGATATGAATACCCTACCGATATTGAAGGAATTGAGGAAGGGAGGTTTACCTGTCCAGTTTCGGAAAGAACATGAACAGATGCGTCAGTGCTGCCGCGCGTCTAGGGAGCGTAGCCTAAAGCGCCGCTTTTACAGACATGCAAAACTAATATAAAATGTAAGTTTCCTAATAGTAATTACTTAGGGCACAAGGATCCGGTATGGTTCCATATTCATTATCGAAGGCAGGGGAGTCGGCGGAGGAAGTATCATGCAGACCGCCGGTGTTCTCGATGTCATTGAGTCTATCTGCGACCTTGAGTCAAGGTCGTACCTGAAGCTGTGCTGCTTGACGAAACTGTATATGCTCGGAGCTGAAGTGCTGCATTGCGTTAAGCCCGCGATATACTTCAAACAAATAAATTTAACACCACCGGCAATTCTTAAACGCATTCTTTTGTTTTTTGTTATGATATTGTGCTGTTATTGTTCTAGTTATGTTATTATTCTTGAATTATCTGTCAGGCTAATTTATTTAAGTGAGGTATATATTTGTGTTACTGGCAAAATTACAGAATATTATTTGTTACAATGTATGTGCGTTAGAGATGTTTTTGCTGTATTAGATAGTGTGCGTGTGGGGGGGGGGGGGGGGGGG
>JAODLC010000002.1:25588522-25619306 GCA_026781145.1 Hippopotamyrus pictus
CTGGGGGGGGGACAGAAAGAGGCTGAACCAGGTAAGGGAATGGGACATATACAAATAGGAAAATGGCGGGAAAATGTTTTAGTATTTCTGCTTGCAAAGAAACAAATCAGATGTACAATAAACATCTGTACAGATTGGGAATAAATAATCTGTCATAGATTCCTTTACCAGTGTTAAATTATTTTGTACATCCATAAAGTAACGTCTTCATAAGCAACATAACATGGTGGGAGAGCAAAGCGCTTTCTTTTGTTGTGAAAGGCTCTATATATAAAAATGATTGAATTTAATTTTTTGTAATTTTGCTCTGGATTTTAAAGTATTTTTTCCTCCTCTGAAACAACTGGAAATATTACCTGAATAAGTCATGGTTGTAAATGCAAAATTATTTAGGTTGAGAACAACAGCATATTCTTGTATAATTACCAGGTTTAGTAGCAATAAGATGCACTGTAAGATTTAATAGTGGCTGTAGCGACTAGAAAATAGAATGTTTTTTCCATAGTCAAGGTTATTATTAAATACTTTTGTTTGTAAAGCCTTATTTTAAGTAGGTGTTTATTGTATCCAGTGTATAAGTTAATTGCCATTTTCGGAAGCACCATTGGTGTATTGGATGCATATAGCTTAACAAAAGGGGATACTTCATCATTCTGAATATCATGCTAGAAAATGTAAATATTGTAGCCAAATGAAATAAAGCTATTTTTGTGTTTGTGAACATCAGGCGTTGATCATTCTTTAATTCATTGCATTCAAGGGGCGATGATAGTGGATCTCTGTCCAGCACTTTAAAGTACATTCCATCCATGACACCTTCCCATGTACAGAATTGTGTATATTCTCAGATAAGTCATGTCATATTTGTGTTACATAATATTACTACAGAGTCACCTAAAAGCGGAGAGTAAGGGAAGCACTGCAGGGTTGTGTGAGTTCAGTCTCAGTGGCTTGAGGTTTGGTGACTGAAGAAATGGAAATAAAAGAAGCAAAAATATATACTGGACAGTGCGTCCTGGCCAATAGCAAGCAGTACGAAGTGCCTGAGCAAGCAAAGGGAAACGATCAGGACTCAGAAAAGACTCAAAACACATATTTCGGCAATTTCACTCTTGATTAATGCAGATGGATTTAAGTATACTTTTTAAAAATCTGATGATTATGTAGACATATGGATTCTTCCACATGGTATTGTGGAATCTGTTAGCTTATTGAGATGTCAATGTGGAATATGTGTTAGTCGGTGTGGAATATGTGACAACTGCAGAAGATCTGCATCTAATAAATAAATTTGACTAAATTGCTGAGATGCAGCAAGTGTTGATGACGTGTCTATTTATTCTGCACTTGATGTTATATGTTCACTCGATTTTCTTACCATGCGTCTTACCCAGTTCGATAACGCCACCTGCTGCATGGACAAATGTACATGTAAAAGCAGAATAAAAGAAGTTTTTACGGAGACATTAGGCTAACAACCTGTAAAACAATATAAACAAACGGCACTGTAAGTCGTTGGTTGTCTAGGCTATCATACATAGATAACACTCATAAATATTTTTCCTTTAAAAGTTTTTTTTTTTTTTTTTTTTTTTTAAATAAAAATAAAAGAATACACACCAACTGCATAAAAACACGATGTCACGTGTTGCGAAGTCGCTTCTCGGTCCATCGCGTTTCAGCCGGAATCCGCGCCCGCGCTGGCCGGGGCTCCGGATGAAAAGGCGCCGCATGATGATACGGCAGTGCCAGCTCAGTGCGGCTGCAGTTCGAAGATTTTCGGCGTAAACAGGATGTGAGCGATTCCCAGACACGGACCGCTCACAGAAAGCCAGATTTATACGTTTGGGTTTAAGGGTTTGCGGCAGGGAAAAAGAGACCGTCACTGAGTCACACAGTATTGTGTGGCAGCAGTTATTTATGTGGGTGCCGGAATGTTTGTCTATAAGCGCGTCTGTCAGTGTCCTTGTAAACCAGTCTAGTTGCTAATGACTGCATCTTAACGAAAAGGCAACATGGGCGTTAAGTGTATAAAATCAGAACTCCGAGACTTCTAACGATTTAACGAACAATATTAGATTAGTATTTCTCCAAGTTCCAGATGTATACGTATTTACCATCCTCTGCGTATAAATTTACGTTTGTTTTCGGAATATGTTTTGATTCTGCGTTTGACTGTGTTACTTTGTGTCTGCTGTCAGTAATGGTCGAGTGATATAGAGAGAGTGAGTGGCTCCTTGTGAGGCTAACAGAGGAGAATTCATTCCAACGGATGCCATTCCAGGCCTGTGCCTGTGAAAACAACTTTGCTGTTTACATGGCAGAAGGGCAGGAAGGTGTGATGGAGGGATGGGGAGCCAGTGTGTCACCAGAGTAAGCTGTAAAGTGGTAAAAGGCCATGAATGGAGTTGGGCCAGCGTTTATTCTTTGTTTGGAGAATGGGGGGTGGCTAAAATGTTCGTCTCTTGATGGCAAAACCTGCGACTGCATGTGATAAAATTGCTCATATGATTCCCGGTGATTTACCACCACGAAGGCTGTCCAAGGCATCAGCAAATGACGGCGGCCTCTATATTTCTTCATCTTGACTCCGGGGCTGCATCTTACAGCAGCAGGCTGTTCAAGTCAATAGCAGCAATTGTAATATCTGATGGGACCTTTTCAGTAGGTAAATCTGAGTCAATCACTACATAACGTTCAAAATCCTTAGTATCTTCTCCTTCTAACAGCTGTGACTCAGTGGCAGAATTCTCCGCAACAGTTTTCTGACCCATTCCATCTTTGGTGAGGCCTGCTTATCTAAAACAATTGATGGTCAAGGTGTCTGTGCTTTTATTCCAGGGTATTGTCTGTAAATGCAAAGAATCCAGAAGTGAGAGTTTTTGGCTAGTTACATTGCAGTGGCATCTGCTTCTATGCTGTCAGTTGAGTTCACAAGCTGATTAAGGACAGTGCTTCTTGAAGTGATTCCTTCATCTATTGGTTGGATAAGAGAGGTGGTGATGGGAAAGAACAAAACTGACTGTCAGGGTCAGTGCCCATCCGCCCCTGCCCTTCGTGTCTCTCCCCTGTTTGGCCAGCAGGTGTCGCTGGCCATCCTGCCTTTTCACTCTCTGTCTAACCCTTTGCGTGTTTCCCCTGCTCCACAGACTGCAGCATGGCTCAATGGTTTGAGTGTGTGGATTAGAGACTGCATTCCCCCATTATGGGTTTGAGGCTGGCTAATGAGCTTCATCTGTTTCTTTGTGCTTATGCGTTTCTGTTCCCCAGTGTTTTGTTTCATTTTGAGCTTCCTGTTCTAGATTTGCCCTCCTTATGTTCTGTTTTGGTTTTATTTTATACTTTGTTTTTTTGTTTATTTTCCTAGTGTAGTTCTTCCCTGTGTCTCCTCAGTTTCAGGTCTTATAAGTTCCTTGCTTCTGTCTTCATTAGTTTTAGTTACTTTACCTGTCCCTTGTTGCCCTGGGTCCATGTTTCTTACTTCTTACTTACATTCTTACTTTGTTCTGCTTCTAGTTCAGCTCCCTTGTTTTCCCTTATTTTGTAGTTTCACCTTCTGCGTTCAGTTCTGTTTATTATTAACTCCTTCTGTCTCGGAACCACGAGTGGACCGTCACCTTCTTTCCGACTGTGCCGTCCCGCACCGTGACATCTGACATTAGTTAGTCATGCCTTTTTTTTAAGTGTGCTGCACAGCTGTCGTATAGCAACAGGATATTTGGTTCTTTTGCTTTCATCTTCCTCTCCAGCTTTTTTAGCTATGCTTCCCAAACGCCTCCTGTCATCCTTGCATTTGTTTTGGCCTCGCAGGGCACTGGAGGGCTGTTCGCTGTTTTAAAGCAGCACGGTGACTTACCCTTGCCAATAACAAGAGGGTGTAATTTTGCACTTGCATCCATGTTACTTGCTAGCAGCAGGGTGATGTGTTCCTTTGATGTTTTAGCTCTGGTCACATCTGATGTGTTAAATGCAAGTGTTCAGTCAGGAATGGCCCTCCATTACAGTCCTGTTTCATCTGCATTAAACATGTTATCAGGGCTGTAATCTTCCAGTAAGTCCAGTGGCTCTTCAGAGATCCAGCATTCGACACTGAAGTCATCTGCATCGTCAGAGACCACATGCACACCTATAACCACCTCCCTTTTACCCTCCTGCCATGAGGTAGATGATACAGAACCTTCCAGGCCCCACCTCAAGAATGAGGAACGGCTTCTACCCGAGGGCTGTTGAACCAGCAATAATCAGTCCACCTTGCTGCACCGTCCAGGACATATTCCCATGTCCTTTTCGGCCACAGTCACTTACTGCTGACTTATTGTGCTATTACCTCATGACATTGCCTCTTTGCACTTTATTCCTCATTCAGTATTTTTTTTATCTTTGTAAAGTTCTCAGTACATATATTTTTTCGCATATACCTCATATTTTTATTTATTTATTATTTTCTTTACTTTTTTCTTTTGCATTATTATGAGTAGCACACCAACTTTTGTTGTACACTGTACAATGACAATAAAGACTATTCTATTCTATTCTATTCTATTCTATTCTATTCTATTCTATTCTATTCCATCTTGCCTCTCTATTTGTTGTTTTTTTTTTTAATTTGTTGGAATTTCACAGTTTCTACTTATACCGACCACCCACCTGAGGCTTTGAAATCTGTTCGGCCCAGCTGTGTCGCTAGCTGGTTAGCTTTCTCAATCAAATAATGGGCTGTTCACTGGAATTTGCCTGCTCCTTGCTTGACTAGACCATCTGAGTAGAGCAATCTCAGCGTCCTCTGCTTCACCTGTTTGCTTGCGCTTTCGGTCAGGACTTGAATTATTTCTCCATTTATCCCAGGGTTTATCTTTGTTTTTGTTTTTTTTTTATCCTGGAAATAACACTTCAATCTACTTCTAAACTAGAAGCTATGTCTGACTCTCTTTATCATCTATCCTTTGCAAGATATTAATCCACTCTGCTAAGTGTCTTGCTACTTTAGTTAGCTATTTCCTAGGTTTGCTTCTGAGGTCAGTATGCAAATCATAATGCATTTGATCAAAATAGAAGCCTGTGCCATTATCCAAAATGTTTCACATTGTATTATTGAGATCAGAACCATGTGACGTGTTGCATTCTTGTCATATCGGCGCAAATGCACGTAAAATACACACGCATTCACACTTAACACACTTACAATATGCGATTGCCGCACGTATCGCTTTTAAAGGTGAACGCATACTTGTGTACCAATTATGTCAATCCCTGACTATACTCCTTTGAGTTTTTGAGTAACATGAGCTTTTTCAGAATTCATGCATCCTAGAAAATGAAAGCGCCATCGCTATTGAAGTTTGCATGTGGAGCAATCGAATCCAGTTGCATAGGTACTTATCCTGTGCCAGGAAGAACAGGGTATGGGTAGCCCTGCCATGGAAAACTATGGGCAATTTTGAGTCACCAGTTCACCTCACTGCAGTAAATCTGTATGAAGCCCCAACTTTGGATTATAATTATGACAGAAATACCTATCCAGCCGCCTTGTTGCCTTATTAAACATTCTGTGTGTTTTGCTGTAATATTTCATGATGATTATTCCTGTTATTATTGTACTGTTGTGTCATGCTAATATGCAAAATGGAGTTTAGCTGAGTAGTTTTCCAATGTGTCTTTCCTAAATGCCCCGTATTGTCCAGGCACTCCTTTAAGGGCCCCCCCCTACCCTGTGCCCTGGCTCCAAGCTCACCACAGCCCCCTGGTGGATATGCAGTTATAGGAAATGGATGGGTGTTTCTATGACACCTCTTAGTTTTTCCCTGTAATTTTTCTAAAGAAAACATTCTTCTTCATATTCGCCCATAACCTGTTATCACCACCATATTGTCAATCACCAGATGGCAAAGCTATGGTTCAGGTGTAGTTTTTGCACCTGCTGATTATGCTATTCACCACTATACAGTACATCCATCCAATTATTCATGCATCCACCTATCCTTCCATCCATTCTAAGTGATTAGCCAGTACAGGGTTTCAGGGTCCAACATTTGGCTACTAGATTCCATCCCAGGCAGCATAGGGCACAGGGTCTGGGTATACCTAGGACAGGAGGCCGGTCCTTCAACAGGGTCTCATGAAAGCATTTTGTTGCATATATTATGTGATAATGTAAGAAAAAACTACTATGCAAACTTTCGTAAATTACAGACTTATTACTCACTTTATTAGGAACTGTCGAGATGGACGTTGGATAGAGGCAGATGGAGAGATCAGAAACAGTGTAGTCTGCAATTTTTATTTCTTCCTTTCCCTTAACACAATTATAACTAAACTGTACAAAAAATGCTAAATCAATCCAAACATAAACTCTATTAAATACAACTGAAGGAAATACACATTTTCTAAGAAGAGGGTTATGGGTTACAATGCTTACTGTAGATCCCCACCCCTACACCAGCATCTCCAGCCTTACTCCATCCGTGCCCCCCCCCCCCCATAACTTAAGGCCAATTGCCTAAAACAGCCTTCTGGGAGTCATAGCAGCACCCTTCAGCTCATACCTTCCAAAAAACAAACAAACAAAAAAAAAATCATCATGCAGAAATAATCACTACATCCATTAAACACAAACCTAAAACACTCAATACCATTTTTGGTAGCCAATAAGCTTATTTTACCTCAGATAAAATGTATTTCTCACAAACCCCGGAATACCCCCAAACAAATGGCTGTTCCTAAAAATTTCCACAAATCCCTCTTTTGAAATGGACCCAATGGTTCCGCTTTCTCGGTTTATATTATATAAAACAAATTATATTGATTCGGGCCAGACTGTTGTGGCCAGATGACTTGGTCAGAACATCTCTGGAGCGGAACGCCTTTGGGGTTCACGGTCAGCCGGTGTGAGCACGAACTGACAACAGACCGAGGAGGGAAAAACGATGAACCGCTGACACGCTGTTGGGTGACCAAACTGTGTTGGCAGATCGTGGTTTCCACGGTTGAAGTACTTGCACTTTTCATTACCAAAACAGCAAATACAAATTGACATTAGGGTGCAACAGGAAATGCAGGATCCATTATATGAGAAAAATCCTATGTCAATAAATTTATATGTTTTCATAGTTATATGTAGTATAAATAAAATTGTTTAAACACAATAACATCTTTAGATGGGATGCAAGTTGGGCACCCACACACAAAAACAATAGACTATGGGCAAATTTGATAAATTGACCAAAACTGCATGTATCTGAAACATGAGGAGAATACAGAGTACCTGGAAGAAACTTGAAGACCACAGGCAAAGCACACAAACAGACAGAGCAAGACTGGGATTTGGGATTTATTGACAGTTAAATAACAGTGAAGCATGTATTATTTCACTGCTTTTGAAACATTATGAAGGAATTAAGCAGCTGCCGTTTTCAGGGTAGACATATCAATTTTTCTATTGACCTGGTGTGTCCCATTGTGGGACAGGGTAATTCACTGCAGGCACCAAGGCAAAAACCAATATTTTATGAATGACCAAAAGCAAATGTAGGCAGACTGATTGGAACAATTAAAATGCAGTTTCAAGCCAATCAGGCTGGAATGTTAAAACTGGCTGCATGGATATCGCACATTGTCTGTAATATTTATTGCACGGTTATCCATCGCCATGCAGTCGCTCTCTTGTCAGTTCAGTAACGGTGTAGCAAGCAACCATTGAGAGGTGTTGTTAGGCCTTTTGAAAGTGTTAAGTAGTTACAGTTTTCATGGCAGTGGTATAAACTCTTCTGTGGGCCTGGTATGTTTCACTGTGGGACAGCACAGTTCACTGCAGGTACCAAGGTAAGATGGAGATTTAATGCGAAACCCAGTGACCAGAAGCAAACGCAGGCAGGACAATCGGAAGGGTTAACATGCAGCTTCAAGCCAGACAGGCTGTCATGTTAAAATTAGATTTTCAGTTCAAAGATCTCAGTTAAGGATGCTGTCAGTCCTCATTGGTTTTCCCAAACAGTGTGTACCTGAAGTAGATTTCTGTTTTGAATCGTGAAAATCATGCAAATGCCGGAAGGAATATGTCTGTAATATAACATGACTGTACTGTACTTTAAAATTAATGGGCTTTCTGTAACCAAATGTATTGATTTATGTCTCCACTACTCAAATAATTCTTCGTGGTTGAAGTACTTGTACAGTATACATTGTGGCTATTATTAAGAACTGAAAAGCACTGAGATGTGGTGGCCCAGAAATGGAAATCAAAGTAGACAGTTTCACAGAGGCTAACAGTTTAATAGTTTCATGACAGTAAGACAAGAGAACCAGTAACACACATTTATTCTCTTGCATCAACTGTTAATAAAATGATAAAATGATCGCTGGGATTCTTCATCTTCAGGAGTGCGGTCCTAGTTAAGCATCCTTTTCTGCAACAATGAAATGAAACATATTCTTAACTTTTCAGGGAATGAAATGGTCAGAAAAGATGAAGATACACATAGCAAAGGAACAATAAATTAGCTCTGAAATTTGGAAAATATGTAAAACCAAAGGAATAAGCTGCTTTGCAAGGATGCTTTTTGTTGCTGTCCAGCCCATGCAGAGTTTAGAAGCTCCATCACCAGACAAATTTGCAAGTAAGCAGCTGAATGAAATGTGTTCTCTACTCACAGCAGCCATAGAGCTTGTTGATCCTCAGAATATCAGATTGAGACAGTCCATTCCTCTGTCCAATTTGCACAGTTCCATCAGGGATCGGAGTGATAGTATCCATTCCGGGCTTAATTGTGAAAGAAGTCCTGTACAAATGGAGAGTCGGTAGGGACATCCCTTTTGATTTTAAGTTGACATTTAAAAAGCAGTTGAAGGAATGACGTTCCACTCTTTTGTTTGATATCAACTTTGTGTCCTTAATGTTGTATGGTGACTCTTGTCCTTACCTTCCATAATGCATGACAGAGCCATAGTCATATGCAGTAATTTCATTAGTGGTGTTTTGTTTGTCAAAGTTGAAGGTCTCATCTGTGAAACAAACGGAAACTGTATTAGATTAGTTCTTTAAGAGATTTGCTGTGTCCTTATGGGACAGTAGATGTTGTTCACCATGCAGACATTATCCTGGAATTGTCAAGAGAAATTGCTATCTGATAATATTATTCAGAGGCTGACAAGTGGCCCAGATAGGATGTTACTCACTTGGGTCAATGTAATTCCAGCTGATCCTGACATACCGGTCACGGTCACTTCTCACGTGCTCGTGATAGAAACCCAGAGCGTGGTTAAGCTCGTGCTGAACAATTCCGCCAATAAGGCAGCTGATTTTCCGGAGTGAGACAACCTGCTTGCCTCCAATTTTACCAATAGAGGAATAGCATCTACCAAGAGAGAAGATCAATGCTGCAGTGTGATGCAGAGACTGTCATGTGACAGACAGCCGACTGAATTAAAGAAAACTTGAGTCTGTTAGCAGAAATGTACAGCAACAATGCAGGTTATTTTGAATGAAAGCTGTGAACTATCACTCAAGCACTAAGTCCTAAGTCTGCGAGGCTGTCAGTCTTACCCATTCAAGTTCTCAATGCTGAGGTAGTCTGACTGAGACGTCCAAGGGATGAATCGGATGCAGGTTTTAGAGCTGAATGTATTTATAGCAGATTGTATCACCTGTATATCAGAGTAGGCTGTACAGCAGAAGCACATCAGAAGGGCAGAACATTTCAGCATAATGAATACTGGCTCTCATAACACTGATCAGTGTCTAACAGTGACATTTGAAGTTGCTGAACCATCTTGTGTTTAATTGTTCTTATGCTAAATGAGTGACAGATACAAAACTTTACTCTCCAGTGTAGCATGGTTTTAATGGACACAGTACTCATGAACTCATTTCTGTACACACTAGAGTGGAGCTGCTTATTGTTTGAGATGCCTTTTATTTTCTTTTAAAACGTAAAGGGTCAATGCACAACTAAACTTTTTGAAATGTCGACCTGGCATCCACTTACAAAAATCACTGCTGATCACGTAAGGCACTTCGACAAATCCGTTTGCAGACTTTGGCCACAAGCAGATCTTCATATAGCAGATCATGGCGTTCTTGGTGTTTGTGATGAGCAGGTCTCCTTCCACCAGCATCTGACTGGATACTTTCAGAACAGGATAAAACGAAAGTGAGAAGACTTCATGAAATTGTCTTGACTATAGTTTTTCTATTTCAGATCATGAAGCGTTAGATATATATTGTAGGCATTATGATTATGATTATGATTATGATTATGATTATTATTATAGTGTCACCAGACCTACATTTCCAGCATGTAGCTGTTGTTAAGAATTGAAATGAAAATAATTGTTATTTGTACATTATCAGAAACTATGCAACAACAGCGACATTAAGACTAACCACTGTTTGCCTCCAGAATCCTCCTGGATAGGTCCACGTTATGTGAATCCTCCAATTGGATTCCTTAAATGAGAAGAATTTGACATTGGAGCATGACTGGAGTGAGACAGGTGCACCAATGATAAGAGGGACAGCCAAACACATTGAGAATAAGTGTTTGTCATTTCCTGTCGTAATAAGAGATAAATTACGACTCACCTCCCTCACCACCGTCCTCCTGAAGGGAAGTTCAAAGAGAGATTGAAATGTGAGTATGCCCAGATACGTGAGTGATACAGATGCTGAGAGACTGTCTACACTCTGGTGATTGATTGAGGACTTACCGTCACAGGGTATGCCTTTGACAGACCGAACAGCAGTGCCAGGATGGTGAAAGCAAGTTTGTGGTCCATCTTGTCTCGGTGTGTGATGGTTCCCTGGTTGGTTTCTCCTGGCTGTCTTGATGTGTGACTGCTGTCATGGTCCTGGTTTTATGTGGTCACCCACAGGTGTGTCTGTTAAGAGATTACTAGCTATTGTCAACTTTGTCTGACCAAAACAAACTGTTTAAAGGGTGTCTGCTAACCACCAGTTAATCTGCAACTTAATGGAATGAGTGCAACTTAGCCGGTAATGGAATGAGTTGATACTGCTGGTTTGAGTTTCTGAGACTGAAGCTCCCTTCTCAGCTGAAAATATACACAGCATATGTGCAGAAGAGGTGTGACTAGTTCCCATGAATCTGACCACCTTTTTCAGCTCATCTGTGTCACCTTAGCCTATAGCTGCCAGACTTTAGTTGGGGCCTTGAGTGTATATCGCCATAAGCTGTTGAAATGTTGAACATGATATCTCACTTGATTGCATGGACAGTTTTGGACTTACTGTGCTTTGACGTTCCTTGCAGTGGATTGAGCAAGTGAGAGAAAACCTGGTGTGGAGGACAACATAGTGCAGTGTTTTAATAGATCCAATTCAGAAACCGTTAATGTTGGACAGAGACATAGTGAATCAGTGGTACATAAGATGTATGACAATGTAATTTACAGATTGCAGATTTCATTTGTCAAGGGAAATAACAGAATTTTAATGGCTACAAGAAGTAATGCACCCGATCCTTTAGGATGCTTATTGGAATTTAAACTTTGAGTCATACTTCTGGCTAAGCACCATTTTCTTCAATTTTCAAACTACCAGCATATTACAGTATATGGAATTGGGTCATGGTTTCACTCGTCTCTGCTGAATTAACGGGATATTAATGGCACTTCTGTCTGAGGGCACTGTCACAGCAAGGGGTTAAGTACCCATCTCCACTGCCCAGCTCTTATCTGAATTACTGAAGGAGCGTTGTTTCTGCCATATTGGAGATGTATCTAGGAATCTCTACAAAATTGAGATGCAAATTTAAGATCCTTATCCTTGTTTTAATGTTGCTGGCTAAACTACTTCTTATTCTTCCTCATCACTTACTCTCGCCATGGTTTACAAAGCTCCAGGCACCTGTATCATGAAGCAGGATTTTTTGCTTTGTCAGGTAACTGGTTGGATTTAAGCTAGGCTAACTGAAAGTGAATGAATATGAAGTCCTTTAACACTGGAATACTTTAAATCGACAAGTTATCCGGCTAAGCAGGAAGTCCAGCATAGTGATATGGGACCAGGTTTTTTGTAATGCCACAATCCCAGGATTCATGAACTACATTTCCCAGGATCCCTTGTACCTACCTGCTAGTTCCCTGATCTCCACCCCGAGAATGTTTCTGTTGAATGCTTCATTGCAAAGTTTTTTCACCTGCTCCTAATTTTAGCTTCAGCCTATTTATAGTCACTTTCCCCAGTTTTCTGCTGTTGTGAGATTATTAGTTGGGTTTGCTTTTTTTTTAACTATTGTGTGTTCTTGTATTTTAGTCCTGTTTTGACTTTTTGCATTGCCCCAGGCTTTTGAGATTATTGCCCAGTGACTTGGATTTAGTGCCCATGGTAGTTACCAACCGCTCCCTCTTCTTTCCTCTGGCACTTCTGCATCTCTGACGGAGCTGTGGATTTTGACCTTCGGACTGGACAGTCTGGTCATGAACACCCTACCATCCCTGTTGCACTTGGTTGTGATTGTGCTCCGTAATGTGTAGCTCCTACCATTTGTCTGTGGTATATTGTAGTTTTATACCGGAGTATGAAACGTGGTTGTCAGTGGTTCTGTGGTTGTCAGTTTTGGTATATCTGTGATTGTTGGGAATTTCGACATTAATATCTTATGATTCCTATAATATATTGCAAGTGACTGGTTCCCTGAGAATAGCATTTGCTTCCATTCTTGACTCTGCTGATGTTCTGCAGAATTTAAAATTCTAGTAATCATACTCTAAATTTGATTCTTTGGAACGGATCTGTTCTTGCCCTGAGTCCTGCTGTCTCAAATCGTTCTCTCTTAAAATATACAATTAAGATGATACACAGCTATGCATTTCACTCAGATCAGGTGAGCTGTCACAGCTGTCAAAGACTGAGGACTATTTATTAGATGTTAAGGAGCAGGATGGCCAGTAAATTCCTCTTAGTAAACTCAGATAGAACATACAAATTGTTACTCTTAGGCCCTGGAACAGCAAATGTACCTAATGATGTAAAACTTGTTTTTTTTTCTGTTAAATTTAACAGAGAAATCTTGGTATCATGATAAGTCAGGTCTGTCTTGTGATGCTCACATTCAAAATGTTGCTAACTGAAATTTCTTCCATCTGATTAATACAGCCAAGCTTAGGAAGCTACTGTCTATCCATGATGCAGAAAAACAAATTCATGCCTTCATAAGATCCTCACTGGACCACTGTAAAGCTCCACTGTCTGAGTGTACCTCTGGGTCATTAACTAAATTACATTTGCTGCAGCCAAAATTCTTACTAGAACCAAATATTTGATGATATTAATCTTATTTTGTAATTGGTATGCTGGCTTTCGGTTCTGTATAGATTTTACAGTACTACTAAAGTAGAAAGCTGTGGATGACCTTGCCACAAAGAATTTCTTTGATCCTGTAGTTCCATACAAGCCCCTTAGTTTGCTTTGCTCTCAAGTAACAGAGTATCTATTAGTTCCCATAGTGGAAAATGGTACGCTGTGTTACAGAGCATTCGCCTACAGAGCATTCGCCTACAGAGCATTCGCCTACAGAGCATTCACCTACAGAGCATTCGCCTACAGAGCATTCGCCTACAGAGTTTTGCAGCTATGGAATAGTCTTCCAGAAAATGTGTGGCATTCTGGCTCACTCTCAGTCTTTAAGGGAAAACAGACTTCTGTAGTTTAACTCTGTGTTTCCGAATCCGCTCCTTGGATAGGTCCCACCCGGACAGTCCAGTTTTTTGCTCCTTGATGTCCCTGATTAGGTCTGAAAGCAGCTGGAGGATGGATGGATGTTGTTTTACAATCGCCATTCATGTTTCTGTTTTATACTTATTATAACACCTTATAACATTTTGCTTTGTATACTGGTGATGCTCATTTTTGGCACTATATTCCATCCCTGTATTTCGAGTTCTCAAATGAAGGAAGGGACATTGCAAATGGACAAATGAGGAATGGAGAGATCCTCCTCACGGCAGCCTCTTGCACCTCAGCATGGACCCACCCAGCCTCCCTAAAGTGCAAACACACGACCTGTCACATCCTGCTCTGAAACTCACAATGCTAATCCCTGAACCCAAAATACTCCTCCCAGAAACACCGCTAGCTTCACCCCTCCCAATAATCATCACTGCTCTTGCCGACGTACAAACCCGCTATTGCTTCCCGCTATGGCGACACTCGGGCTGCCAAACCAAATACTGCAGGAACCATCAAGGAGTCCTGCTAAAGCAGCCAATGTGATTCAAATAAGAGGCACCTGGACTTCAAAATGCAGAAAAAAAATAAAAGGGTTTCCAGTTAGAGTCCTGGTAAGGAGCCAGGTGGGAGCTAATGTAGTGGAGAGCTTGGCCTGAATTACTCCAAATACCCATGAGGAGGAATGAGCCTGGATAAATAATCATCCTCTATTACATGTTTAATCCGTTTGCAGAGTCAGTGCTGTGCGGCTAAGGTCATGCGGAGCTCAGCACCCGTCGCTGACTATCTCCTATTCCATCTATTTACAACCATACCTAGTCTCACCTCAAACAAGTCAACCACAAGATAAAAGCATAGAATCTTCTAAGAATTTCCCAGCTTCAGAGATAGGATTTGGCTCAGTGCCATTCATCTGGAAAACCACTTCCATGAGAAGGGACAGGGCCATGGATAACCCCCCTCCCAAGTAACTAAAAGGAAATCAGAGACCTTCCTGAAACACACCATCACTCAGTATGGCAAATGAGGGCATTAGCTTCTACCTTTGAGCATGTAAATATTTGCTTGCCTGTAATTTCAAATAATATCCCTGTTTGATTACCATAGATGCACATGCAACAATTTAAAACAAAAAACTATTATGACCGAAAACTGTTTCTTTTATAATTTGATATACAACAACTTGTACAGGTATAATTTACATTTATTTTCATGGAATGCAGAATGTCTAATGGTAGTACAACAGTAAAAATTTAAATGATTTTTTCCCATAAAATCAATAGCACGATAATAAATACAATTTATCAACTATTTTTAGTCACATGACTCTGTAAAAGTTTTCATAGCGTAACTCCAACTTAAAATATGATGCTTAATGATTCATCAGATTATGAAATATTATCACCTATGACCATAATCTAGTGTTTTTTTATGTTAATGTACTTAATCCCATATCTCTGTAATGGATATTATTTGAAATATTTAATTTGACTTTAGGTTAATAAAATCTCTGGGTAAAATCTCTGAGTGTTCCTTTCATCCGCAGAACGTGTATGTCTGCACTTCACTGCAGCGCGTTGTCTCCCCCATGAGGTCACTTTGCTTCATGCACTCTGCCGACACTGCATGTTTGTTCCAGCCTTTCAGGCCTGTCATCAGCTTTTCTCTCCCTCAAGGCTTGGGTGGGGTAGCACTAAAGAGGTAGAAATTAGGGTGGGAAATGTGGTGCTTTTTCCCTGTAAGCCACTATCTGTCCGGCCCTCCCCTTTAAATACCGCTTACTATACTAAACCTGCATTTATGTGCACAGCAAGGCTTACGGAGCACGGGGGGTGTATTCACTTCAGGCACCTCAAACTTGGCCTGCCTTGCTTTGCTCGCGATCTGAGCTTAAAGCTGTCAGCTGATTGGTCGTTGCAGCAGCTTACTGGTAATATGGGTCAAACAAACAGACACACAAGCATAACACAAACACACGTAACAGACGCACAAACAAAAACAAAGAATCCTTTATTCAGTAATGCAGTTTAATGCTTTCAGTAATGAATGTGATATGTGAGTTCCTTTCCTATTTTAAAAAGTATTGAGAATAGAGTATGTTTCATGATGCACTTTACTAAATGTAGCCAGTACAAAGGTTATATGCCATTAAAATGTTTAAGGTATGATAAAATTCTAGTGCCAACTCTCTTATTATGCAATCATAACAGTGAAGCAGTGGTCTCACACTAATTAATAGGTACAGTTACAGAACACTATAATAACCTTTATTGCTGATCCACCCATCTTTTAGCTGCTTCTCCTGGTTAGGGTGGGGGGGGTATATTCTTTATATTAAATGTTTACTTGTTCACTAGAAACTGTTCGGAAAATCCTTGCGTGGTTTTCCGCCGTATAATTGAATATCGCACACTTTTTATTCACATTTCCTGGAATATTGACAGATTTTTTTTCAATGATTTAAAACCAGTGAGCCATCAAAAAAGTGATGCAACATGAATGGATGATTGGACACATAACTCTAAGAAGTATTAAAATAATCGCCTGGACAAAAAAAAACATCAATATTGCACACATTAATATTTTGTTGGACCACCTTTAGCTTTGATTATGGTGCACATTCATCAATACAGTACATTGTTTCCATGTGCTTATACAACATCTAATTTTTTTTTCATTCAGATTTGTGTTCAGTTGAACCACTCTGTAAAGCAGGGGTCACCAACTCCGGTCCTGGAGAGCTACTATCCAGTAGGTTTTCTATCCCGCTTGGCTTCTGATGAGCCTCACCTGCTCCTGGTATTTACCTGAGAACTAGTGTGGCTCATCAGAAGCCGGGTATGATAGAACACTTACTGGATAGTAGCTCTCCAGGACCGAAGTTGGTGACCCCTGCTGTAAAGTCTTCTTCAGCTCATCTCAAAGACTTTCAATGGGGTTAAGGTCAAGACTCTGTCTGAACCGCGCTTTGACAATTCCAGTCCGATGAATCTTGGTATTATCGTTCTGGAATATGCCCATGCGATTGGGAAAAGAAAAATCCATTGCTGGGATACCCTGGACATTCAGGAGATTCAGGTACTCAGCTGACTTCACTTCAACGCTGCATAATATCGCTGAGCTGCTATAATGACCCACTCATTGGCTCTTAAGTACTTCATGATTTAAATTCAAACAGTGACTTTTTTGGCCAGACAGTGTATTATCTGTGTATGCTGTATCTGGATGTTCAATGAGGAATTTTCTGCCACAGATGCACATTCATTTATTGCATGTTTTACCTAGGGCAAAGTTGGCTGGGTCTGTTTGACTTGTTTGCTTCTTAAGTTAGATTTGAGTTTCACTGACTGGGTTGCCATGTGAAATTTTCCAGTTACCCCATCCATTCTCCATACCCCTTCATCTGATGCAGGACTGCAGGAGTCTGAAGCCTATTCTAGAAGCTATGGGCGCAAGCCAGGGATTAACCCAAAAAGAGAGACACACAGAATGTTCACACCTAAACCCCGCAATGACATGGGGAGAATATCCACACAGTGGAAACTGGAATCTTAGTCTCCAGAGGTGTGAGGTTACTGTGCCATCCTCTGCTTTGTTTCAATCTTCAAAAAATATCCAAAGTTCTTTAGTAATATTGGAAAGGGTTTGGTCCTGTTCCAGCTGTTTGGTTATTAGTCAAGTTGTGGTGAAGCTTACGAACCTCATTTTTCCTGCGGGAGGAGAATTTTCGGCCTGGAAAATTCAGAATGAAGGGCAAGCTCACTTATTATAGACAATCTTGTTTCTGGCACCGACGCACAGTTTCTGAATTAACTGGGCTTGTGCAGGTCAGTTTTCACGTTTATTTTTATATGGGTCTCAGTGAATGCACAAGTGGAAAACAGTGACCTCTGTCTTGTTTGGAATTGGGTGAAATTAGGAAGTCATCAAGTAGAGCAGTGTAAACTAAGCATCTGTGACTGAAAGGTTATGACATCAAATGCTGAGAATAACACCTATTTTGTACACAGACTAAGTTACTGAATTATTTAATTCCAGATGTCTATTATTTTTAACTATTTAGGTCACCTGGATACAACCCAAATATATCATGAGCACATGGCTAAAAAAAAAACTTAAACACAATTTTCCATGTTAAAGTATGCTGACGATATTACCCAGATGCATAACATTTTTTTAATGTGCATTGAATGGAACATGATGAACTTGAGATAAACATTAAATAATCAATCATACTGGAATATATTATTTTTTCCTTGTGTGTTGCATACTTCACCCCAACATGACTAATAGCCAAACAGCCTAAACATAACCATAACCTTTCCAGTTAGCAAAGAGCTTAATTTTTTTAAAGGCTGAATCAAAATAAAAGTGAAATGATGCTTCATTTGCACAAATACAGGTATATTTGAAGGCTTCTTTTCTCATATCCCATCATGCACTACTTCTGAGACATACACATACAGTTAAGAGTGAAACTTGGTGTCCATGTGCGGGGAAGGGGGGGGGGGGTTACAATGTGAGTATTCTGTTGAGTTAGGGATTCAAACTGGCAGCCTTCCTATCATATAACTGGGTTCAAGTATTTACTTTAAATCCAAAAAAATGCTACAGTTTCATTGCAGGCGTATCTGCATTAGCTCTGAATGTTTATATTTTTTATATTTATATGTGCTCTCGTGAAAGTGGCTGTATTCAGGTGGGGGTACTGTACCAGTGCAGTGGGGAATGTAGAGCTGACCTCTGTGTGTCTGTGTTTAGATGCATGCCGAGTCACAGCCTGACGCAAAAGCAGTTCTTCCGGAAAGCCACACGGATGCTCTGCAGTGGTCCTGCCTTGGAAAAGCTGCTTAGCAGGTTCACATGACCATGGGTGCGGAGGACAATCTCAGCCTCTCAGTCATCTGTGTCACCTTACTGCCTACAAATAGATACTGAATCCCAAATCCAGCACGAACTGCTACATAAAACCAGAGAGATGAATCATAAAAATGACACTCTGTACTTTAAAGCTGTTCCCGTCCTAACATGGTCACCTTCTCACCACAAGCCTATCGATTAGCTCCTGCGTTGAGGGCTACCCTTATCCCTTCTACGCCTGCCTTGGATGCTCAGCACCACTGGTTGAGTTTGGAAAAGCACTGAATGGTAATTAGTGAACAAATCTGAGAAATATTTCAATCTGTCCAATGCCCTACTCCTCTACTCCCTCGTGGAAGCTGTAGAGCTTTCCAAGCTAGGCACCCAATATTTCCATCTTTCTCCAGCATCCTCTTTTCTTGTTATTCCAGATGGTGTATCTGGAAGGATTTCTTCATCATGCCCCCTGGTGGTAAACACCTGCAAATAATAGTAAAATGTGTTAAAAGCATTACTTGGTTTAAACTATGGCTGTGAATTGATTAAAAAAACAAAACATAAGCAATTAACTGCACAATTTTCTGTGATTAATTGGAATTGCACCTAATATTAAAACTTACAATCATAAATATGTACAAATTAATAGTTTATTGTGGGTTAGAAGCAATAAAGTTTAAAAACATTTAATCTAGTTTTGTGCTCTTCGATTTTGGCCGTCTATTTGGAGAAAATGGTTTAAAAAAAAAAAAAATCACCAAATCAGAGCAGTCAGAAAAAAGCAAATGCTGTATTTCAATAACGTTTTTAAATTCTTGAGTTTGTGAGAATAACCCATTTTAAAATATTTTAATGGCTTAACTTGCGATGTACAGATTATTCATTTCCAAAAAATACCACTTGCTAGCAAATACAAGCTTAATTTCAATGCATTTCAGAAAGGCTGCATGCACAGATGGAAATAAGACAGGTATTTACTGTAACATTAACAGGAGGATCGAAACACTATTTCATTTGGAGCGCATGATCTATCTAAAATCTCAAACCTATTTGGCAAATGGCTCCTGACAACCATTGAAAGTGCACTTAATAACATTAACAATATTAAGATCTTAAGGCATTTAAGCCTTCAATAAAATAAAACAAATACTACAAATTACAATATTTTTATCCTATGTATGCCTCTGTCTAGAAATTTTTAAAAAGAAATAAAACATGTAACATCACCTTCTCTGTGAAACACTAACTGAATGTTTGAATTTTAGCTTTGAATTCTGGGATTCTGTGTTATAACCTTACAACCAGGAATGAATATTATAGGTCTCTATTACTAATCTTTGCTCATAATCAGTGTTGCCAACTTTGTGACTTTGTAGCTTGATATAGTAACTTTTCAGAACATTTTAGAGGCTTTTTTTTTTTTTTTTTGAGAAAAATGCCACTAGTGACAACTTTTTGGACAAACCTTAGTTGACAACAGAAACTTAAAAAAAGTAAAAAAACAAGCTTTATTGGGAAGCAGAAGCAAATGTTTATAAAGCATTGACACCATCTGACACTAGGCAGAATTCAAATACAACACAGTGATGTCACCATATCCTAATTAGCGCATGGCATCATCTAGCGACATTTAGAAGCTTTTCAAGCAGGCTTTAGCTACTTTCCATTGAAAGTAGTTGGTGATACCACACATATTACAGTATTGTCCTATCTGGGTATCAAAATACTGCATGTGTTAATGTGGTTAAATATATAATAATGCAGTATGACTTTAAAATGAATGTTATGCGTTAATGAGATGAATTTCCTGGCCCTGGTTTAAATTGGCAATACCAATTACTTAACTGCTAATGTCTCTCGACTATGGAAAAATACCAGAGTACCTAGAGGAAACCTGTGCTACACAAAGAGAACGTGCTAACTCACAGAATGGGATTCGAACCTTTAACACTGGTGCAGTGAACCGCCTTGCTACCCACAATAGTCAAACCAATATACTGTCAGCTAAAAAAGCCACGATCTAATTATGAAGTTCAAGCCAATGTACATCGTTCATTTTGCTCTCCCTCTATCAGATCTGACTCAATTACTCAATAAATTAAATGAATAAATAAGTTAATACAAAATATCAAGTAACAAGTGGAACTTATACTAAATTGTTAAAGCTCCACTAAAGGAAAAGAATAATGGATACAAATGTAGTATGCATAATAAGTACATTGAATTTCTTATTTCTGATAATAGATTTCTTTTAGAACTTTAATATTCCGTGTTTAATGCTCAGCAGAACCAGCTCCTTCCTGTAGAGATGCAGGCATTCTAGTCCATAAAGAGTCACAACGCAGTGTCACTATTGGAGTGGAATATATTTTCTGTGTTCCTAGCAGTTATATTTAGATAACCCCTTCTTCCTTTTCTGTGTTGGGCTCTGACTAAATTTAAGCTTAAAGCCTCCCGCTTGTGTATCCAAAATAACCCGGATGACACAGTTATGGGTATGGTTGTCAGGATTTAACCTGAAATTTGGAACTGAAACTAATCTGCAGGAATGGCATGGGGAACTTTTCCCCTTATGTATAACTGGATATAAGAAATGCCAAAAACTATATATATATATATCCCTTGATAAGGTATAAGGTCTTTAGAGCTTTCATATACCAAAAAAATCTAACACTTTACGTTAACTGGACCTTCATAATGCATTCATAGAACATTCATAAGCAGTGTAAGTATACCTTAACATCCTAATATACCCACTCAGCCTTGATATACATTAATAACAAACATCATATTATAACAAACATTATAAATGTATAGTCATATAATGTTTGTTATTAATGTGTAGTAGGTGTTAAGGCACATATCATGATATTTTGTCTTGATAATTTTTTTCATATCAGTCAGTATTGATAATTACCATGATAGAATGATAATTAGTGTTGATCATCTTTGTATCAAGGACTTGCATGACTGGAAAGACCTATCAGCTCAGTGAGGCATGTTTTGCTTCACTGTAATTCTTTTTATGAACCTGAGGGTGGCACTGTTTCGCACAACACTTTGTCAAACATTTTTGAACAGCCACACTCATTTGGTTTCACGTGGAAATGGTTGTTGTGATTATACGTTGGCATTCAAATAATATTTTATGTGATTTGAATGCTAGTTTTTTCCCTTATTTTTTTGGTGAAGTTCTGCTTCACCTTTTGACTTAAAGAAATCACCACTGCTCTATATACACTCTATGGACAAAAGTGTTGGGGTACACCTCTTACTTACTGAATTCAGGTATTCCACTCAGACCTACTGCCACAGCTATATAAAATCAAGCACGTAGCCATGCATTCAGGTTCACAAACATTTGTGAAAGAATGGGTCGTTCTGTTGTGGTACTGTCATCGGATGCCACCTTTGCAATAAGTCAATTTGTGAAATTTCTTCCCTCATTGATATTCCATGGTCAATTGTAAGTGGTAAAATGGAAGAGTTTAGAAACAACAGAAACTCAGCCAGGAAGTGGCAGGCCACGTAAAGTAACAGAGCAGGGTCACCGAGTGCTGAGGCGCATAGTGTGTGAAAGTCGCCAACAGCATGTTGACAATAACTGCAGAATTCATTTGACATTAACCCCAGCGCAAAGACTGTGTGCATGGAGCTCCAAATGGAGCAGCCACTAGACTCTGGAGCAGTGGAAACATGTCCTATAGAGTAAAGTATCACGCTTCTCTGTCTGGCAGTCTTATCTGCCTGACTGCACTGTGCCAACTGTAAATGAAACCCCATGATGACATGGGGAGGACATATAAACCCCACACACATGGAACCCGGGTCCTAGAGGTGTGAGACATCAGTGCTAACCACTGCACCACTATTATTATAGCAGCTATTTAGTAACACTACAGTTGTTACCGGTTATTTCGGTCATTGTTTACCTAATTCTGAGGTTCTGCTCGCCTTTTCACCATCGATGCACCCTGTTGTCACTAAATCCAACAAAGAATTTATTGTTTCTTTCAGTGTCTTGCTCTACCAGTGCAGTGTACAAGTGTGGCAATCCAGTGGTATCTGTGAGCCCGATCACAGGTCCTGAGTTTTACCCAACATTCAGCTTTTTCTGTTTGGAGAAGAGGGTCTCCGTCTATGGATTGGTTAATGTAATCTGAGTGAAGTCACGGTGAAGTATTGTTACACTGTACCTCCAGTCCCTGCAACTCTGGAGCAGTTAAGGGAAGCTGTCAGGGTCAGCGCTGGACCGACCCTATCCTTTTTGTTTTGTTCCCATTTGGCCAGCAGGTGTCACTGGCCAGCCTGTTCCCTTTGTCTTGCAGATCTTAGTCCCTATTGTGTTTCCCGGCTCCCCAGGCCCCCAAATAGCTTAATGGGTTGAGTGACTGACTCTAAAACTCTCACTCCTCCAGTTGTGGGTTTTAGGTTGGCCTGAGGTCAGTTTCACCTTTTATTTCATTTATGGGGTTTCATTTTTTTCTTCACTTTTGGGTTTTCCTTACTGTCTGTTATGGTTTATCTTTGTCTTTCTGTTTTGGTTTACACTGTTTGTGCCCTGTTTTATTTTGGTTCTGCTTGTTCCTTGTCTTAACCTTAACCTAGTGTTAGCCAACAGTATTGCCAATGTTTCCTAGTTCCTGTGTTTGTTAGTCGTGATGTATTCCGCCTGCTGCTTGTTGTCCTGCTTCTTTGTTGATTCTTATGATGGTCCATACCTGCCCTTTGTTAGTCCTCATTATCTGTGTATTTAAGTGCCTGCCTTTGTTAATTTCTCGAGTCAGTTGTTGTCTGTATTTACAGCGTGTTTGCTTGGCTTATTTCCTATTCGTGTTCCCTGTTTTTCCTTAGGTCCTTAGCTGTGATTATTTCATGGTCTTCAGTTTAGACTGTACTCTTTCCTGTTTGTTTTGGTGCATTTCCTCCCAGTGTGTTTAGTTAATTGAATAAACCCTTGTTGTCTTGGAGCCACTCAGTGGATCGTCACCTTCTTTCTTCTTGTAATACTGTGTTTCACCATGACAGGAAGCTAATAAATACTTGAAAAGTGCCTACAATTTCATTTGGATATGTGATGGAGATGAGTGGAAGATGGAATTTCACACCCACATCAGTCACTAAGAGTGTTTACTAATGCCATATGGTCTGGTCAATGCACCTTTTGTGTTTCAAATCCTCTTTGAATACCTAGAAAGATTATTGTGTATATTGATGATATCCAGAATTGCTTTTACTGAAGCCATGAAGGACACATACGGTTTATTTGTGAACTTTCTTAAATGGATACCAGGTTCTGTGGTTATTTCATTAGTGTTCATGTTTTACCGATGGGCCACTTAAAGGTAGAAGCAGTGAAAGGGTGGCATAAACTGTTGACAATAAAGTGAATACTGAGATTTTGGATATCTTCTCATTGCTACCATCATAATCAGATTAAAAGGAGGCTCCCACAAAGTCAAGTTGACAAGAAAAGACATGAAGGAACTGAAGATCTAGTTCATCAATTTTCCTAAACTTCCAGAACCATCCATTTCTTTTATTGCAGAAGTAGATGCTTCTGAAGCTGGTGTAGGAGTAATTCTTTTCTAAATACAAGGTGAAAGTTACCCACAGGTATCTGCTTGTCAAGAAACCTCACATCTGCAGAAAGGAATTATGACACCAGTAATCAGTAACTGTTAGCTATTAAACTAGTATTTGAAGTGTGGAGATACTTGCTTGAAAGGGCACATATCACTTCCTTGTTCCTGCAGCCATACTGGAGACAGCATGTCCTGCATATCTACAGACTTCCTTGCAATTCCATGGTTGAATTTTTTTCTGATCATTAGACTAGCCTCCCCAGTACAAGATCAATCCCATGCATTACTGTTAAAACCCATCACGCAGTCCGCCGTTCCAATTCCTCCCAGGCTACCTCGCTGCCATAGCCAACGACAGGACTTTGTGGATCTCGAAGGCTGGGGACCAGAGGAGTTCTCTTGGGTTCTGGTGGTGGACGTCTTGCGCCCCTTCCTCACTGTGGATTTCCACTGCGCTACCTGGATCACTGTTCACATGGGCAGCCCATGTGCAGGCAGCAGTCTCCGGTGTTGGAGGGCGGGTTCTGTCATGCCCCTGCAAGCTTTTGGTTTTGCCAACACAGGATTTATAGCAATTATTGAATTGACTGTTCCAGTTATCTGTGCCATAATGTTAGCTATAGTATGACCCATTAAACCCTCATTCTGTATGACCGTAACCAGGCTGCACAGGATGATCTTTTGTTCTTTGGTGCTCTGTGCTTCGCTCTAGCTTGTATTACCTTCTTATGAATCTGAATCACCCTTAAAACCTTTTCAGCAACTGATCAATCTGTGCCTGCATTTCTTAGTGAGTCGGACTTTTGAAATAAATGCCACGACTTGATTTGCGCTGAAAGTCCTTAAAACATAAAAATTATTTGAGGTAAGGCTTGTTTAATATATTTTTTTTGTTGTTGTTGAAAACACGACTCAGGTTAAAAAATAGTTCACATGGTTATTGAAGTAGCAGATACAGTCACTTCTCTCTTTCATACTCATACACAACGAAGTACTTAAATGTATGCAGTATAAACATTCATATCTTGAGTGTTAATATTGTGCGTTTACCGTATAAACACAAATAGAAGATAAAAACATGAGCACGTGCTCACATTCACACACATAAATAAATGATATTCTAAATAATCAATGGAGGGATATACACCTGCCATGACATATTTAGACTTAGACGAATAGGTTATTTGAGCTCCAAGGAAAAATTAGCTTCCATAGTGTTAAATAATTAAAGCCCTGCCCTAAATCCACTACCTAAAACCGCAAGAGTGACACATGAGATCACGTACTCAAAATATAACAATCATGGGATCAGTGTCATTATCAAAACGTAATCATCATAAGCGTGGCTACATTTTGAATTATGCATTTTACAGAAGTTGGTACGAATGATTAAAACACAAAATTTCAGAGATTAATACTGGCCGGGGTGGGTGGGGGTCAAACGCGTAATTTTACAACCTGGCTACGTGCTTGTATTAAGACCCTCAGATATCCCTAAAAGATTACAGTGGAGTTACTCACGACTGTTCTCAAACCGCAAGCAGCACTCATGAGAGACATATTTCTCCCACCTTTTGCCATCTGTTTCCGCTTGTGACCTTCAATGCACTCGTATTTAAAATATCTTGGATTAACCGTTGACGAGACATCAGATGGTTTGTTCTATCTACGCCCGTTGAATATTGGTAAATAAAAAATGTGAACTTATAACACAATTTTAATATATTTTTTATAAATATTACTGTTTGCAACGCAACCGATTAACTCCAGAGAGAAGACTAAAAATTCAGCACCGCCTTTATAGACAGCTCCGCTCCACTACGGACGTGTCTGCGTTATAGGTTTACCCATCTAAGACAAAACACGACTGGGCTCTTCAACAGTTTAACAACGGCAAATATCAACAGAGGAATAAACAATTAATTTTTTTAAATAACGTTATGATATTAGAGAAGCATATGCCTTTTTAAAATATTATAAAACTTAGACGCCAACAATAAAGACAACAATACAAGTAAACCTTAAATATTTACATCACAACTAAAGCAAAACTGTTACAAATGCCTGGAAAAATGCCTTTGCTTTGAAATGGGGATCCAAAATAAATCCAAGGATCGCGTACTGTTTTCCACAACCTCTAAACGTATATTTGGAATAAATATTCGATTGCACATGTAGTCTTGGAATTATCTTAAAGAAGAGAAGTCCTTTGTATAATATCGTGAGTTTTTCGTGATATTATCCCAAATAAGTCATCATCATGATATTTTGGTAATCATCCAAGCCGCATTCCGTAAGTTCAAATTAAGTGCAAAGAATTTATAAGGTGACGCAGGAAAGATATGTAAATTTGACACGAGTGAATGTTTGCTAATCAAAATAATTGTAACGCTGTTTTCAAAGTCAGATCCGCAAGCTTTCCCCTTACAACCACGCAGGCGTTTACCGGAATACGCCGTGATTGTTAACGTAGGCGAATTAATTCCTTATTCAGCGGTCATTTTTAAAGGTACATTGGATAAATATCCAGTTACTGAAGCATTAGAATAATTTCTAGGATTCCAGGCCACGTCAGACACATGAAGCATATTAATGATACCTAGATTAATTAATAAACGCAAATTGTAGGATTTTTTGTATACTTGCCTTTATTGATAACCTGGTTAATTATTCGGCGGCGTAAGTGTTAGCGCGAGGCTCAGTCATTTATCTTTTTCAAGTGGAATGAGCGAAAGAGAACGAACGCAAGGAAGGGGGTGGGGTATGACTGTGTGTTGGGGGGTGGCTACTACAATGCCGGGTGGCGGTAGGGGGGCGTGAAACGGATGGATGTAGGAGGGGCAAACCAATAATCTCTTATACAGAAAACCCCATCCAGTAGCCGACAGAATTTGTACTTTATCGTTCTCCTCTTTCACGGCTGCATAAGAAGCCAACACCTGCCGACTGGTTGCAGCGCCGTGACATCCAGCTTCCCGTTAAATACAGTAAGTACAGCTGACTGTATATTTGCCAAGAAGACATGCAATCTCTTAACATCGAAATTATTCTTGTTGACGGCTATTAATAAAATTTCGTGATTATATATTGCATCTTCTGTAACCGCTTCGCTTAGTTATTCTATTAGGTTCAGCCAGACGCTTTTTTTGTGCTGTGAGATCTATGCATCTCTCATGAAACATGTCTGTCCATTTGCTCGTCTATTAATGTCAGTTCTCAACACCTTTTGTCCCCTTTCTCTCAATATCTGCATCTCTTCTCATCTCACTCCATCTCCCATTCGACCGCTCCATCCCGTCCCATCCCCCCTCCATCTAGTATCGGCCATTTTGTCTGGTCCAAATTAAGGAATTTAGCCAAGAGCCCGAATTAGGCGGGTTAACAGCTTACCATAGAATTATATGTGTATTATTTAAGATACACATCGATATATATACACGTGCATGTGTGTCCGTTTAACCAATGCCATCAAGATACCAGCGTTAAAATTCCTTTATTTTGAGCCCATTACAATAAATAGTTGCACAGACATTTGTATGATGCATGTGTAGCTTATGTATAACGTGCACTGAAAATGTTCCTCACATAATGCTAATAGTGATTTTAAGCATTTCTTTCCATATGTACTACCCTGCATTACCACTTCAGTAAGGCCTTCACATAGCAGAAAAAAGGTGATATCATTAAAATTAACAATTTTAGCTCTCTTAAAAAATTCATCAAGTCTCTGAAGGCAAGTGATATTCCACGCAAGAAGGCTTTTACAGTATGGATGTAAAATATCAAGAAAATGGATCCGTTTGATGTGGTGATATGTTATATTTGTATATTATTCATTTACAATACCATATGAAGGCAGCATATGTGAGGCGTGACTACTGTTAAAGGTAGGTCATTCTGCTGAGTTTTGAGAACAAGCAGTCCTTGTAACAGCTAAATCTAGTGGCGCATAATGACACAAATCATCACGGTCTGCCGCGACTATGCCAAAATAAAAGCAGAAGCACATGTGAAGGCTGACTACACTGATATTATATGTACTATATTGTGCATAAATGGGTATACCTTCATATGCATTTGTACCTATAATGTACACGCAAATGATGGATGGTTATGTGGATGTATATAGCTGTGATGTGATATGCCACAGTTTGTGCCTGATGGAATCTTTACCTTATTTTATGCGGTAATTTACTGGGATGGAATCGGAAACACACCAGTGTGTCTGACACTGTCTCTGATTCGTTTGTCCCAGTGCGTGTGCGTGTGTGTGTTCCTGTGAGGCGGCGTGTGGAATCTACTAATTCCCCCGGTGCTTTAGAATTTGGGACTGAATGCGAGAGAGTTCTATTTACAAACAATTATTCACATCAATGCACATTTGTCGGGTAGAAGAAAGGTGAACAATTTTCTAAAAGTCTGCCAACCTGCTCATCCTTTTAATGTCAGCTCATGTTAATTGTTCACGAAATCTCCCGGTCTCTCTTTTCTGTGGTTATTATTATTTTTTAACGGCTTGCTGTCTGATCGCTCTCTTTCCTTCTAACGGAGGCAGCAAAATTGGATGCATCGCACTAAGCCTTCCCAGGAGCCAGGGTGGTAATTTAGGAATACGTAGCTGCTGCAGTACATGACATTGTACACATTTTTCTGTTCTGCCTCAGTACCACAAAGGTCTCTAGCTTTGGCGCAGCTCTGCAAAGTCATTTAGGGAGCAGAAAGCAGGAACGCATGGTCTAACTCTGCTACCACAGCTTCCTGCTAGAGTCGATTCAAGGACATTGACATTGACATTGAGTTGTACCCAGTCCTGACCCACATTTGGTAATTATGTCATATTCCCATTATTTTGTCACATGGCTGATGCTTTTATCCAACAGCACACGCAGATCTCTCTCTTATTCAGCTGGATATTATGCTTGAGAAATTCAGGTTAAGTACCTCGATTAAGGGTTTTGTAACCCAGGGCCCGTGATTCCATTCCGTCACGCGATTCCATGTGTTTGTACTTCTGTTCCAGCCATCTCTGAACAAGATGTTGAGTTTCTGGTAGGTCTGCATGCATGAAAAAATATATTAAAATAAACATGGCTGACATGCATGTGTGTGAAGTCAAAGACACATTGTATAGGCACTTGCAAGAGCGTTGGGAAGACTTTGACATTGGGAGCACAACTGAATAATTTAAAGGCAAAGGTCAATTTATGGGGGGGGGGGGGGGGTTGGAGCCAAACTAAATACAAGTCTACTGGCTACATGGTCCACAGCTCACCTTGGCTTCTTATGCATTTTCAGGTCACTTCTCATGATTTTCCAAACCGTTTATCTAAGCGAGATGTTGCACTGAGATGTAGACTGTAGTAAATGCACGAGTGGATGAGATTAAATTATTCCTTAAGGTCAAGTAGTAACATGAGAAGATTCACATTTTCAGCAGCACATTGTTCAAGGTAGATAAAACTTATAACTCAAATTTCAAATGCATTGGTAACTATAACAGCAGTCACAGCACTTTAAACATCATACATAAATGACTTCCAGTGTCATGAATAATATTTCTTAAAGTACATATGTGATGTACATACAAAAAAAAAATAGATTGACCCTACTTTTGTGCTTTGCAATGTTCTAAGGCACTCGCTGCCCATATGAATTACAGAGCCAGAAGTGTCACGTTTGCTAGTGGTCTGTAGTCTTTCTGTAATTTGACTGACACCATTTGCTCCCCACACTTGTGCACTTCTGGAGGGGGCATTATGTCAGAAGTGACTTGGCGTGAAGCTGACACCACATTCTAACAACAAATGCAAACTCCGGCCATGTCTTACCCTATATATGCTCATACAGATGGATGGTATGGTCTGACTCACACGGTTGTTCTCCATATATGGGCAATATTCTCTTCTGCAGTGAAACATGTTCCATCAGCATTATATATGGATTTATACATGCTAATTTATATTTAGGAAGAATTTATATATACATGTACATACGCACATATATGTACTTATTAACATATATGTTGATCTTACTTCCTACACACACACACCTCAAATTGCATGAAATAATTCACTTTAAGTAATCGAAGCCCTTTGCATTGTATAGGATATTGCACATAGTGCCGAATATGGATAGGCTCAATGGAGAATCCTTTGTGACAGGGTTTGTGACAATTTGGCTTCACCCTGGCTTTACCCAGACCTTTGTATTACATTTTTGATTATTTTTATAACTTAAGAGAAAAAGCATTTTAAATCCAGAGCCACTGAAACACATCTGTCACAATGTCCACTATATTACACAAGGAGATTAGGAAACTGAGATGCGGTGTCCAAGTTGATCAGCTGAGAAATCCAGTATTTTTCCGTTACTGTGACAGCTAACAGCCTCTCACTCATCTTCATCATTTGCATCACCACTGTGTGTGTTGCGGAGGGGGTGTTCATTTGGATGCATAGGTGTGTTAATCATCATCAATTAGAAGAATAGAATAGAACAGAATAGAATAGAATGTAGTATGAAACTCCTATGTATATTAAACATATTTTATATTGCTATTTTATATTTTAATTCCTACAATATCTATATAGATGTGTAAGAAACCTTTGTGTGTGTGTGTGTGTGTGTGTGTGTGTGTGTATATATATATATATATATA
>JAODLC010000002.1:25628235-25651886 GCA_026781145.1 Hippopotamyrus pictus
CTGGTCACAGTCTGTGGCTGGGAGGTTACGTCTAGGGCTGGTCACAGTCTGTGGCTGGGAGGTTACGTCTAGGGCTGGTCACAGTCTGTGGCTGGGAGGTTACGTCTAGGGCTGGTCACAGTCTGTGGCTGGGAGGTTACGTCTAGGGCTGGTCACAGTCTGTGGCTGGGAGGTTACGTCTAGGGCTGGTCACAGTCTGTGGCTGGGAGGTTACGTCTAGGGCTGATCATAGTCAGTCATCATGGCGAAGCGAGAGCCTTGATGAACCCCCCCGACATCACTTATATTAGTATCACGGAAATATTTTGGTTTCCCAATAATTTACACCAGTATTGAGGATAGTGTAGTTCATAAGACCAACACTGTCTTTTGGCAGTTATAATACCGAATTCAAATATAATTTAAGGTGCTTTTGCCAGAAAGTTCAAATTAGGCTAAAAATGACTAAAGCTGTAGGGGTATTAATTGCGACAGATATGCGATATAATCGGAAGTACAGAATACAGGATTCAGTTCATTATGATTGTTATAATGCAGTCACATTTTTGAATTATTATATATTTAGCATATTTTACAATGTGCAAATAAGGTTTTGTTATACACATATGTCTATATATTGCCCTTTGTTTGGTTTACAACTGATTTTAATTGTGTTTGTACTTTTAATAATAATTTAAAAACATATTACATTTTCCCGGCTGTACTGAAATTGCATTGAACCGTGAAATGAAAACTGGGGTTTGTGCTGAGTCATGGTGCTGGAATGATCATCAGTAATGTGCGCTTGTTACACCGTGGCTAGATAAATTACCAGTTTGCGTAATTTTATTTTCTATCCAATCACTTATTTCAGAGAACATTAGATGCTAAACAATGAACAAGTAGTTTTTCTTTAAGATCTGATTTATTTACAGTTAATGCTATAGAATCTCCAGTCCAGACCTGATACAGTCCTACGTTCTATAACTAGCCATTTACCTATGTACTGTATAACCAGCATATTGACTCTATCCAATGAAAAACATGTATTTCCTAAAATCCATTATTTCATCGGTGTGAAAAAAACACATTTTCTAAGAAACTACTTTAACTGAAAACAACATGAGACACCATTAGCATCACAAATAGAAACCAGTCTTTACACTGCTGTCAGTGAACAGTTTAATGTTTTTAATAGACTTACGTGGATTGTTGTTAGTGAGTCAAATATGTTGGTGTCAGCAAGTCACAAACTAATATTGCTTCATATTTTGAAATCAATTGAAATCTATTTTTTTTTTAATTAGGGATATAAAGTAATTCATACAAACGAGCATCATGAATAGAAATGTTAAATAGTACAATCATAAATACCAGTTAACTTAATAAAGCATCTTTTCCGTGGTCGAATAGATGTCAAAATTCTCTTCCAGATCAGAAGACAGAAGAGGATAGGCATATTCTATATGATTCTTGTCTATCAATGGCTTTCTATAGTGTTTGATACAGAACGCCATATAAGCATCTCCTATCTGTATTGTTGAAGCATTGGTTTTGGACCAGCATGTGTATAGAGAGTGAGTAATACCAGTGAGTACAGCACTGATATCACATGAAATTTTGAGGTCTACTCCGAGGTCCTTCTTCCCCTTGCTGATTCGATCCTCCTCTTACCTGTATTTTCAGGCTACAGGATGAAAATTGAGAACAGCCTGCCTTGCCCCCTCCTCCCTGAGTTCCCCTCCCAGACTGGGCTGCAGTTCACTGTGGCAACCGAGGAAGATTTTGATGAGATAATGGCGATGAGTCAGGACATCTACGGTGGCTTGGACTACCTGCCCACTCGCTATGGGTCTTGGCTCCAGGAACCCCATCGCATGGTCATCTTGGCGAGAAAAGATGGAAAAGTGGTACATTCTTGCATTCTTGGCCTTTTTAACAGAATCTCTTGATTTTGTTGTTTTATCCATAATCAGGCACATGCCAATACTAAGGTCTAACCCAAAAACAAGATAAATATATATATGTATACAGACGCTCCTTTACATATGAACTTTCAAATTACGAACTTTCAGACATACAAACGAAGAGGACTGTAAGTCCAAATTGTGTTCATTGGGCTCCCGTTTCCTGTCTGCAACATCATTTTTTTTTCTACGCGCCAGTTCCGCCTAGTACGACTTCTGACTACTACTCCCTGCACGCAGCAGTGTAGCGTGCGTACTCCCAGCATCCTAGTTCTTAGTACTTGCATATATCCTTAAAATGATTATTGAAATTATTAAAATGATTATATGAATAATGACTTACGAACATTTCAAGTTACGAATTGCCGTATCTCGTTCGTAAGTGGAGGAGCGTCTGTTTATGTATATGTATGCATATATGTATATATCAATGTATGTATTTATGTATATCTGTATGTATGTAGGTGTATAGTCACATATTAAGGTGAGTGAAGGTGGAAAGAATATGAGTGGAAGAAAAAACCCAGAAGGGGACTTTATTTATAATTTAAGGAGATGACAGGGAACAATGACAGAACAGGGAAGACAGGACTGGGAAGGATGTATATACCAGCCTAGCGAAGGACTGATACGATTCACGCATGTGGACTGGCGATCAGCAGCAGGGAAAGAGACCATACCACAATGGAATCAAGACAACAAACACAAGAACATCCTGCACCAGGAACACGGGGTAATACTGAGCACAAAGAGTGGGTGCCAGGCAGGTCCCAAAGGGCAGAACCACGGGGCAGGACATTCAGCAGGACTAGGGACAGGAGACGGTGTGGAGGCCACCAAGGCGACAACAGGAAATGAGGTAGGCGTCGGTGAGACAGCTGGTTATGAGGCCGGGCCCGCCGAGACTTCCGGGGGTGAGACAGGAGGCGGGCGGGGCACAGCCAGGGCACCTGGAGGTGAGCTGCAAGTTCCCAGCAGGATGGCAGATGAAACACAGTGGGCCGAGCATCCCAGAGCAGAGTCCTAACTGGAGGAGAGGCCTCACCTGGGTTGAATGCAGGTGGAATGACGTCTCCTGAGTCAGGATTGGGTGGCACGGCTGCTGCATGGTACACGCAGGAGGATTGGGGATCACCACAGGACACAGCTAGGAAGCAACAGGAGGGTTCCAGAGGACTTGGAGTGACCCCTGCTGGTCACTGGACAGGCTGTGACATATACATAAAATTTGCAATCAATTTTGTAGTGAAATACAGAGGCTGGAAAAATGGGAAAAAAATTGGGAAAATGGAAAAAAATTCTTTTAAGACAATATTGCAGCCCAAGTATTTTATTTGCTAGGCTTATTTTGTCAAATAAGGGTGCTTTTCCACCGCACCAGGTACCGTACTTTTGGTACTTTGAGAAAGTACTAAAAGTTTGGTACTTCAAAGTGTTGTTCTTCTACTGCCGTAAAAACTGGTACCGGCGCCAAATGACATCATAGGCTATTTGCATAACCAATCAACAAAGGAAGCGTTTCAAGTACCATCCCAAAGTATCGAAGTACCAAAGAAGTACCCCAGCTAGTTCGGCACTTTTGGTACTGGTACCTGGCCGGAAGTCAATGGAAAAGGGAAAGTACCAAAAGAACTCTACCAAAAATACGGTACTTGGTGCAGTGGAAAAGTACGCTAATTGAGCTGCCATTTGCTTTTAACTATACAAATGCACATACATACAAGTCTACAATACATAGTCTTGAACACTGATCAATTTTGATTATAACAAAAGTGTCATTAATTCAGTTTGTTGTCTTAAAGACTGAATGATATAATTACTACATAACACATAAGTATGCGACAGTGATCTTGAGCCCTCTGGTCTGAGTTGTTTTCAGTTATGTGATAAATTCACAAGGCAGGCTTTTTCCCAGACATCCCTTCTTACCTGCTCGCCTGCCTCCGCACAGATTGCCCTGGAATCCGTGTGCGTGATCGACGACGGTGAGACGGTGCTAGTAGAGGGGCTGCGGGTGGCTCCTCAGGAGCGGGGCAAGGGCGTGGCCGGGGTCCTCCTGCGCTTCTGCTCCCAGTTGGTCAAGGCCAGGTACCCTGATGTCAAGGTGAGCCGCCTGACCCGTGACGACCAGCTGGGACCTAAAGACTTCCAGAAGTATCGGCTCATCACCAAGCAGGTAATGACTCGTAAAGCCTTTTTAAGACAATCTCATCTCATCGGCCATTGACAGTTCATTTACAGTATAAATGGTATCGTTTACCTGGTCATTAAGTTATTATTCCATTGTACAGAATTATTGTGTTGTATATATTGATATGGTATGTTTTTTAAAACATTCCCACAATTGTTATGAACTGTCATTTTTTTATGTTAAATTATAAAATTTGTATCTCTAAAGAATCTGTAAAGGATTATAAATACAGGCAATTAAAAATATATATTATAATACTTCATTTTTTGTAACTGTTCATGCTGCCATATTCAGCTATATAATACCCTATTCTTCCAAGTACAGTAAAACCTCGGATTGCGAGTAACTTGGTTTGCGAGTGTTTTGCAAGATTTTAAAATAAATTTTAAGCGAGATCTTGCAGTATGAGTATTATGTATACGCTTTGTCTACCTAGCGTTACGTGATCACAACTGAGCTGATGGTTCTTCTCTCTCGCTCTCGCTGTGCGATTGTGGGTAATTGTTTCCCATGCTCGGTCTCTGTCAACGTGCCTCACTCTTATAGTTAAAATTTAGTAGAAAAGCACCACCCGAATAAGGGCGTAGCAGTGCGAAATCGTGATTATGCGAAATTGAAGAGGAGGCAAAAGCAACTGTCATTGGATAGGTTCCTTGTTAAAGTCGCACAAAAAGAAAAAGATTCCAGTGAGCCAACAGATAGCAGTGATTCCATTAGTTATAGTGAAAGTCGTCCTACAAAATAAGCCTCCTCCTTTCTTCTCTCTCAGCTCCTTTACACCATCCACGATTCTTTTCAAAGGTAAAGTACAGGTTAATGTGTTTTATGTATTTTTACCTTGTATTTTGTACTAATTATTTTTATACGAATATTTTTGGGTTGTGGAACAAATCATCTGAGTTTCCATTATTTCTAATGGGAAAATTCACTTTGATATACGAGTGCTTTGGATTACGAGCACGTTTCCGGAACGAATTATGCTCGCAATCTGAGGTTTTACTGTATAGCCTCTAGATCACCATGAAACTCACTCTAGGTTTACATGACCATGACTAACTTGGTTTGAAAGTATTTAAATGTATGTAGACACAGGAGAAACAAATGGTCATGCATTAAAGAGGACACATTAATTGAAATTAAAAGAAAAAAACCTAGTTATGCGGTTTTGAACTTTTTCACACATACACACATCAGTGGGTCGATACTAACAGGAATACCGGCCTGCTAACTGTTCTTCCAGGGGATTCTCCTGGTTCGTTTCAGAGCCGAAGATCTCAAACTGCGCCTGGCGGAGAAGGATTCGGACACACAGCATTTTGAGGGTTCCACTGTCCCCCAGGCAGTGCTGTTGGACCCCAGCGAGGCCCACAGGCTGTTCCTGAGTGCCGGCATTACACAGGATGTCCTACCGAATGCCACCATCGTACAAGACTGGCAGCCCTTTAAACCTCTGCCTAGCAACATGGCCATCCTTGCCAAGAAGGACATTGACTGGATGGTGGATGATGCGATTCGGCCCTCGGTCGCCAGCCTCTGCACCTTCCCCTTCCGTGTGCCCATTGGAGAAGACTGGTATTACCTGAACATTGACATCTTCGGGAAAGATCTTGACCTGGCGCAACAGCAGTTCCTGTCCCACCTCCGGCGCCACACCGCCACTCTGCGGGGCAACGTCATGTGCCAGCTGTTCCTGGACCCACCCCTGTGGGAGCCACTGGCCGAATTCTGTCGCAACACCTTGGGCGTGGAGCTGGTGAAGGGCTACACCGAGCAGTGTGTGGTGGAGTCCGACCTGGTCTAACTAGGAGAGATCAAGGGAGAAGAAAGGAGAGTGATGACATGACAGACAGCCCCTTCCTCAGAGAGACATCCCTCAAAAAAGGAAGCCCCCCCCCCCCACCCTCTGCTTCCTTGAGGATACCTTTTTCTCACCTCTGCATAGCAACTCTCAAGTCTCAAAAACGTTTAAAGATATAACAAATGCAATCAACGTAGGACTTTAAAAGCATTCATTTTAACTCTAAAATAGGTTACAAGGTCTGTTGGTGTATAAAGGAACAAGAAACTGAAAACACATACAAGTGCAACCTTAGGATATCCACTTTATGTTCAAACAGCTCATAAAAATGATTATTTTTTGTTTATAAATAGGCTGAAGTGCAAATAGGTCTGCACAAGTCTCAATGCACTTTATAAATAGTATGTAACTAAGTGACGCGAGCCCCAGTGATGCATGGTGATCAGTTGGATACGTCAGTTCATTCTAGCTTTGAAGAGTTTTGGCAGAAAGCATGTTTCTGCTGCACTTTTCACTATGAACGTCCTATAGAGGAACTGAGGCACAACACGGCAATGTTTAGTTTTGCGTTAATCGGTTAACGGCATCCAGGATAAAAAATAATCGATGAAAAGCAACTCAACCTCTGCCACTCATACAAGTACGAAAAAATACTGCAAGGCTACAATTCCCCTTCTTTTTAAACCAGAACGAGACAATGTAGCAAGCAACATTATTAATGCTGTTGATTTAGTTAAATATATTTCACATTTTAATAACTTTTTCAAACAGGCTTTTATTTCAAAATGGTATTCGCTGAAGGAAAATGCACTACAAAAGGTTTGCAAGATGTAGTGCGTGCACTTATATCTGCTAATGAAAATGATTAATAATTGACTTTTCTAAGAGCCAGTCTTCAATGGACAGTTCTCTCTTTGAATCGCTTGCCCTTTTTGCTAAATATGCTGTGATCGGTATTAGTTTAACTTGTGAATGTTCAGATTTGGATGCATAATGTGAGTATAGAGAGATAATGGTCATATTTGTAATAGAATGCATGATGTGAGTATTTATTGGACTAATCTGTGTTCAGAGGATTGACGTGGAGGGACCTGATTGTGTTTCTAGAATAACTGCTGCAAGTTTTCTACTGTTATTTATTTATATGTAATATTTAATCAGTTGTGGTACAGATATTTTTATATAGTACCAATAGCAGTAATATGTTATTATTCGTTTTATAAGAAGCAGGAACATTAACGTCAGAATTTTTTTATACACTGGATTGTTCGGTACTTTCTGAGTTTTGGTGAGAACTTGCGAATACCATTTGAAATAAATAAACCTGATCCAAAGTTATTTGTCAGCAAGAGAAAAGATGCCAAACACAAACGCAAAAGCATGCATACACCAGTGTCTTTCATTTTTGCATCCATTACCAGAAGTGTATTGATTTGCCTTCACATAAGCTATTGTTAATGTGCACTGAGATTCCTGCTTTTTTTAGATTTTACCAAGGTGACACTAAGGTCTGGAACCCTTGTGTGAACACTGACTATGTCATACTTTTATGGCTATTTAAAGTTATCCAAAAGTACATTTTCAAGTGTGTTCATCTCATGTGTATTATCTCAGTAGGATTTCCTGCACTACCTTCCAGTATTCCCTTAAGACAGAATATTATACCCTTACTGAAATTCTCAAAGCAACTTTGCAGCAGATTTGTTTGCCCATTTATTCATTTCCTTATATACTTTTAATGCCTTAAAAAATAAATACATAGATATATAATCTGAAACACACAATGATTTTCTAGGAAGGAGGAAGAAAATAAAAGTTGCAGGAAATGTAAATGGCCAATACGTATATTGCATTAGTCAAATATTACCCCCTGTGACAGCATCTAGGTTTGCTATTTATTAGACATAACAAAACAGAAACCAACTTTTTAAATCACACCAACAACTTTTCATTTTTTGTTAAGATAGCCTCATGAGGACACGTTGAGAAACATCTTCTATAGGTGGAGAAACTAATATTTTGATATATTAGTAATCTAAAGTAGAAGATAGAAAATATATTTTTTCACTTTTAAATTAAGCATGAATAATACCTGTCAATGGGAAAAAAACTGAGAAGAACAAGAACGATTCTAGCGATGAACTGAATGCAAAAAGGACACATTCCTCTTGCTTCCCCAATGAGCACAGACCATTTTTAAAATTATTATTATGTCTGATGGATTGAACTGAGTCAATGTTGAGGCTGAACAGCAATTATGGGAGAAATGTGTGAGGAAGACACAGAGAAGCTGAAAGCAAATGACAAACCACATCAACAGAGTGTGTCTCCAAAGCCTGCTTCGGAGCGATTGGTTGACTGTGAGGGTTGGAGGAGATGCATGGCAGTAAGACGGTCAGCCTACTATCCCTTTAAAGGCATGCTTCCAGCTGTGCCAAAGGTCTAAGCAAGAGGACAGTGTGCAGATGAGTGGACAATGTTTACGCCCAATTTCAGTGAAAGTGAGGAACAGAACCATTCAGTTGTCTACTGAACCAAGATCAAGGATTCTACACAAGTTTTGAAAAAAAAGCTCCCTGAGAAAATACAACATCTGTTTTTTTCTTAAATGAAACTCCTAATGTAGTGTTTCCCAACCCGGTCCTTGGAGACCCACAGACGGTCCACGTTTTTGCTCCCTCCAAGCTCCCTGCCTGATAGACCACATTTTTGCTCCCTCCCAGATCCCGGTAGGAGCAAAAACGTGGACTGTCTGTGGGTCCCCAAGGACCGGATTGGGAAACACTATCTAATGGCTTTGGACTCTTTTTAAGTCTTAATTTTTCTGCTGAACCGAAGAAGAAAAGATTTGAATGGAGGCCAACAGACTGTAATGACAAAGGGAAGACCAGCATGTACAGTGGGGGTCTGAGTGCTGTCCCCCAGCTCCTTTACTTCTGGCCCAAATCCCACATATGTTATCGTATACACTGCTTCAGGGCAGATGTACAAAAGCCAATTGGGAAAGAAAAACTGAAATTGCCCCCTGCATTTTAAAAAAATGTCCTCTACCAATGTGAACCTTATCCCCTAAATTAAAAGTTTGTTTTTACAGCAGAAAAAAGCTATAAAATTGAAGATTCCAGATTCGACCATCCTTTTATGGCAGTGCGATGACATATAAGGATGGTGGAGAGTTGGCGATACATTAACCAGACAATGAGTTTATAGTGCGCTGTGGGTAGTTGATGTTCAAAGTTGAGAGACAAATCCACTCAAGACTACATGACTGTCTGTTCTGAAATGAGGTGAAGTTTCTGATATTAGTTTGGTCCCAGCTGGCAGTCACAGTAAGACAGACACTGAAGCTTTCTGAATAAGCCCCTGTTTATTAAGGTTTGTACCACTTACAACTGAGATAAATGTGATATTTTACTTCTGTAAATCTGAGAAGTAGCTGGCAGATGGGTAAGACATCTTGAACCATCTGACGATCTACAGACAGCCTTAGTTCCTTAATGTTTTTGTTTCACGTGGGAAAATTCATCCCGTGGTCAAAAATGGATGACAGTGTTCTCAGCACTGACATTACCACCCGCAGGCGCCCCCCCTCCCCTCCCCCCCATATGAAAAAACAAACTTTTTAAAATGTGGTGAGGTGATTTCCGTTTTCTGCAGAGCACTTTACAAACTGCTCACCACCAGAAAAAGAAGAACCGTCCTTCATCTTCAAATGGACTCTACTTGTTGTTCCACATTTTTTTGCACTTGATTGAAGCATCTCATCTTGTATCAGTTTTGTTATGTGAGGAACCGTAAACAGAACGGCATATGTGCGAAAAGGAGTAGCAAACTGTCACATGTAACAGCCAGAGAACCTTCATGGTGAAATTATGTATAAACTCTGCTCCATCTCAGTGGCACTAAACTGTATGGTGTATTTTAAACAGATTCATGCTGTACTGTAGGGCTGTGTGTTCTGGCTTTGCTGGCACTGATGGTGGCACATTCTGTTAGAGCCGCAATACCATAGAAACAAACTATATATTGTGGTTAAAGTGTGCATTGCCTGCTTTGCTGTCTGTGACCTATTGGCTAAAGCTGTTTAATGTCAACATATGTTAAGCAGTATTGGGTAAAGGTTTATGCATCATTGTTAGTATTATAGCACATACAACTGTCAAACATTCTTACTTAGACAAACCCTTCACTGTAAGATATTTAACCTAAGCATTGTTAAAGAAGTAACAAAATAGCATGAAGAAGCTGGGTGGGAAGAACATTCAGGATGACAGCTCCGGTCTGGATACATACAGAAAACCTGCAGGCATAAGAGAGAATAAGGAGCATTTGGGCGACGTTAGATCTGCCGAAACGAGCATCCAATACCGCGGTGAAGGGTTTGTTTGTGTGTTAACAAAAGCGAGTTAAGAAATGTATTCAAAGTTAATTTGGCACATTTGCCTTTTGAGTTTTCAATTTTGCTGTGGATTCCCAGGAAATTTGCCAGATCCTAAAATATTTCATTATGCCACTCATTGGGTCAATAAGAGGATTCAACTCTGTGAACTGAGCGGGGGGGGCACGTTGGAATGGGAACAAATTTATACATTATTGTATTTATACATGAACAAGTGCAAATTTCCTTATCAAATTTAAGCTTAACAAAGATGGTTGTTCGCAAAAATGTATGGAAATGTAACCAGGTGTATACCAGTTTTCATTTTTTATATTCATGGACCTTCTGTCATTTTATGCCTTTCAGATCTTACAGTCTTTATTTTGCTTATTTCTTTTCCTGTCATCTTTTATTAAGTCATTTTTTTACTTTGCATATGGCATCAAGCGATACATTTAGTTGTGAGCGGGCTGGTGAGGGGGGCTGGGAGGCTGGGGGTGACCCAGTGTGACACGTGAAGCGAGTCCCTCTTGTTCATCTAGGGCATACATTTTCAATTTCTTTTCCAGGAGTGGAAACAATGACGGCAGTAAGGGAATGGCGACGGGGGGAGGGGTGATGGGGGGGGGGAGTTGAAGAGGTAAGCATGGACTGTGTAACAAGAGTTCATGTCCCTCACATTGTATTACCAGTCAGACAGTGAGCAGGGCTATTGTGTAACGTAGGAGACGTATGAGTCTGCAATGCCCTCTGAGACTTACTGTAACTGGGCAACTGTGAGTAACTAGTGTCTAGTGAACCTTAAAGAGGGCAAAGTAAATGCAAAACTTCCCAAGAGAATATGCCGTTTTGTAGCAGGATTCCGTCAACCCATGGCCTACAGAAAGAGGCTCTCCCATGCTAATGTTGGACCGTAGCTAACAGTAGATGAGGGTCAGAGCAGCCCTCGTTCAGCCATACAGCGCAAACACAAACAGTCCCACGTAGAATCTGTGCAGACTGCTACCCTTAAGCTTACGCCAGTAGCACCTGTAGAGACATTCCTCAACAGGGGAACGTTATGTACAGTAGAAAGTACTGTTTTGTTAAAAAAACAAAAATGTCCGTTTTTTTAAACCATGTACCCTGTCTCCCTGAGTATAGGGAGTAGATTATGGTGAGGATGTAGGGTTGGGGGAGGGTTAGGACTGGTAATTTTTGAAATACTTAAAGACACGACAGACGAACAATCCCTGCTCGCTACATAAGCCAGCTCATCATATATGTGTAGTGGGGCAGCATGCTGGGTCATGGGGGGGGGCGTCTTTCCTCATACTGCCAGGTCTGAGGTCTCAGTCCCACCTGTGCTGTGTGTGTGGAGTTTGAATGCTCCTCCAATGCCGTGTGAGATCCCTTTTCAGTACAAAGGCATGCAGTCAGGCGAAATAATGACATAGCGTCTCCAAACTGTCCCTAGTGTGTAAGCTTATGTGTGTATGTGCCATAAGATGGACTGACCTATTCTCCAGTACACACATACTCACATATATATGTATACGCTTAAAACAAACTAATAAAAATGACTTAGGAGCAATTTAAAAAATCTAAACAACCAAAAAATAACTCAATCCACTAGCAGGAATTTAAAAATTGAATGAATAAAAGCAGAATATTTGAATTAACAGATATAGTGCCACTGTATTTGTATATATAATATCTGTCAAATATATTTAGGGTTTTAGGTAGTTATACAATAAATGATGATACCACATAAATGACAGACAGGGTAAATATTGTAATTTCAGATTTGACTAGTGCAGAAGGAAAAAAAAGCTTCATAACAGTCTGCTTAATTAGTTTTGCTGTTTTCATATTTCAGTGTATGAATGCACTTTTTAAGGATATTTTAAACAAGTCACAGAAATGGTGCTTTTGGGTTAAAGCAGTTCATCCTGGCTACTGTAAGTAAGAATCATTCTGTAGGTCTTAGTATCTTAGTCTTCTGATATTGTTTTATAGTGCCACTCTACTGAACATTTGAAACAATTCTCTGTATTCCGTCCCTTATTTGGCAGATAAATAACCAAATTACATAAATGTGTTAAAAGTTTTGGTTGTTTAACTATAACTAGTAGCATTTTGGACCAAAAAAAGTAAAAAAGAAAAAAACTGCTTGCAATATTAGCAGATAGGAAACAGGGAATCGTTCCATATCAATCCACAGGCATGTGTGTGTTTGCGTGTGAGCCTCAAGTATGTTTGTGCTCTTGTGAAATTCCAAAGTGCACGTGCATGCAGACGTGTGTGTGGTTGACATCGTTATGTTGACGAATACATTATGTCACAAAGAAGACAGCTGCTTGCTGGGGTTGTTCAGTCTTTAACGTGTCCTTTAATCTAAATTACATTGCACTTGATCCCCCATGGGGAACTGAGAGCCAGCTAGTTTACATGCACAACGCACTTGATGGTCTCAAGATTCATTTGTGCTTAAGTATTAAGCATGTAACTGACACACATGGGCCGGAACGCTTACAGCAGGGATCCCCAGCTCTGGTCCGGGAGGGCCGTTCTGCAACGCGGGCTGCAGATTCCCCAGCTCAGACGTACCTAATAAACCTGGCAATTCGCTGGTGAGCTGAAGTCGCTGTGTCTGGGCAGGGAAACCCGCAAACTGCGTTGCAGCTTGAACCTCCGGCACTGGAATTGGGGAGCCTCGGCTCACAGACACAGCCACCACATGAGCTGTATCGTTCCACCTGGTGACCCTGCAACACTAGGATGCAGGTTTGAGTTTTAGGCCTTACCTCTGAGTGGAATCTACACCAGCAGCAGCCCTTGGTGTCTGGTGGCACAGAGCAGAGGGAATGCTGGTACAGTGCCTGATTATTCTAGTTTGACTAGCAGGATACTCTGAAAACTTCACCTAGAAAAGTTCTCAGGGAAGGTCATTCACTGCGGCCTTTAAAAGTCCTACTTTTCCAGCTTAATCAGAGGCCAAACTGGGATACCAGTGTAAAGCAGGAACATGATGGAACTCATATGAATTCAGCCTATTTTGCTATCGCATTTTAATATAACATGCGCTGAGTTTTAGGACCAGCCGTCTTTCCGCTTTGTAGATTCTTGTACCCAACTGGACCACAGACTGTAGAGAATTAATTCTTCGGCAAAGCGTATTTGTTATTAATTTGTGGATGATATCTTGCTGCAGGTCAGTATAGCCGCGTTGACTATAAACAACCATAGATTTGTACTAATCCTGCGACTGTTACTGGGAATTTTCCCAGTTTTGGGTAAAAATTGATTTCTGCTTCATTACGAATTGGGACAAAGTATTCAACTGCCGTTTGTTTAAAGCTTGTACCTTTAAAACCTTTTCTAAATAAACTTTTCTTTTGTGTGTAGGGACATTGTTTTCATTAAAGGGTCCTTAAACAAAAGGGCGCTTTAATGTGAACCCCCATAAGATGAGACTGTGGGAGTCTTACCAAACTTTTCTTCATCTTTCAAACACCCATCCTTCCTTCATTTACATTCCTTTGTTCATATCCTGTTTTTTATGTTCTCCCCCTGTTTCTGGTTTTTATATATATATACATAAGCACAGACTATTGTCTGAAGGTCTGTGTATATTAATATACTGTATTAAAGGAAAGAAGAAAGGCTAAAATCTTTCAGGCTGAGCGATTGTAAGTTTATAGGCTTTTATAGGTGAAAAATGCCTGATTTTGCACACATATATTATGTGATTGGCATAGTAAACGACAATATACTTTAAAAACTTTTTTATTACATTTTCATTAATAATTAAAAAAAATAGTTCAGAGCAGAGGTGGAAATTTCAGGTTCAAAAAGTGAAAATCTAAACCAAAATTTTGTTTCAATCAACCAGTTGAGTATAAAGTGTCTGGATTTTTACTTTCTGTACCTGAAATTAGTTAGATTGTGTAATGTGCAATATTTCATCATGTTCAATATTGGATACATTATTGTGATGCTAAAACGTTACATGAAGAAATTGTTTACCTGAGCTCTTTGCTGACATAAAAGTGAGCTTTTAAAGTCTCAATTTACAAGTGAAATACACCCATCTGAGCAAGTCCTTCTCCTTTCCTTATGATGTTTTTCTGTAACTAGCACTCACACTGATAACATTTTATGTTTGTATGAACTGTGAACCACTTTCTGCCTCATTGTACTGTATTTAAAAGTTAAGTCACTGTAGTTATTCTTTTTTATTTAATTGGAATGAAACATAACTGTTTATTCTGCTTTTGTCAATGCATAGTTTCATGTGGTCTTATATCCATATATAGCCGTCTTGTATATTTTGCCTTATGATGTCATGATGTACTTTTCAAACCACCTCAACTCTCAGTATAACTATAGACAGTGTGTATTGTACATGCTGTGTATTTTTCTCAGAGATTAGAGCTTTCAGCTGAGAACTCAAGCTTCTCAGTGGCTGACCTGTACACAGTATATAGCAAAATGTACATTCCTCAGAGTGTTAGAACTCCTGGACGCTATATGCACTTTTGATGAGGTATCTCCAGTGGTGTCCGATGGCCAGGGTGCAGACATTCTTTATGGGAATGTAGCGACATGTATTTACTTCTTTTTTACCATCCCACACATGGCCGTTTAAATGTTTCCCAAACAAATGGCCCAGATTGTAACTGAACCCATAAGGAGGCCCTGAGGGACACCTAAGACAGATCTGGTATATGCAAAGTTCTCCTGGGTGTTGAGGTGACGTTGACTCCCCCGGTACAGTCTCTCCAAAAACATCACAGTCGGATACCATGCACTTGTTAGTGCTGAGTGATCATGCCTGTTCCAGATATGGGCAGAGTCCATCCAGATTAGCACCAAGCACTGGCTGCCTTGACGGCAGCCTAAATATACTCAAATGTCAAATATACACTGAAGCCATTTTTAAATGTCGTGATCTAATTTATGTAAAATGAATAATACATCAGGAAATAATACGCAGTACTAAGTTCTGGAAAGAACTGATGGGACAAATGCTGTGGGAGTCAAAGATGAGACTTATTTAAAGAGTTGACTGTATGTTGTGATGAATATTGGTTGTCTAAAATTTTTATATATACATATATATATATTTTATATACCCAACCATCTATCCATTCATTCATCTTCCAACCTCTTACCCTGGTCAGGGTCACTGGGCGGCCTGGAGCCTGTCCCAGTCAGGGCACAAGGCTGGTATACCCAAGCTCATTGCTTATTCTGAAGTGATGAGATGAAAATGAAATAGAAGTTTTGTTATTCTCCATCATTTTGGAAAAATGTAAAAGATGCATAACTATTTTAAATACAACTTTTTTAAACCTTGCGATGCTTGAGAGGTCTATGGGATGTGTTCCTTTCTACTGCTCCGGATTCTTTTTGTGGAGGGGAATGTTCTGGAAGGGATCACATGGCCAGGTTTACGACGAGCAGAAGGACCATAAGAAACGTGTAAATATCCATCGCAGTTTGTGTGAAATTTTACTGGTCATGTCATCCTTTTCCTGTGGGGTTTATTTTGGTTAACAAGCTGTGTCTGACAGTCTGCTATAGGCAGGGAATTCTGCTGGGACATTTGGGCTAACAGCTAAGGGCACTGGAAGTGATTGTAAACCTGGCCATGTACAAGAAATACAGGCTGTATAATATAACACTGATGGCTGTTTTACCGGGATCGAAAGACTGATATCTATTCCATTTATTGTTTGGTTTATTATTATTATTACTATTATTACTATTATTATTATTATTATTATTATTATTATTTTGTTTTTTGCTTTATTAGTTATTGTGATAGTGCTCTGTATGTGTGCTTTTTAACATACCTCTCTTTCAGTAAGGACTGAATTATTAACTTAGAAATAATCTTTTCACGTATACTAATACTTAAATATGTATGGGGAAGTGAAAGTTGTTTAAGAATTAAGGCAGATTCCTCAGAAACGAATAACATAAAATGTGTGTATCTAGTGCAATGGTGAAGTGAATATTGTTGGTAGTTTTTAGTCACAGTTATTAGCATCATATTGTGTGTTCTGTAGCAGTATTTCCATAGGGTTAACAAACAGGTAACTAAAAAAGCAGATGCGAAAATGTTAGAATCAGAAACTCAGTATGCAGTATGGGCTCAGACAAACCTTTTAAGAAGTTCTTTGTTGGTGTTTTTTTTTAGTATCTCTGGATTTTTCTTTTGTCAGGAGCCATAAATGGCAGTCAAAAAAGAAATGTGCATGCAAAATGTCTAGCTGTTCTATAACTCAGACAGATTAATATTTAGATATAAAGAAACTGGTGAAAATGGAAAAGGTGCGGTGGCCAAACTGGTGTGTTTTGCAGGATAAGAAATGCCACATCAACATGAGAGCGTGTTAGCAGTACTTTAAGTCTGGTACACACACGGTTGCACACAGAAACATAAAACTATGCATAGAAACTCATGCGTAATTACGTTTGATGTTGATTAGCAAATTACAGTGAAAACCTTTTGATCCCCTCGGGGTCGTAATTAGAAAATTGTGCTGGAAAAAACCAAGGACATATTCCACAGGCAAAATGCTCTCGCAGAGCTGCTTAATATTCTAGCTGTGCTAATGTAACATTGCAATAATAACATTACAGATTATGAGAATGTCTTGTGTTTTCTGCATAGTTTTTAAAAGGAAAGCAGCTTGAAATCTTATAAATGCAACACTCAAGCTGCTGCAACATCTTTGACAGCATGCTCACCAGTTTAATTAGCAGACATTTGTATACTCATTAGTGCAGGTCTTTTGCCACAGAATGTGTTTATAGTTTGCTTTGGAACAGTTTGACATAAGGGAGACTTGCACAGTCTCCCCTCAGCTCTCTCTCTCATTGTGCTGTGGCATGGTATTTATGAGGTAGAGTTTAGCTCTGTGTGCTTGTAAGAACTGGATTGTGGTGTGCTCTCTGAAATCTGTCAAAATTATCAAGTTTAGTATGCGTACGCCGTTTCTTTTCTCATTCGGAGAATGAATCCTTTAGAGACAAAATAGTTTTTATGTGTGTAACAATTTGTCTTGTACTGCACCGTGTAATAAACTGAGGAAAAAAACAGCAAAAAAGAAAAAGCTATACCAAAAAAAAAAAGAAAAAAAAAGAAAAAAAAGAAAAGCTGAACCACAAACCGTGATTATCTTGATTTGGATGAAGGCTCATCCAGTACTGTGGATAAGTGTGTGTAATGCTGAGACTGTGTCATTGAATATATGCTCTCTGCTCCTGGGTCTAACGGTCAAACTTAGGAATTCCATTGTCCTGTTTTTCCCAGCTAATTCCTCATTTTTCGCTTTCTATATATTTGCTTAATTCAGAAGGGACAGCTTCAGATCCAGTAGTGAACTACACTTTAAGAGGTTCCAGCTATCTTGAAGGTCCTTCAGCAAATGGAGCATCAGTTTGGCTTACAGATTTGAGTTATATTCCATCGTTGTAATTTATGTGTGGCATGGTGGCTTGGATTTCCTTAAAGATATCAGCTTTCAGACAATTTTTCTTCCATGACCATGTATCCATATCAAAGCCTGCCTTTTTAGTTATATAGCAGTAATGGTTTATGAACGAGAACTTAGTGGTCCCTTATAATATGAGAAGGTTTACTAATGGAAGCTGGTTGTGTTTCTTATGGTTTCTATATCCATTTGACTGGTCATATTTTTCACCAGCCATCTGGGTTTCTCTCGCATCAGTGTGGGACTTCAGTGCTTTAGAGAACAAACATACCGGTTGGATTAACTGGGACAGGTGAGCCATCTGAGGGCGGAACAGCTGATTAACTTTGACAGGTGCTGGGGAGCATAGCTACTCTCATAATAACCTCAGTGTTCAGCATGGGGGGAGGGAAGCAAGGCACAGACGGTGATCGTAAGGTCATGTGACCCGCCGCTAAAGGGGGGAGGGGGCAGGAAATGGAGGCAGGTGTTGAGGCCTAAAGTAGTGAAACGCCAGTGTGTGTATTCCTCTGGGCCCCATAGAAAACACCCAGGCAATCTCATTTGTCTCAGTTTATTCTTCAGTTCTAACTGTATGACTTTGAACACTTGGTAACAAGCAGAACTTTTCAAATATTAGTCTGGATCGAGCGATGGTGTATATATACATTTGGACTTTGACCTCTATATGTGGAAAGAAACATTGTTCTTCTGTATCCTGTTCAGTCTTCACCAAACCAAAACATGTAAAAGGTGTATTATATTTAATCAGTATTTACTGGAACAATAAGCAATATATAAGTTTACTATGAGCATAAAAGCAGAAATATATAACTGGATGCCACTGGAAATGAAATTTTTATGAAATCTTTTACCCTTTCAGCCTTTTCAGTATATAATTATACTAAATAAATAAATGATCAATTGACAATAATGTTTCTATACATAGCTAAAGAGGAGTCTAGACAATGTGGAATGTAATTTGGCCAAAATGTCACTGTTAGTATTAAACCAAAATATAGACAAAGGGAGGGGCGGAGCGACTGACCAAATGTCATTGGCAGCATCGCCAGGTCATTGCCACTGTCTTTGCCTTTGCCATGTTTAATTCAGCATTGACTAATCACCTTCAGTCTCAGTACCTATAAATGGCTGTAATTTTCCATGAATCACTCACTGAAGTATATACCTTTAAGCTTCAGTAGTAGGGCCAGTTTCAGCATAATGAATTCCTTCCTATACAGAGTACCGCTGTACCTGTGACTCCTCCACTCCATGAATAATGTAGATGTTCCAGTTTGTCCACATTGGTACTACGTGGGGCTGTTGCTGGGATCTTAAGACATCAGCCAAGAGACCTAATCCGTACAAGGGTCCATCAGTCGTGTTCCACCCAAACCCCCGCCCCCATTCCAAATAATCAATATGATAATGAGGTCATGCTTTGTGTTTAACACATTTGCCACTTTAGTCAGAAATTAAATACAAATTAATTTAATCCAAAGCAATGTCTGGTAGGTACAATATTTGTGTATGGTAGCTGAACATATATGGAATACAATTTATTCAAAATTTCAATGTTTTTGCTCTTGGGGAATGTCCAGGATGCAAATGACTCCTCCAAGAGCCATACCTGCTACCTGATGTTTTCACAGTGCTGAGCCATACCTGCTACCTGATGTTTTCATAGTGCAGAGCCATACCTGCTACCTGATGTTTTCACAGTGCAGAGCCATACCTGCTACCTGATGTTTTCACAGTGCCTTCGTAGTGGCTGCAAACAGCAAATTGGGAAAAAAAAATTTTTTGGTTGTTTTTATGATGTTAGCATTCCATATTCTCACATCAACAAGAACAGCGTAACCAAACACATTTTTCAAAAGGTAATAATTCTGGTAATCTTTCTTTTTTAATGTTTGTGTTTTTGGCTTACGGTCCATCTGTCTGGGTTTGGTCCATTTGTGAGTAGATGGAGGTTAAATTATTCCCATGAAAATACGCACACAGTACTGCTCAAACCTCAGCAATCCATCCATTTTCTATGATGGCTTATGCTGTGCAAGGTCACTGTGGTCATGGAGCCTGTCCCTGGAAGCAAACAGCACAAAGCAGGGGCCACAGCAGACGAGCCAGGCCATCACGGAGCATACGCTCGTGCATTTATTGACTCCTGGAAAATACCCCCACGTATACGTACACACACTTGCGCACACAGATTAGGTTTCTGAATCTTTGTGGGGACCATCAATTCATCCCTATGTCAAAAATTCTAATCCCAACAATGACAACTTTGGGCAATGCGGTTTTATTTAAACAGACACAAGTCAATTCAAAATGTTTCACAAACAGCTCCTGTAAATAAAAGACATTAAAATCGCATTTGAAAGACAAAATAAATAAATAAAATTAAAAATAACAACAAAATTTCATTAAAAAATAAAACCCCTAAAAACTCCTACCCAGCTATAACCTTAACCATAAATAACCAAACAAAATACAAGACTTTTGGCATTTTTAGTGTTTTGATTACATTCACAGATTTTTTATGAATTTGAATTTCCCCCTATAGGGACTGGAAAAATGTCCCCACAAGGTCAAAATAACCATTGTGGTAATGTAATAGATACACGCCCACCACACACACAGCCAGGAAACAAACCCACAGCCCTGCACGTATGAGACTAACCTACTAACTGCTAATCTGCTCGACCACCATCTACAGTAATCCTAAAGCTGACAGCTGGCTGACAAATTTAAGTTATTTAATTAATTATGGTTTTCACATATCTAATTTCAATAATATTCCAGCGATTATACTAAAATTGGCAACCTGGAAGACTTGTTTATTTTTCACATATAAATCAAACAAACAATTTTTTGAGAAATCCGGTTGACTTAATTGGTATTCCTTTGCCTTCTGCTCCCACATTGCTCATTCGGTGGCCTGGTGATGACAACGGAGTAGCTAAAATCCAAGTGGAAATTTCCACTCCCTAGATCCATGCTTCAATGAGTGCTTGGGGGGGGGGGAGGGGGACGATAGCAGCACCAAGCAAGCTTGACACGGCAAAGCCAGCTGGCAGCCTCCTCTCTGCCCCAGGAGGCCATGCCAACATATCAGAGAGCAGGAGAGGAGATGCCATCGGGTGGGACGTTACATAAGCCCTCCCCCTCCCCCCAGCACTGTGCAGACCGGAAGACAGACAGCAGAATGGACATGAGTGCAGATACCGGGAGGCCCAACTGAGCAGATGTCACAGCACAGACAGCATATAAAACAAGGGCAAAGACTGTCTAATGCAGGGCCTGTAAGAAACGTCAGCATGGAAATTTTGCAATCGGGTAGAAGAAAAAGACCACAGAATGACCCCAGAGACCCGCAGATAAAGAGCCACCCTCTGCTTTCAGAAATGTGTGCCCCAGCTAATGAATCACACAATTCACAGGTCACTCACTACTGTGCATAAGTCTTAGGCAGCCAGAGAAAATGATGTTTAAATGATATTTTTGTTAGTGTAAAACTATGCTATTATGCCTGTCAAAGTGTGCCATCCTTTCAAAACCATCTCAGTATTTGCAGCCACCATCCAATACACCCATGTATCTCATATAGCTAGTCGATATCTCATAAATTTTTTTTTATCTAATCAAGTTAACTGGTTAAGTGAACTGGTGGGGAATTTTAATAACTATATGGAAGGGCTGAGGTGCCCCTGGAGGAAAGGTCTGGGAACTGAAGTGATGCGCATTTAGCCGTCCATCAGCACCTATCAGGAACTTTTAGGAGAACAGAAGAAATTCTTACCAGTTTTTATTCTGTGATTTTTAATTTTGATATATCGTAAGGCTAAACTGTGTTTTTTGTTCTGAGCAGGCGTGCACTTTCTACCTAGATAAATAGCTTTAAGCATTTCTTTTGGCTGCCTAAGACTTTAGCACAGTACTGAATTTAAACAAGTATTAGAGCCCCAGTGACACACACATGCACATATCTGACGTCGGAAGAGTATTCAGTGCAAAAACAGGCCCTGGATTCTATCTAAGGGCCATTGTGGAAGCTGGAGGTCGCCACCCTGAAAGGCAGATTTATACGTGAGGAGGAGGGGGGCAGTGAGAAGGGATTGGGAGGATGAAAAGCAAAAAGACTGGAGACTGGGGGAGGGGCGGAATGGGAGATGGGAACAGGCGAATTTTGGGTGAGAACTATGGGCAGAGAATAGCCTGCCTCTGCGGATTCTTTCACGCTCACGGGCGCTCTTCACGTCGGACGGCCTCCTGTTTGCTGCTCAGGCTGATGCCACAGTGAAGAGTGTGTAAGAAATCTCACAATTTCTGAGTCACATGTGTGTCCTTAACCTCCGGCTCAGCATGCGCCTTCTCCCTCGGCAGAAAGGACTCTGGTGACAGAGAAACTCCAAACATGGGTAGCTGAGCTTTAGCTCTTCTGTATCACCAGACGCATGACCACCCAGCCCGTAGTATCCAGGCCTGGTCACATTTAGAGGGTACTGATGTGTATGCAGAGCACGATTTGTCATATTTGCATAGAGAAATTAGCTCATGCTATGTCTCAGACGTTTACATTACACTTTCTCATTACGGAAAACCCTGCGTTCAATAATCTCAACAGATATAACGACAGTTGCGTTAAATGTACGCACATTAGTGAAATCTGAGTGTACTGCAAAACCATTTAAATTAAAATGGGCTGAGAGAAAATGTAGGGCAGGGCAGCATGGCCTGGGTCCACATCGGAAGCAGGATGCTAAAAATAATGTGATAGCATTTCCACTGGTGCCCAAATCTTTTGTGTTATAATTAGACAAAGTCTCTGTAGCGATATGTGACGTTTTGGGGTCATTTTCTTACTTTCTTGCAGTTCTTCCGTGATGGATATTATCGCGAAGCCCAGTTTGTGTATAAGACTAATTTGCCTCCTTATGAGTGAGACACAGCCCCAGTGTCTGTGATTGAGACGAGCTGTGGGTACGTAAGGATGCATAAACTCACAGCGGAAAAAAACTGTCAGAAGAAAAAAAATGTGCTTGACTTCCTCTTTGAAAAAAAATTAGAACGTGAGAAAGAGAGAGAGAGAGCGACAGTATGTAAAGAGCCTCTCGGAAGACTGGAGCGCAAATGAAAGACGTAGTGATGACATTTGCGTAGGGGTCTGGAGAGAACGCGGTTCGCTCATTAGCATCGTAGCTCTGGGTGAAAAAACAGGCCTTGAGAATAAATTATTGTGGGTACCGAAAGGAGCCTGAGGGCCTCTCAGCACCAATGGAGAAACATTCCACCTGTGTGGTGCTCATTCTGGCATTCCTGCAAACAGGTAATCCTGTGTCCTCCTCAAAACATCTCCTTCTTGTCTTTGGGCTACAGAGCGACAGGTTAGAAGTACGCGCATAGCATGATGTGAACTTTTACCACGATTTAATGTAGCTAAGCCTGAAAAAGACAACCATTTATTCTGTGCCTTTGGTTGAAACGAGCTTTGACTTCAGTTCACCTACATAACACCATTAATTAAACTTGCGTGGTTGGAGTAAAGATTAGTTCATGTGAAATATACTGTACGACTGCTCGGAACAGTCCACAATGGCAGCAAAGTAGGAAACATGGATATTTTTTTATTAGCACAAAAGAGCTTGCTTCAGTTTTCTAGATTTTAGTCGATCAGTAACTACTGTATAATGAACATAAACAGATCTTCACAATTACAGACATTTCTCAAAAAATGTGTGTCTGTGAGAAATGTAATGTTTTACCAGGTGTTTTTAAATGTTATTGTCAATAATGTGGACCGCAGGACACATCTGAAGTGGGGATGGGGGAGCGGGGTTGGGGTGGGGGGTTGGAAACATAGTCAGAT
>JAODLC010000002.1:25673040-25684064 GCA_026781145.1 Hippopotamyrus pictus
AATTGCATTGTAGTATGACTCATTTCCTGGCGCGTACAATTTATATTAGGTCAGCGTTCACGGTTCGACTTCTGATAATCAGATCGAGTTCTAGGTCAAACTGGTTCAAGAAATTCGAGTTCTAGTGAGTTCGAGAACCGAGGTACCATTGTATAGTCAGCCCTCGTGCATTCGCGCTTCATGATTCGCGAATCGGTCTTTGACAGTTGACGTCACACTCGCTATAGTCGCAGTGTATTGTGGGTAGAATCGCCATTGTGGGTCTATACAACTCAAGTGCCAGCATTTGCGTGCGGCATTATCTTTGGCAAGATGGGTGTCACACATACTAAATCATGTAATGCAGCAGGTAGATCTAGGGTTTAAACTATAGAAATAAGCACATATTACCATTTTAGTGACTACCAAGTATCCGCGAATCCTCCACAGGTTCTGGAACCTCGCCAATGTCCGAGGTCTGGCTGTATGTTACTAAAATTAGACTTTCTGAGGTTGATTATGGGTGTCGTTCATTATGCTATATAATTATGAGATGAAATCTCCACTATTGGGCCCTGGGATAACCTACCTTTGCTATCATTGTTTTATCCCATATATTCATCTTGTTACCCCACAATGAATCAGATGACTGTTGATCAAAACAAAATTCCAATCCAACCTGCCTTAAAGTCACTAAACACGTTACAAATGTCGGAAATTGCTGTCTGAGTATGAGATAAGCACAGGCCAATTGTGGGAAATTCTTTATAGACTGTTTCGTAAGTATAATCCCAAACTAAATTAGAGATGCACAGTGCCGCACACAAAACATGGTATTTTGGGGATTGTGCTGCTTGGTAATATGACGCATGTTAATAATGCATTCTCTTAAGCCTGAAGGCAGTAAATCCCTTCACTTTCTCATCCTTTGTTCTTCCTTTACGTATTACCCTACAAGTAGTTAATAAATCTTAATGGGTTATTCCCCCGATGTGCTGCCTAACTGCTTCCCGCTAGCAAATAATCTAGTATAGTTTTGTATGTTAAACACTAGATGGCAGCAAAGAGCCGTATTGCCATATTAATACGTTTTGGAAAACTTGTGAGTCATACTTAACAGAGTGTCACTGTATGTGGGTGTGAAATATGAGGGCAGACAAATGGGGAAATACAAATTTAAATTGCAAATACAAATTTACAGTAGCAAAGAAAGGAGAGGAATGCTGGTACTACAGCTGGGACTGTTCTTGCATGTTGCGTGCAGTGAAATGCTGGTTTGGCGTGGAAGCTCCTTTTTTATTATTGTGATGCCTCTGGACTCTTTGGATTCTGACCCATCACTATGACCAGTGTAAGGGTTATGAAGGTGTTAATAAAAGCCAGCATCTGTAGATCTTTAGGTGGTGTTGGGGGAGAGTTCCTTACTGGGAAGACTGGAGGAAGACCGGTGCTCACATGCCGCAGGATCAGAGCAAGCTTTCTGCACCGATATAAATCACACCTACGGCTCTAGTAGCTGGGGATCCCATCTGACCATCCTAGTGGGAGAAACCTAAAATTTGCTGGAAATGAAAGTGTTAAGCTCTCATTCACGTTTAGCATCAAATTCTAGGGCCAGAAATAAACCTGAGCATCTGTTTCTAAGAAGTGGACCCAGGCTGGGTACTTTACAAATGCATTATATAGATAATGAACTGCACCTACATCTGTGATACATTGTGCAACTGAGAAAAAGCCATTCGAACATCTGGCTATAAAGGCTGAATGCCGCATGGCAGGCTAGGATGGCAGCTAAGTCCAGATCTCCTGCTTCCTCCCAGCAAAGGCTAATTAATAGGTGCAGAGCAAGAGGAAGCGTTTATCTGTGAAGGTAAAGCCTTCTGGATGTCCCAAACAACTGCAGTGCAGTGGGGAGCTTAATCACAGGAAGCAGAAAGAATGCCCATTGCGTGTGACGGCTATTAGAGAAACATGAAATGACGCTGATTCTCATGAAGCTCGCGGAGTGGAAAAGCGGGACGAGGAGGCCAGGCAGGAGGAGACTGAGCGTCAAACACGTGGGGTTATTTGGTCACGTCTCCAGTAACTCCAGTTTTGCTAGTGACAGGGGGAAGTAGCCTATGTCTCTGTTTTCTGAGCTCATAAGATGCCTTTAAACCAGAAAACGGCTCATCAGAGGAAGCTGGAAATGTGTCAGCGTAACCTAAGATAAATGCCTCAGAAACATCTAACACCGTTTTGGTTTGGCTAAGAATAGTGCTGCATCTCTTTCAGTTGAGTCTGATAGCAGGTTCCCAGTCTAGGGTGTAGCGGTCCCTCCCTCCCTGAGAAGGCTAATTATATTTCTTACAGACCCAGTTTTAGGAGTTCAGTTATGTAGCCAAGAGCCGGGGTGTGAATTGAAAAGACATGTCAGGTCCCAGGAGGACCTCGATACATGCTTCATTCCTCGTCCTTGTCCTCAGCCAAAGGCGATACAAGAAGCCATCAAACTGCAAAGCTCGAAATGGGTGGCAGAGAAAAGATGTCAAGATGCAAATGTATAACATTTTTATTTACCAGTCCCTCCTGACCAGTGTACATGTCCCAGCTGTGGCCAGTTCAGTTGAGGCAAACACTGCAGCATCATCAAAAAACTGACCCTGGAGCACCTGGAAACAGTTACAGAGAAGAGGTTGCAAAAATTGGAGAACATAATGAACAGTTGCAGCCATAACTTCCAGGAGGTGCTGGAAGATCTACCAGCCCTCACACCTATCATCAGACATGCCAGGACGACACCCTACATAACTACGTATGTCACGCATGAACACTTTTTTATTTATATAAACGTTTTTTTATTAATCTGTCTTCTCACTGCATTCCTGGTCATGGTCGTGAGGGACCTCAAGCCTTCGTTATTTATTCATTCCTTTCTACATAAGCTTGTTTGCACTGTATCCTGCTTTTGCACTTTGTGTAACATTTATACGTGCGTGCTATACGCTATCAAATATCCCCTCGGCATCAACAAAATCTGTCCGTCCATCTGTCTGTCTTTGCAGACAGCCTCTCTTGTCTGGTTAGATCAATGTAATGAGCAAAAGCCTGACGTCACTTTTCCTTCAGCACAGGCAGTGAGAAGTCCCAGATGTACTGATGAGGCATAGCTTGGCGGATGTGGCATGTAGGAGCTGCCAGGTTCACGGAGATCCAAGGGCAGAGAGTCATGACAGCACTGCGATCTGCCAGTGATGGTGCCAATTTACCAGCCTTTTTCCCCAGGTTTGCCCTTCTGATATATTGTCTTTGCTGAATTTTTTTTTTGCTGATTTTTTATGTCCTTTGTTTTCCCCAGACGTTTATCACCTTGTATTTTACTGGGTAACATGAAATTAATGCCCTGCTTATGTGGCTCTGAAACACTAAATCTGAAGTTTAATGCTACTGGGTTTAGGGTTTGTATAGTTAAAATGCATATATGCATGGAAATATATGTCCTTTATACTTTGGATAGATCCATAATTGTGTATTTTGGCTTGTATGAGATAAGGAAAAACAGCAATCCTGACCACAGAAATGTTAATTCAGCCAAATAACGTATTAATTAGTTCTTTACGTAAAACAAGGAAAAGCATGTGATCCTCAAAGAGCTCCCTCTTCTGGCATCCAAACAGCAGCGGGAACGTCCGCGTCCCTGTGTGCCGTTCCGCTGTCACTTACTGTGAAGTAAAGCATGACTCATACGCTGCGGAGGCCGCTAGGTTTCACCTTGCCTGAGTTTCGTCAGATACCAAGATGCTCCAGCTGGTTCTGATGATTTGAAGGTGATGGGGAGGAGTAGAGCTCTCCCACACTGCGTTTCTTCGACTCCTATGATCTGATTGCCAGGAGCAATTCGCAGCCAACACAGAAATCCCCGTACAGACATTTCCTTTCATTTCCCCTTCGGCTTTCTCTTTAATTCAGCATTAATTTAAGCCACTTCTTGTTACATATCAACTCTCTTCTCATTTTTCATTTCCCTCCCAGCAGAATCGCCCAAACCCTCCCATTATCCATCTCTTTTCTATGCTGCCCCCCCACAACCCCCTCCCCCATCAGGCCTCGGCCCTCCTATCCTTACGGTCTACTGAACGCGACAGACTGCGGACAGGAAACTTCATTACAGAGGCAGGAGGGACTTGTCAGGAAGAAATTTAATGGTGTCCCTGCTAGTGCAGAGAGAAAGATTTTACAGCCCTTGGTGGAAACGATAAATAAAAGGAACAGAAAAGAAGGTTTTCATGGAAACCGCCGCTCTCTCATTTCTGCTTTTGCCCAGGCCAGGTGCCTCCTGATGGAGGTTCATTTTAAATCAAAGCACTGATTTGTTGCCTTTTTTGCAGTGATTTTTTTTTTCCTTTGAATTATAGACGCAGACAAACATAAATTCTTTCTGAAATTTTTTAAAATGTCAATTTAACATTTATATTCACCTGTGAACAAGAAAAATGATCTGGAAACCCCAAACCCATATTTAACAATAATAAAAAGTATGTATTTGAAAATTTATTGTTACACTTAAAGAATGATATTTGTTTGTTGTTGTCTGTTATTAAATGAACTTGCTTATGTGCAGTAATTCCAATTAAATTAAGAATAAATAAAAACGTTCTACAGGATTCTGTGGCTCACAGAACATTGGCTTGTTGGCATAATGCGATGGAGCTGCATGATGACATCAGAAGGGTGATTCCAGTGAACATCCAGTGATGACTCTCCCTCAGCAACTGTACCCCTGAAGCTGTCACAACTGAAGCTGAAAGGCTGGTTAGAAGCATGCCGAAAGCACTACCAGGGCATTTAGCTGTGTTTAATGGTTATGGAGATTGGGGAAGTTTATAGATGGCACACACACATATATGCAGGCGGTCCTCAGGTTAAGAACGTCTGACTTACAGAAAACTTGTACTTCACGAATGGACTGTTATAAAGCCTATAATATAAAAAATTTGAGTTAAATACAATGGTTCATAATAACAAACGCATGCACTACTTTGACGTTTGTTAAGACATCGCGTGGTTTCAGCGGTTCGAAGTTCAATGCAGTAACATGAGTAGTTACTTTTATTATTACTCTATAATTATTATGTAATGTATTATTTTTTTGATTTACCTACAAATTCAACTTAAAGACAGACTCATTTGTAACCTGGGGGCTGCCTGTAATTCATTTAACATCTTTTTGCATATATATATATATATATTGCATCTGGTCTTTGCGCCCATAGCCTCTGGGATAGGCTCCAGACCCCCCCACGACCCTGAATAGGACACGTGATTACAGCAAATGGTCAGATGGATTTGCATCTGTGCTGTATATAGAGCTTGTTTATATGCATGAACTTCTCCACAGTGCATATGAAGGGGTGTGCGTGAGCAGGGCACGGGAGTGTGCATGAGGGAGGCGGCGGTGTGTATGTGTTTGGATTTCTGCAGTATGTGAGGGGGTGTGCATTGCTACAGCAAATATAATCTGGCAGGCAGTAATTAAACGCGGGGACCTCTCCACTATCTCCTTCCACAGGCGTGCAGAAGTGACGCACGAAATCCGGCTGCGAGAGGGTGAGTCACCAACCTCTGGGGAGCAGAATCTCCCTTCCCTCCCACCCCCCCCCTCGTTCTCCTCCCACTCTCTCTCTCGCACTCACTGTTTCAGCAACAAAGCAGATACTTACCCTAGATTAAGGAAACCAGTCCCCCGGGGAGAAACGGCTCAGGCACATAGACCTAAACCTCCAGTCCAGCATTGTGTTTATTCCTGATAAACCCGAAAACCCATATCGTATTTCCTATTGTATCAAAAAGTGTGTAAAGGGTGAACGTTGCATGTTCGTATTTAGAGTAAAATCAATGAAGGAAAACATTTCTAATCCGGCATCAGCAAAATCATCAAACAGGACTGCAGTGAATGATTGCTGCTGTTTGGGTTGGTTTTTACGGCAGATCTTTTCAAGGAGGGTTGGGGGGCTTTGATGTAAGTGGCCATTATTGCTGATCTGCTTTTTATGGCCCCTGGGAGGTTTAACAGGAGTCAGCAGTCAGTGGCCCCTTACGCTGCTTGGCGGCTTGATGTATGACACGGACAGGCAGTGGAAACCCTCCCATAGTTACTTCCTCCTCCCACGCTTCAGATGGGGGGGGGGGCTGAGCATGTGGGAGGAACGGCTGCCCCGTGGTGCAGAATTATCTGGTCCAATAGCAGCAACACTGGCGTGCTCCTCCGTGTGTGATGCACATGCGGGGGCCAAGAAAGTTCTCCTGAGCACAGAGATGTATTGATATGCTGCTGGCTTTAAGTGGGGCTGCATGAGCGGCTTACTTCGCCCTTGCGATGTGAGGACCTGCCGCTGAACGTGCAGTACGCTCATTATGGTACGCCCCTGCACTCCAGGCGCTGGCCTCCACGCCGCCCACGCCACCCACAGGTCCATGACTCCAGCGCAGCTCAGCTTAGCTCTCTGCTCCATGATTAAGATTATTTGTGTCCTACTTTTTCATATCTATACTTCTCTCTTTTTTTCTTATTTTCCTTTGAATCAGCATGTCAGCACGCAGCATAAAGAAGAACGGTTTCCAGGGAAGTGAATCGTGCAGTTTCCAGTTACAGAGAGCCGCAAGACTGATGAGAATGCAAATACACAGCTGGTCAAAAGTACTAGAACGCCCCCATTTTTTCCAATTTCATTGAAATTTAAGCAGTTCAGGGCCAGTGAATGACTTGAAATGGTACAAAGGCTAGTGGTAAACTGACAGAGGTTAACAAACAGTTTTAGTTGCTGAAAACTAAAAAATGCAAATTTCACTTATATAAATTGCTAGATACTTAATGCATTAATTAACCAGTAACTAAGTGTTAGTTATGTACTGTTAGTTGTTAGTTCATCAGTAATCAATCATGACAGTTCATGAATTTCATGCTTCAACTACATTAGCTCATGTAACTGAGTAACTATGTTATTGGTACATGTGTGTCAAAGTGTTACCAACCTTTTTCAAGGAACAAGTAAAAAAAAATTAAAATAAAATAAAGTACATCTTTACTGTAGCAATGAAAGTAAATTATGCCCTGAAATTTGATACTAACGATTCCTACAGGTATTCCAACTTTTATAAATTACATACAGTACAATCCTTCTGTCTGTATAAAAGCAGTGCTGGAATAGACTGTGTTACAGCACCCACTGAACTGCTGTTTGGACAATAGTATACTGCGGGAAGTTGTACTTTGCTGTAAAAAAGGTAAAAAAGAGGTGATTGAAAAGGAAGAGAGATAGACCACTGTAACCATTTAGAGAAGCTGCAAAGAAAGCCAAGGTGCCAGTAAGTGCAGTGTCCTACACCATCAAAAGGCATCTGGAAACTTGAGGAAACTCTGATAGGAAGAGGTACCCACAGCTTCATGCAACATCCTCTTGTGTAACACCAAGTCAGTTCAGCGGTGATCCTGCAGTAAGATAATGACCCAGAATTACTTATATTAAAATCTATGCAAGAATTCTTGATGGTAAATATTATTTTAAACTAAATAATTGTATTATCTTCATCCATTTCTCATTTTTCCCCATCCAGTTGACAGTCACAGTAACTGTTATTCTTTATCTCATATCTCATTGTTTAACAAGCGGGTGGCAGAGGAGCCTAAGACCTCGAGGGTTGGGGGTTCGAATTCCACCTTTGCTTTGTTTGTGTGAAGTCAGCAGGTTTTTACTGTGTCGTGCGGGTTTCTCGCCCCAGTCCAAAGACATGCAGCTATAATAATTAGCATGATTAAATTACCAATAGTGTTTATTTGTGTGTGCATGTGTCCTGTAATGGACTAGCATCCCATCCAGGGTGTGCTCCAGCATTGTGACTTAGGCTGTCTGTTATAGGCTCCAGGCCCTGTGATGCTGACTAGGATAAGTGCTTATAGGATGGATGGTTTAACCAAAACATACACCATTTTAATTTTAACTTAGTTGTAATAAAGAATTTAGTATCTTTAATAGTCATATGGGTGGCTTAGCTTCTGTGTCGGTGATTGGAAGGTCACTGGTTCGAGCCCAGCCCTCAGCAGAATAGCCAAATGCCCAAGGGCCCTTGAGTGAGGCCCTTAGCCCCCATCTCCTGAGGTGCTGCATGCTGCCTGACCCAGAGTTGGGGCCCCCAGCCTTGCTCTCTCCTGCACAGTGTCTATGTGTTTCATGGAGAGCAAGATGGGCCAGATGAGGAGAAGCATTCTAATGTAGCAGAACTTGTACTTGAGCAAATGGAAAATAAAGAATAATTACATCATCCACAGACTCTTCATTACTGTTCATACAAAAACTATATTGTGGCATATAAATCGACAATGGTGTTGCGGAGATTTATCGTGCAGGGAACAACATACTGTAGTTTAACCACAAGGGGGTGTTTAATGCTATTGTATTATGAGACTCAGGCTAAGGCACTGCTTGGGTGTCTTGATTGATGTGTCAGTGGATGCTCCGACCGCGGTGAGTAATGTCTCATCGAGGGAGACATTTTACTCGCAACTTCGCTTGGTGCTTGACGGGTGCCCATGAGGTGACACTCCTCTGGTCACGGGTGACTTCAATGCGACCACAGGCACTGATAGGGCTAGTTATGGGGATTGTTTCGGTCCCCATGGGTCTGGAGAACAGGGCTCCATGTTCCTTGACTTTGCGAAAGGTCAGGGGCTGCGGGTTGCTGGATCTTGGTTCCAACGCCCTGAGCCTCATCATTGGATACTGATGGTGCAGTGAAAGAGATCGATCACTTCCACGTGAGCAGACACTGGAGCTCCTGCAGAACTGCAGAAGTGCCCAGTTTGTGAATCGGTTTCTGACCACAGACTTGTTGTTGCTACTCTGAAGATTCAGCTTAGATCCAGTAGGCTACCACCTGCTAGGAGAAAGAGGTTGGACTTGGCCAGACTCCAAGGTCAAGCTGTTTCTGATGAGTTTGCACGCAGTTTGTGTGAGGAACTCGCAGACTTGGGTGTGACTGCCGAATGTAATGTAATTTGGGAGACCTTCCAGTCCCAGCAGGTAGGCCTACATGTGACAAACGTTACTGTGGACACTTTAAGCACTGGGGGCTCAGTGTGTCAAAACACAAACCCAATTTTGGGTTGCACATCCTTTGTGAGAACAAGACTTCTCACAAGAGGTTTTATGCCATGCATGGCTGTGTAACGTTTTCTGCACTGTTGCTTAATAATTCCCTCAATAAGAGTTCCTCTTTTTCAGAATGTATTAGGTTTCACAAACAGTTAATTTCATCTCTTCAGCTTTATACTTGCGAGTAAGCTTATCACTCCACTTGATATATTGCTTGACTCCTCGACTCTTGATCTGTGGAATGTCTGCTGTTTTAGGACTATTCTTAATAATGACAACAGCAGTACGTGGTAAGTAGATTGTAACAGTTATTGAGCTACAGTATATGATGTGACATCGGATTACAAGGTTAATATACTTACAGAACTCTTAGAGTCTTAAGAGCCTTGCTTAATTTAATAAATGTTTATAAATGTTTTGTACAGACTTTTTCTTTTTATTACGTATATTTTTTAATGACTTTTACTTAAAACTACTATTTAATGTGATGCATATTTTTTGTAAATGATTAAACTTGTGATTTTAATGTACGACTAATATATTTAACAAGATCATCATCAAAATTAAGTAAAATATTAGTAGTAGTAAATTGAAACCCAAATTTGCTTCTAAAAGGGTTGTCCTGAGTCTAAAAGCTCATTTACAAGCAATATCAATCGGTGCTTTCTAATTAATAACAGCTTTGTCATAACAAAACACAGTACAAATTTGTGTTTAGTATCCTTTGGGAGCCAATGACAAATTAAACCAAATTATAGTTGTTCTGAATTAAAAGTTCATTGACAATCAGTCTACTTAGATGATTTTTAATTAGTAACACCTTTACAATAACATAAAACACCAAACATTTGTGTTTTGTAATCCCTTGGAAGCCTTTGGGAGTCTATGAATACAATTGCGACTAATAGCAAAATGGCAAGAACAGAACTGAATGAGTCAGTCAAAAAATATGACGTTTTAATAAAAAGAAAATGTCTGTCTGGAAGATATGTACAGTATAGGCATGTTAAACATTGCTTCTCAATGGGCCTCTATTATGAAACCAAAATTTTGACTGAATTAAGCAAGTTACCCCTGACTTACCCCTGAAATTCTTGTTTTTATTGCATTACTGTTAATTAATTTATGTTAAATTGTCTTTTTTCGGCATATATACAATTACCAGATAAATAAGTTTAAACATTTTCTTTGACTGCCTAAGACTTTGGAAGAGGACTGTACTGTATGTGTAGGGCTCTATATATGCCTTCAACCTTTCATATTGGCTTGTTCAATACAGGGTAATATGGTCCTAGAGCCTGGTAACAACTACACATTCGGAGCAATTTAGACTCACTGATTCACCAAAGTGCATGTTTTTAGACTGTGGGGGAATTGCCCAGCCTGAACTATCCATCACAAAATGCTCAATTCAAAATGCACTGAATCATGAATCGTGCTGATTTCTCCTTATGGGAAAGTTTGTACAGTCAGGAATTTGAATTACAAAAAGTCCCTGAAAAGAAACAGAAGAAATAGTAGCTTTTGCAGGAGAGGGAGAAAAAAGTTTATTATTTCCCAGGCAAAGAGCTTGCATCTGGATGTTTGGGTTCGTCAGAAAGAACAGGTGGAAATTAACATGAGCAGTGAGACGGAGAGTGGTCATGGCCGCAGATTCTTACGGTGGTTATTTAAATATATAATGAATGCATTTTTCAAAGGAAATATATTTAAACAATATGCAGCTTCAGTGACACTTTACCTGAAGCTGTTGTATATAATGCATTATAGTAGGGCTGTTACTATCGATCTTATCAATAGTCAAGTAATCTACCAATTAATCTCAAGATTGATCGAGTAATCGTTTATATAACATAATATCCATCCATTTTCCATCCCCTTATCTGACTGGGTCGCGGGGGGGGGGGGGGGGGGCTA
>JAODLC010000002.1:25684723-25710045 GCA_026781145.1 Hippopotamyrus pictus
CAATTCCCTGGCAATTGGGAGAGAGCAAAAACGTGGACCGTCTGGTGGTCCCCGAGGACTGGGTTGAGAAACCCTGATATATAGTATATAGGCCAAAATTTTTGAAAATCGGGCTAAAGATTAACACCAACTTATCTGACAGACTCTGTTGGCAGAAAATATTATATTTGGCTATTTGGATCATTTTCAGCTCCTAAATTTCACAAAAAAACTTTTAAATATTTCAAGGTGAACTTTTTCCAATTTTTTCCAAAAACCAGTTTGAGCGGGAGTGGACTAACTTCTCTGTGGGGGGCTAGGCAGACATGGGGAGGGGGTCCCCTAAGGGGGCCATTGGATATATTTTTTGGAGATAAAAGAGAAATGAGAGATAGTTGGTCACATCGATAGGATGTTAGTTTTACGGAAGTATTAAGTCTAATAGAAAAAATACGATTATTTCCTAGCCATCTGCACACAAACAGACAGGGAAACTTCATGTCATTTTATGGTGCGTAAAAACAGGAAGAGATCAGTTTCTTCTTTTCATCTCACTATTAATATCTGTGGTTCATACAAGTGCAGTGACTGTAAAGAAGAGTGTCTGCATTAAATTTCTTGTTTCATTTGCAAATGCACAACAACATTAAGAGCTGACTTTGAAATCTGATATACATCCACTTTTAACAAATATATCAATGTTAATTTATATTATCTATAAGACCTCAGTATTTTCCTGGAGGTACTACAAGTTAATGTCAAAATATGGTTATATTTCATTAGCAAATTAGTGCATAATTATGTGTAATTGCAGCTTTGTTAATATTTCTTTTTTATATATATTTTTTATACATATAGCTCTTCCATATTTGTAGAAAAAAGTACCAAATGCCCAAATTATGTCACATTTCACTTTTTCTGGATGCTTCCAATCAGTCAGCAGCTCCAAATCCCATTAGTTGGGAAACACTGGTTGGAAGAGCAGTCAGCTGGACAGGACGGCCCTGTGTGTGGTGATACCATGTTTGTAAAACAAGGCCAAACCCTGAACAAAGGTCACTGATCTAATTCATACGGCTCCTTGACCCAGTACTTCTGGGTTGAAGTGAGACCATGGAAACCGTCACCATCAGTTCCGGTGTGAGAAAAATGGCAGTCATGGTGTCTGTGGTGATTCAGCGTGTGTGGTGTAACAGCTCATTATAAACTTCCTACTCCAGCAAGACCAGTAGTAATGTATGCAGGAAGGATGAAATTTAGGGGAAATGTTCCCTTTACTGTGGTGAAAACAACGCTTTTTGAACCTCCTGTCTTTATCTTTTGGGAAAATCCAGAACTTGTCCAGGGATGGGAGAATTGTGATAAACCCAACCATCTACCATAATTTCTGAAGTAGGCGAGACAGAACAATCTGTGATGATTCAGAGCCAGATGTGTGTTACACCCACCTCATGACAAACTGCCCTACTCTGGTAAAATCAGAACCTGTAGTTGATAAAATAAGGATTTATTATTGAGATTGTACAATAAAAGTTTTTCCTCATCTTAAAGACAAAGATTAACAACATTCCTGCACTTCCTGTTCTACTTTTAGTTAATTTGCCAGAAGACGACATAGTCTTCATCTTTTGGATTGGATTGATGGTTATAGTTTCTAGCTAACAGGGATCGTTCCCAGAATGTTACGTTATGTGAGTGTCTTCTCAAAGTTGCCAGAGAATGTTCTTACTGTAACATTAATGCAACGTTAGAAACAGGTATATAGAATCAAGCATCAAGCCATGCAGTCAGGTTTACAAACATTTGTGAAAGAATGGGTCATTCTGAAGAGCTCAGTGAATTCAAGCGTGATACTGTGATTGGATGTCACCTTTGCAATAAGTCAGTTTGTGAAATTTCTTCCCTATTAGATATTCCAAAATCAACTGTAAGTGGTATTATTGCGAAGTGGAAGCATTTAGGAGCAACAGAAACTCAGCCATGAAGTGGCAGACCATGTAAATTTAGAGAGTGGGGTTGCTGAACTCTGAGGTGCATAAAAGTCGGCTATGCTCTGTTGACTCAGTAACTGCAGAGTTCCACACTTCCTCTTGCATTAACCCCATGCAGCACAAAAACTGAGCACTGAGAGCTTCGTGGAATGGGCTTCCATGGCCGAGCAGCTGCATGCAAGCCTCACATCACCAAGCGCAGTGCCAAGCGTCAGATGGAGTGGTGTAGAGCACGCCACCACTAGACTCTGGAGCACTGAAAACGTGTTCTGTGGAGTGACGAATCCCGCTTCTCTGGCAGACTGATGGATGAGTTTGGGTTAGCAGATGCTAGCAGAATGTTACCTGCCTGACCGCATTGTCGTCCATATAGGGCATTTACACAATTTCCTCTTGGAAAAATGGAATCTTGTAAATGCGTGTATGTGCATGAGCTTGAGCTCTTGTCAAGTGGCTGCAATTAATAACCATAAATGGTCAATGCAAATGAACTGTATGTTTTTATAATATGCAAATCGTGCCTTTTATTGCCTATTTTTGCTGTGAACCCGGGAGACATCGGCTGCGTGGCATGTGCTTGGCGGCTGTGAAACATGTTGACTTCCACTTCGGCGCCCATGTTAGCAGGTCAGAGTGTCGACGCTGCCTGTGGCTGCAGTAGTTCGGCTAGAGATTCGGTAAACGGCTCACAGCAGCCATTGCCAGTCAAAAGGTCTGCTGATAGTCACAGTGACATCATTACATTACATTACAGAACTGACACCTTTCACTATAGTTTCAGTGTCTAGGTGCATAATATACATAAAGATATGTAAAATATTAATTATTTTAACCATTTTGCCAATTGCATGTTATTAAAGGAGAAAGTGGAGTCTACCTGTGTTCTATATAGTCAGAGGAGAAAATGATCTCAGTGACTTAACAGAACATTAAGTAAAGTGCAGTAGTTTTTGAAGCTGCGTTCCGTCGCTCTGAAGGAAGGTAAACAAAAATCATGTGACTGCTTGCTGGTCGAGCAAGGTTAACTCTCATGCATCTGGCGTCACACTCACGCTTTCAGACTCTCATGCTCATACAAGGCATCTTACAGCAAATCTATATTGTTCCATTATTAACCTAAAATTAGCTACATCCAAAGCACTGGTAATAAAACATGTAAACATGAGTGCAGACTTGTTTAGAAACAAAAATCTCACTCCAGCCAGCTGACCAAAGTTGGCAACCCTGTGGTTAAAACTGGTCAACTTTATAATCTTAACTTTCCTAAATCAAATGTTACTGATGACCATTAAATGTAGAAAGACAGGTCTATAGGGCTGTCACAGTCGCAATGTAAACGTCACTCAGTCAGCAGGTTCCAGGCCTTCTGACTTAAAACACATCAAATATAATCTCCCAAGCTCAGAGCACCATGTAGGCTACCCCTCTGGTAAATGATGGTTTGTTCCACTTTCACATTTTCTCCCCTACCTTTCAGCACCATATGGCGCATTCACATCAAACCTTACCTGTCTTGTGTATGGTGCATTAATGTTAAAATGTGATGTTCTAATTATCAACAATTATCAGCATCAATAATCAACAATTAATGTACAATTTTTCACATTATACCATCTCTTTGCATCTCTGTGGCAGGGCTGGGTGACATAAAAAAAAATAATAAAAAAATGTCTGAACACACACACACCCACACACACACACACACACACACACACCCCCACACACACACACCCACACCACTTTATTTCTTTTAGCTGAAAGTCTGAAAATAAAATGTGAGAAAAAAACATACAGTATATAGATAGTCTGCTAAACAGCCAGTGTTACAACTTGCTGATGGGTTGGGGGTGTTGCTCATTAGCTTTGTTCATCATTGTTTTTTAGTCTCTGTGGAGACTAATCAGCTTGTTGGACGTATGCTAACTATGCTAACACTAGGAGTCTTTGAAATAACTTTTTATGTGTGTTTTCTTCTAGCAGTTTAGGGTGAGAGTTGTAAAATAAGTCGATCACTTACAGACAAACTGCCGATTGCTGCACTGAGGCTCGATGTGATCACGGGCACCCAAGGCTCATTGGGGTGCACTGACAGCGAGGGCTAGCCTGTCTGCTCCAGTGCCACAGGAGATTTGTAGCAGAAACTGCTGAAAAAGTTGATGCTGGCTATGAGAGAAAGGTGTCAGAACACACAGTGCATTGCAGCCTGCCTTGTATGGGGCTCCATAGCCACTGAGGTCATAATACCCAAGCTGACCTCTGTCCACCACCGAAAGCCCGTAAGTGTGTTTAGAACAGGCATGTGAGCATTTGAGCTGGACCACTAAGCAATGGTGGCCTGGTCTGATGAGTCGCATTTTCTGTTACACCATGTGAACGGCTGGGTGTGTGTGTGTGTGTGTGTGTGTGTGTGCATCGTGTACCTGGAGAAGTGATGGCACCAGGATGCACTATGGGAAGAAGGCAAGCTGGCAGAGGCAGTGTGATGCTCTGGGCAATGTTCTTCTGGGAAACCTTGGGTCCTGGCCTTCATGTGGATGTTACTTTGACACTTTGACCATCCTTTCACAGTAGGAAAATACAATGGCAATGCATATACACTCACTGGCCACTATATTAGGTACACCTTGCTATTACCAGGTTGAATTCTCTTCTGTCTTGTTTCTTCGTGACAGATTCAATAAAGTGCTTGAAACATTCCTCAGAAACTCCATGGCCCATGGCTGCACCTTCATGATGTGAATCTCTGGTTCCACCACATCCCAAAGGTGCTCTATTGGATTGAGACCTGCTGACTATGAAAGCCATCTAAGTACAATGAATTCATTGTCATGCTCCAGTCAGAAATCAAGACCCACCTGACTAGGCAACATTTTTCCAATCTTCCATAGTTTCATTCTGGTGAGCCCATGTCAACTGTAGCCAATTCTTAGTTGGGAATAGTGGCACCTGTGGTGGTCTTCTGCTGCTGTAACCTGCTGCTATAACCTGATTCAAGGTTTGACATGTTGTGTGTTCAGAGATGCTCCTCTGCATACAATGCTTGTAACGAAAGGTTATTTAAATTTCTGCTGCCTTTCTATCAGTCTAACCATTCTTATCTGACCTCTGGCATCAACAAGGAATTTTTGCCCCGAGAACTGCCTCTGACTGGATGTTTTCATTTTTTGGCTCATTCTCTGTAAACCCTAGAGATGGTTGTGTGTGAAAATCTCAGTTTCTGAAATCCTCATACCAGCCTGACTGCCACCAACGACCATGCCACGTCCAAAGTCACTCAAATCACCTTTCTTCCTCATTCTGATGTTTGATGTCAACCTTAACTGAAGCTCCTGACCAGTATCTGCATGATTTTATACATTGTGCTGCTGACATGATTAGTGTGATTGACTGATTAGATATTTGATTCAATGAGCAGTGAATAGGTGTACCTAATAAAGTGGCCAGTGTGTGTAGTTTGTAAAAATGTGACTGCAGTGTGTGACATTTGAAATCAGTTGTTGCAGTTGTTCAAATAAATTAGACAAATTTTAATCAAAGCAAATTAAACGTTACTGATCCCAGGTGAATATTACTAAATAATCATGGACTGCGGTGAGAAATGGTAACATTCGTGAAGGTATCCATCAGGGAACATTAGAATGTCTAACCAGAGAGGAATTTCCACTTCTATGTCAAACGCCTCTTGCTGATGCTTGTCAAAATTTCTGTCAGCCAATCCGCTGGCGAGTAGATTTAGTTCCACAGATTAGTTGCCACAGTGATTGACTGACACTAAGTCTACTCCCAATTTCTAAAAAAGCCTGTTTCAGAAAGACTTTTTAGTTAACTGAACAACTTGTCAGATTTAAGGTAATTTGTGCTAAATGTAACTTAATGAAGAAAAGGTTCATTTAAACTGGGGTACCTTAAATCCAACAAGGTTCATGCTGTTAACTCAGGATTGCACACTAATGCAATCCTGCAGTTCTGGAATGCCCCCTAGATTAAGAACGAGAAATATAGAAAAGCAAGCAGGAGACACACAGGAAACAAAACACTCAGTATGAGAGGACATTCAGTAGTTTGCAGAGAGCAAAATGAAATCAGGTTCTTCTCATCTCAGGTTAGTTTGATGCATTACAGGTGTGTCTAGTGCTCAGGAGAGGCTGCACCAGGCTGACTTGATGCTTCATAAATACTCACCACAATCATCAGGCATTGCTCTCTGTTTAGAGATATCAGCTTGCTAATGAACTCTTACAATCAGTATGTGAATTTTTTTAGTCCTGGTGTTATAATTGCTATAAACTGGCGCTGAACTTTTTTTATTTTAAAAATCTTTGACAAAGAAGATATTTGTTTTCACATTTTATTGCCTGTGTCCTCTGACTAGTTGAGGTGTTTTGTAAAATGCTTCATAGTGACTGATGTTGGGATCAGCAGAAAGTTTATGTTCTTCAAAATAATTCAGAGTTCTTTATCTTCTCTGACACTTCCAGGTTCTGCAGGTTCAACTAGCACCAACATAACTCGTTATGTAGCTCTGGGACGACCTGCATTCATACAGCTGTTAAATGGAGCCAATTACTCTGAAATAGAGTTCAAAAAGGATGGAAATAAGGTCATCAAGTTTAAAAATGGCATCACTACTGGTGAAGAAAAATGGAGATCTCAATTTAATTTTGATATGAATGGCACCTTGATGATCCCCAAGGCAGAAAGAAATCTTTCTAGCATTTATACTTTTGAAGTATACTTGAATGGCGTGCTTATACAAAATGAAACATTGCGCTTGATCATTGAAAGTAAGTTATATATTTATCCATTGTGTAACTATGTCTAATAATTACAGACTTTCTTTGTCTGCACGATGTATCTGACTCGTGGCAGCCATCTCACTGATGAGTATCTGTGTAGTACTAACTCAGAGCAGTCACCCCGACACTGTGGGCTTCTCCCCCCAGAGCCTGTAACCCCCCCAGCTCTGTCTCCACTCTGCCTGCCCCATGGAGAACTGAGGGTGTCCTGCTCCTCCCCAGTGGGGGATAATCCCCAGTACTCCTGGCTTCTGGATGGTTTGCCCCTGATTCACTCCAGGCCCGTTTATGATGATGGGAAAGGGGCTGTCATTCTGGGAAAGAACACGTCCGGAGAGCTCACCTGTACGGCCAAGAATAATGTCAGCGAGGAACAGGTCACAAAGATGCTACCCAGCTGTGCAGGTCAGTCCACAGTGTTACATTACTGCAGGCATGCAGGTCTCTAAATGATGACTCTAAATAAGGGGCCTTTATTGGCACAGAATCAATAATCTGCTACCAAAATGATCTGCAGTAAAATGTATAGTGAGTTTAGTCATTGTGATACAGGAATGGATCTGGAGATATTTTGATCCCAATGGGAGATTAATCAGAATTAGATGAGGGGCAAAAATGAATGAATGAAAAATTAATAATAAAATCCTGTACACCAGTTATTTTGTCATTTTTTGCCCACCATGTGACTGATTAGGACTAAACTCTTTTCTTCATAAATAATAGAGTAATACATCATTTGGTTGGTTAGCATGTCTCACTGCATATCATTTGAAACTACAGGACTTGGACCATTTGTAAATTGCACCTTGACTAATGGTACAGAGATTACAGTAAGAATGAATGCTTCAGTGGACCCTCCTCTGTTATATAATATGAAAATATTCTTCACTGTTGATGGGCGAGAGACACTGGCTGCTCTTTGTAATATGGGTAGCCAGCAAACTGGAAAAAAAAATGATAATCATTGTAAGTGTAAAATTATTATTATTATTATTGTTGTTCTTGTTGTTGTTGCTGTTTAGCACTGGCTGTAGTGATTATATTTGTCACATAATTTCTTAAGAATACAAAAGATAAATATGTACAGGATATGCATGCTGGAAAAACAATAAGAAAATGTTTTCTTTTCCAGCAGCTGATATGATGCCGATGCTTTTGGCAGCACTGGGAACAGTGGTCCTACTCCTCGTATTGACAGTGGTGGTTTACAGTTACTGCAGGAAGAGACCCCATGTGCAGGCAGAAGGTCAGAAATGAAACAGCCGCATTCGCTGTACATCAGAACTTAACAACTATACATAACTCATATAATAACCTGACTTATCTCCTTGAACTCCCTAGAGATTAAACCTGACACTGAAGAACTGACATACGCTCAGGTCACATTCAACAAGAATAAGAGCAGGAGAGAGAAGAGGGCTGAACCGGAGGTGGTATATGGGGAGGTCAGGAAATAATCTAAGTGGCAACTTTGGGACAAAAAGGACTTTATGTATGAATAAGTTTATATGCAAAGTATAGTATTAGAGATGGTCTCAAAGAGCAAAATATGTGCCATGTGAGAAAATGGAATAATTTTTGTTTTTGTTTCCCAATTTTTATTTATAAAAATGATCTTCATTCCATTTTCCTGGGAAGGTTTTGCAATTTTAGACCAATTACTTGATGTGGTTTTTGCATCACAGAATGCTCATCCAGTTAATAAAACAAGCCGTACTTTATTAATTGCTCTCCTCCTTAATTTTCGCCCTGTTTTTCTGAAAAGGCCAGTTAATCCCAGCTCAGGGCCCCCCCCACCAAAGTAAAACGCCCCCACGACCTGAGCAGGCTGACGGCCACAGCACGCCTACCCTGTAATATGTCCTGTCAGCCACACGTCCTGCTCCACCAGCTAAAGGTACAATGACCCACATAGCACACTTGGTGGAAAGCGCTACTGGCTGGACTCACTGCCCTGTGGCTGCCCTGCTGACAGCAGACGTGTCTGTAGAGCGCTGAGGGGCAGAGGAACACAGCTGGCTGCGCAGCCAGTGCCGGAGCTCTCTGGGCTCCTACTGGCCGCTGATGTGGCCTGGGGGGGATCAGACTGGGATGCCGGCTGAAGGACGCCCCCTGCTGGTGAGGGGCAGAGGAACACAGCTGGCTGAGCCACCAGTGCCGGTGCTCTCTGGGCTCCTACTGGCCGCTGATGTGGCCTGGGGGGGATCAGACTGGGATGCCGGCTGTAGGGGATCTGAGCCGCCCAATTCCAGCGCTCTGTGCTGCTCCCCCTGACGGCAGCGGTCAAAGTCTCTGTGGTACCAGCACCCTGATTTTACCTTTTCTTTGTTGCGTTACTTTTGGGTTGAAATGCCTTCTGTTATTTTTGAAATAAAGACTAGCTAACAGTTAACTGTTTCGGTGTAAGTTTTTCTCACCTGCTTAATGTACTGTCCTCAAATGACAGTTACTCTTCTTTCAACACTATAAGTAAACCTTCAGATCAACATTGCATAGATTCACAGCAGTATGTAGGTTTCCCATCACTTTTACACAAAACGGTGAATCGGTTATTGTAATTGTGTAAGTGCTATTGTCTTGGTCTTCAACATATATTGCTTTTCTGTTGAATTTCATTACTCTCATGTAGGGTCAGACTAAGTTCTCTGGGAGCCCTAGACTGACATGGGTAAGGGCCCCCCTAAGTGGGGCATTTGAGCTTTTTTGCCCCTGAAAGAGAGACAAGAGGGAATTAAACACAACAGAACATCAATAATATGCTAGTCAATGGGCAGGGCCCCAGCACCTAAGCCCTTACATATATATACACAGTATAACATAGAAGCAACACCTGAGGGCAATCAGAGCAGGATAACTGATAATTATGAGACACAATAGGACAACACAATGGGCAAAGCTGACAGTACTCCCCTTTAAACACTACCACCAGGCAGGTGACTCCTTCCAGGCAGAATGGGCCGTTCATATCTGTTATCCACCTGGCATCCCCAGATTACCGGCCTGCAGAATCCCTGGGACTGGACTAACACATCATTTAGGATTCTGACTTAGTGTCCCTCTTCCCATCCCCTCTATTTCCCGTGCCAGCATTTAATTGTGTTTGCTTGCTTGCCTGCAAATAAAAGCATTTTAAGAGTTGAGTTTTGAGACAAAGATGTTTTTTTCTCCAATTATGGAAGCTGGAAAAAAATGTAGTTCTGTGTTGCTATCAACAGTACACTACTGCACAAAACAGGTTTTCTACAACACAGTTACAAAGTAACTGAAACTGCTTTACTTGCCTAGTTGCCCAACTAGGTCTGGGATTATGGCTCCCCTAGTGGCCTCTCCATGAATTACCTTCTGGATTGTGCCACAAAAAAACTCAAACTGCAACACAAATATTTTAAAAATGAAGCTCGGCAAATAAAATGAAAGTAAATGTTTTTAGCTATTGAGGGATATAATGGGATGAGCTTTATATACCGCATTGCAAGAGACAGCCTTATATACTGTTACATAAGTAAATGTACAGTCTTAATTTATCAGGTGCATTTAGCAATAAAAGGTCAATAATAAACAGCCAGGCAGCATAGTGCAACACAATGCAAATAATTTATTTCATTCCACAGAGAGATAATATTATGGAGCAGGGAATACCATCCCAAATGTCATTTCCACAGAAACTAGCCCCCCACTAAGTGATCTATTAGTTGTTTCTTGAATGAATTTGTGACGTTGATGGAATTCCCTGCATTTTGAACATAAGGTTGTGAATTTCTGAAATTCCTTGAAATGCTACTTTTAATTGTCCTTAATTTATCAAGCATTTGAGGAATAGTGGGCATCTCTGCTGATGGAAACACAGATTGTTTAAACAAATAATTAAAACTTTTTTCATATACTCTTCTAATTAGGGATTTCATTGTTCTTTCCTGCACAGTTTGGAATCTGGTGAAGATAGATAAAAAGCACTGCAGACAGAACCCATTTCAGCATTTAATTGTTTTTTCTCACATACATACATAGACAGACTTTACTTGATGAGCAGACTTTTCATAATATTATTGCTTCTGGCAATGAATTGTCGCTCACTGATTTGACAGACGTTTTTAAGAGTAAATCAGCTCCAAGGGTAGACTTGACCCAACTGTAATCAGCTATGCCCCGACTGATTCCCACCTCTTCCATCACTGTAGTGCCCAGTCACTGATGTCACAAAAGACAGTATTGGCATTTATAGACAGTTTTTTGCATTTCTAATACATTGTAGCACCGGCAATATGACTCTACATAGCAGAGCCCATTAACAGAGCAGCGCTTGTCTGGAAATGTGTAAACAGCCCCTTTTTTGGGTTATTGTGAGCTGTGTTTCCAGTTGTAAGGTGTGCCCTTATCTGAGTTATGCGTAAACCCTGTCTGATCCCCGCATGTCTCTAGTTACTGTGTAAACTACCCACCGTGTGTGTATGGTACCATCCAGTGTTAGACCTTCCTGTGTTTCCCCAATTTATGCAGTGTAGTAGCTGTTTGGTGTCTGTGTCAGTCCTTAAAAGAGCTTTAATAAAAGGGTGTCCATTACCCTTAAAATAAAACGCCACCAAGACGCTTCAGTCTGCCACACGCTACTGCGTCTTTAAATATTATATCTGCACAAAATTGAAGATCATCACTAGAGTAGTACAGTGTAAAAATGTTTGATCAGCTTAAAAAAAACAAGTAACTGATTTCATCACCTTAAGTGTTTGGTATTGTGGGAAATCATATATTTTTAATTATATTGTAGCACTTCATGCTGAACTGGTGCCAACTCTGTAAAAAATGTAGAGTTCTCTGTATTTGTCATGTATTATGGTGTTATTATGCTGTATGTAATGTCATGTGTAGTGTTAATGTTAATTGTTGTAAATAACCTGCGCGTGTGTACACCCACCGGGGACAGGACGGCTCGCACGCTGGGCAGTGTGTTGGTGTACTGGTTGGGCCTGTCCTTCTGAAGCGGCCCACGCCTGCATAGTGCGTCCTCAAGCCGCTCCTGCCAGCACAGCGGTCACCTGTCTGACACGACATCAGACGGGCAGGCGCCACTGAGAACTCCTATTACTCACCGGCCATCGAGGGCTTCCCGCTCACCACCTGCGAGGGGCCGCAGCATGACCCCAGCTGTGCCCGCGGCCGACAGAGGTAGCAGGCTAAGGTCACTCCGGTCGGCTACGAGCAGAATGGGACGACCAGCGGGAGCGGAACCGGCAGGACCGGGAGCAGCCGCGCGGGTCCGCAGAGCAGGAGCGGCAGGAGTTGGAGCGGCTGCAGGGGAAACCGGCCAGGTGGGGGCAGGAGGGCGACGGCCGGAGGCGGCCAGAAACGAGGAGGCGTGTCACAGCTCGGAGGCCCGGCCGGCTCTGGAGTGCCGCGAGCTGGACGGAGACGATGGGCAACTGCGGGAGAACATAGAGAAGGGGCGGCGCGCCCTGGGGAGGCTGCAGGAGCCGCTGGTTGACCTGCAGTGGCTGCATAAGTCCACCAGACTCAGGGAGCGGGGAAGCCAGCCGGAGACGCAGTCCAGCAGCCCAGAGCAGACGCCCACCACACTGCGCAGAGGAGCCGCACCCCAGAGCCTGCTAGCAGCCCAGCATACTATAGTTGCTTGATTCACAGGCCTTATAAGGCCTTGTTTGAAATCAGCTTCCTCGTCTCCTTTGTGCCACTGCGATGCTTCTGTCTGCCAAGCGCTGCAATGTTTTCCTGCCAGTATGTTATTACACTACACTACTGTGTTTTGTATCTTGCCTTTTCTCCCTTACTTGCTTGCTATTTCCACAGTTTTGCCTTTTGACAGAGACTGACTGGCATTTTTTCATATTGTGCCATCAGGTTAGTTAGGTCAAAGCAAACACGGGGTTTTCTGGAATGACACTGGCATGTGTCCTTGGCTGGAGAAGCTAAGAACACTTTATCTTTGTAGAGGGCTCCAGACGGATTCATTCTTTTCCTTTGTTTTCATACTTCCACTGTATATATCTTACAATAAGATCCAGCAAAAAATGGTAGAAAGACTTATGGGCCTTCAAAAAAATAAGTTATCAGACCATTTGTCTCAGATAAAATTCCTAGAATTCCTTCAGCCAAAGAAGTCACCATACACACGTGCAAAGCTAGTAAAAATGCAACCTAATACTGCAACGTGCTTACAGACTAATGTCTTGGCAACATTTTCAAACTCGGATAAGCGAGTGCTTTGCTAATTTGTGTAATATTTACATTTTCACGTCACAGGGCACATTCAGTACGGCTTGGTGTTTCTCGTATTCTTCATTTCTTCTGCCGATGAAACTTAACTTGTTTCATTGCCAAGGTAACAAGAATATTTTTAAAACTGCGTGAATCACGCACTACCCTCTTCAAGAAACTATGCTTAGACTGAAACCTCATGCTCCTCAGGTCAACTCATGGACCAGAGAAACAAATCAAATTGTGGTAATGCTCAATGAAATGTTTTGGCCGTGTCAGGGTCTGTCCCTACCAGTTGTAGCTCGTTACATGTAATTCCTAGTGCTTGGCTTATTATCAATGATTGACACCTGTATCTCATCTAGTCCTTGTTATCAGTGTATATACTGTATGTTCCTGCCTATGTCTTACCCATTAGTCCGGTCATTGTAGGTGTTAATGTTAGCCATTGGCGTGCTGGTCTGTTTGAGTTGCCCCTGACTCCTTTTCTTGTTACGCCTGCCTCCTGTTTTGGCCCTTTGCAGTTCTTTTGTTTCTGTTTAGTTGTGTTTTGTCATACTTATAAACCCCTTCAGTTCTCCCCAAAGGCTGCGTCTGGGTTGTCCCTCCTTTTGTAGTGACAAACTTCAGTTTTTCCCTTTGGGAAGACGTCTTGAAGCAGATGCCTTTGTCCAGAAATAATAATTCCAGGTAGTTCATTGCTTTCTGTTTTAATTTTTTTCTGTATTTTCCCTTTCTCTCTTACAACACAAGAAATGAGTCATGCTGCGTTCCATTTGCCTCAGAGGTCGGAAGTCAGAAGTAGGAATGATGTCTCACCCAAGTTAATCCCATTCCAGTACAACATTTAGCAATCCCAGGGACATATTTCATAAAGCAGGATTTATTGCTTAGCCAGACAACTTGTCGGATTTATGGTACCCCAGTTTAAATTAGCTTTATCTTTGTTCGCTTACGTTTAGCGCATCTTAAATCTGACTAATTTAAGCCCCAGTTCTAGATAGGTTCATTGTTAGCCACTGTTAGCCATACCACTCGATAACACATTGCGCGATAGTTTGTGCATAAAACACTGTAGCAACATGTCCACAGATAGTGGTTGGGCAGTTTTGTGTGTATGACTGATTTAATGGGCCACAAATAAGGCATAAGTGCTAATAAACATTATAAAAGTACAGCTTTAACTTCTGTTGATGAAGGGCGCAGCCATCTTGAATTCTGAGGTTGGGCTTGTGTAGATCCCTCTAACTTCACAAGTTGGGATTCAGACTACAGGGGGCATTCCAATTGAAATTTTCGACAAGGAACTTGGAATATCCGAGTTATTAGTTCAAATGGAACACAGTATGAGTTTCAGTAACATCCAGTACTCCTGGCCATTACCACCAAATTTTGGCTGAGGCTGCATGGAAAAGTATGACTCGCACTAATAAGATATTCAAGTGTAAAACATCTCTAAAATAAGTTTGTGTAAACAAAAGCTCAACCCATATGGCATAAGAGTGAGGCACCCTGCATAAGAAAATCATGTAGAAGATCTGGATGAAACTTTGTTACAACCTGAGGAAAAAACAGCTGGTGATGCAGATCACATCCAGCTTTCACATCGACAAAGATTCTGTCCTGATTTGCAACAAAATCATCCTGCAAAATAGTCTAGGTTCATTTCCTAATTGAAATAAACTTTCTTAATGTAACTTAAAGTGGCTGAACAAAACTGACAAAATGTGTCCACCTTACAGATCCCCCAAAAACCAGAAAGAACTTGTGCACCAAGACAGTAAAATCAGTTCATTGATATTTCAGTCAATTTGGCTGACATACAAACCTTCTTGTTCAAGAATCTTCTTTAAATCCACACCACTACCCATGCCAAAAAGTGCTAGCTGCACCATCACTACTGTGAAATTCTGATGGCCGACTGATAAGATCTCAGAAGACAGCTGTCATGTTTATACCAGATGTACCAAGTTGATTGGCAATCTCAAAATCATCTATGCACAAGCCAAATACCAATCCTTAAGTATTTGCTATCAAGTTTATTTTCTTTGAAGGATGATCCATTGGGATATTCTGTGTGCCTATTGTATTGCATGTTTTCTCTAAAAAATAAGCTGCAAAGCTAATGAAACCTTTAGTATAGGAACATAAACAAATGACTTCTTCCTTATTTGGCTGAATGCAGACTCAGTGGGTTCTACAAGAGCAAATGATTTTTTAAAATAAGCTGTTCTTTCATGATCCGTGACAAAGGATACTGCTTCTCAATTTTTTTTTTAATTGGTTGCTGTTGTGTATGATTCTCGAAACGTTTTGCGGTTGCATTTCTCCGAGAACAAGTTCTATTGTCGGAGAGTTTGAAAGTGACGCACTTTTTTATGCTTTCAATTATCGGCCGCACAGCATTTCATAACACATGGATGACTCTTTGAATGTATAGCAAAAAACAGAAAGGTGGTCTTGCTGAAAGGAAAAACACACTGCTTTATGCAACTGGAGTATTTTATCTCCAGTATTCCCAGATGTTGCAGATCCCCCGAAGAAGAGTATTGAACTGGACATTTAGTAATTATGTTCTGTGTTCCATAAGGGAGTGATCCTTGTGATTTCTTTTCCTGGGCAGTCTGAACGTGAAAAGAACATTATCTTCAAAATTGCAGCAGGAATTTGAGCACTTGATGATTTTGTGATTCTTTAAGTGTCTGCTCAAGTGAATAAAAAATCATTTTGAAATTTCACTGTTAAACGACATAATGTAGATTTTCTGTACTTAGACATGTTTTCAGAGCTCCCGCAGTACAAAGTGAGCTCAGTCCAGGTATAAATACTGCAATGTTCTGTCGTTAGATGATGCCAGAGTTTTAATCTGCAGTGCTTTGTAGGAACATCTTGTTTTTGATGGGAAAATTTGCTGCATGGGAACTATAAGCAATGTGTAGAGGGACCCATTAAGTTCCTGAAAGAACAAATTTTCACATTTATGTTATTCAATTATGCTAACCCAGTTCTTTGAACAGCCTTGACTGGATGCAGGTGAACACAAATAAATCCTTATGCAATATCTAGTTCTAGAATTATGGCGATGTGGAATAACCAATGATTTGCTTTCGCTGGGGTGACATTTCTGGGTCACATGATCTGATTCCCAATATTATAAAACGAACCGAATGTTAAAGCTCACTTTTTGCTGCGTTAACAACTATAAACATCAGGATGTTTTTTTAAAAAAAAAACAGACCGCTATAGAATATATAAATTCTAAAAATCAGTCATTGCGACTGCTATTAACTTACATTAGCTTGCCATCCATGGATTTCTAGAAAATTCTAAGAATACGTATTTGCCGGTAAAAGGATCACTAGCTCGACTATCCTTACGTAAACATTAAAATCTACCTTCAAAATGATACATTTTTAAGATATTTGCAAATTATGTTATTGTATATGATGCTTAAATGATGGATAACCACCTCACTCTGCCCTCCACTCGTGAATTTCAGTGGATTTGTAAAACACGTCTGAACCATGCAGTCCACACGAGACCAATAAAAAACATATAATGAACATTTTATATTAGATTCAAAAAATGTGATGAAAATAAAAAAAATAAACACAATGTCTCAAAACGCGTCATCTGTTAAGTTAAAAATATTTTTGTCATCCCAGAACCTTCATTAAAAATTTTAATTTTGAATAAAGACATTATAAAGTCACTGCTGAGCAAATACAGGCTGTAAGTATCTGTTTTCCGGGTACCTGTTCCAAGCCTCTGCCCGTCTCCATCTCCCCCCACAGCAGAAACCCGCTACTCCATCTCTGGAACGCATGTACTTAAGTTTCTAATGAAACTGAACGTCAGACTGCTCCACACAGCTCAGTTACCCTGTAATTGTATTTGTTTTTTCACAGATAAACCGACGAATAGCATTTACCGGCAACCACGTGTTTGCCAAGTATGAGAGAGAAAATTATAACTACGGAACACTGCAGCATCAGCCATTGTTTCAATAATTTTCTCTGACAGGCTAAACCACAGCTAAATTCATCATTTGTGTGGTGTATCACGCCTGTTACCGTACGTTTGAATGATTTCTGTATTTCAGGTGTTGTTCTTCCTAAAAACCGTAACATGAAATTAACATAGGAGGCTTATAATTAAGTTTGTCATGTCTTGAAACAGAATGTAATTTGACGCCCCATGAACATTTTGTTTTCCGAAATCCTCTGACGTCACTGGGAGACATTTCTGTTAGTTTTATTGTGAGTCTAGGGAATAAAATATATGCGCTCTGCAAGTCGTGAGTGTTTTGCTTACCTCTTTTTAACATACCATCTGCATTTCTTTTCAGTAGAATCTGCTGTATTTTTCTTAAAAGGCATTTTAGTGCAGCCTGAAATGCTTTTGTTAGTGTCAAGTGGAGAGGGTGGTCAGCACACTGTACAGAGAAACTATAACATGCCATAACAAAACAGAAAAAAAACGTAATTTAGTTTATTTATCAAACATAAATATATTTATAGCTTTACTTGTATCAATATCCAAATACACCATACATTTCAGAGATTTAACAAATCTTAATAATAACACAATAATTCGCTAAATGAAAAATGAAAATTACAGAAACGGTTTTGAAAAAATGTGCCTATAAAACATTCATTGTAATGTATTTATTATGGAATTTATTACATAATCATTTCAACTCACGAATAAATGTAACACCTAGCTATTGTTTAAAAACATTTTCCATATTTTCAATGTACATTACTTGATGGGTTTTTGAACAATTTCCCGGTGATATCAACTAAAATCTGCCACAAAGAGAACGGAGACTTGGACGTGTGCGGAGGAGGGCGGGACGCAGCAGAAGACAAAGAGAAGAAGACAGGGAAAAAAATGCAGCAAAAAGATGATGAAGCTGAATTGCTCGAGCCGCTGCACGCGACCAACAAGGCGAAGAATGCAGCATGAAAAACATGTCGAGTTTGATACTCCAAAGACCCATTTTACATATTACAAATGACAAATATCAGCATTAGCATCATCGCCAAGACCACAACAATCACATTATTATTATTATTATTATTATTATTATTATTATTATTATTATTATCTCTACAACTGTCAACTTCATTTATGCCATACGTACGCCAATCACAACACTTGGGAAAAACCTTGCAATTCTCTGTGCTGTTGTCTGCCCTTCAGTAAAAAAAAAATAGAAAAGCAAAAAAAGAAAAAAAAACATACTACTTCATTCACCCGGCTCCATTCATTCATCAGAAGACTGCAACGTAGCGAAGACTCCTGGTTCGATCGAGAGGAAAATTCTTATCAATGGAGGAGCTTACGTCAATAAGAAGCCGTGACGTTTGGTCACATGGGTGGATTGGGTTTACGTATATAAGGTGGAACTGTCCTGGGTGCTGAAAATATCTTTGCGCTGACGAATCATCTCCTGGTCGTTCCGTATATGAACATCAGAAACAGAAATAGTTCAACAAAATCGTAGTTTTATATGTAATTATTAATACTTGAACAAATCAGCTAAAAGGAGAAATAAATAATTATTAAAGAGAATTAAAAACAAAATAACTTCAAGGGAGACCGACGTTTTCCTACGACGTATTCCAGGTAAGTAATCAGTTACATTTGTAGCACTTTAATGATTGCTAATAACAAAGTAACAGTAATTATTATTATTATAAAAACTTGGTTGAAAACACAATAGAGAAATGTAAAACTGTGTTTATGTGATGAAGAACAGTTTGGACTGTATTCATCGTCCGTTGTTTTGTATAAGAAAATTGGTTTCAGTTAACATGCTTTGAAAGGAGGTGAATGAATAAATAAGGCTGCACGATAAACAGAGAGGAAAACAAGGACGCCAGACAGGGATAGAAGGGTTTAGAAGAGACTGAATCGGGGAGGAAAAAGGAGAGCATGATAAGGGGCGGAGTGTAAAGGCAGACGTGTACTGCTATAATTAGTTTTCTGAGACAAAGATCATTCTCGTGATGTTTATGACAAAACAATGGCGATATGAAGACACGAGGTAGGAAAATAACAGAAACTCGCACTAAGTGTTAAAGCACATTTTTTTTCTGAAGATATACAGAGAAACGAGCCAAAGTTGCTTTTCGGGCGGATTTGTGCATTTCTCGACGCGAACATTGTTATTATGCATATATACAGATGCCGATTCTTAGATAAGGGTATAATCGGGAGGAGGCATTTGCAGTAACTAGACTATAAAACTAGTCATTGTTTTCTTAAAGCGGGGTAGCCAGTTATAGAAGGGAGTCAATGATCTCTTAAGTATTAAACGTGATAACAGAGTCGCGGAGATAGCGATGGCGGTTTTTAGAGGAAATTCCAAGGGTGTGCCCTGAGTAAATTGAAAGTTACGGAGGTCCAGAACAAATGTATTGACGTGCGTTAGAAGTTTTCTCAGAAAACACTTTTGAATCAAATTATGTATTGCAAATTTGTTTTCAGAACAGTGACACAGATTGTACAAAACTAGTATAAATAAGAACGGTTAAGAGCTCATTGTAAAGCCCATGGCAAAAAGGTGAACTAACAATTTGGATATGACATGCTCGATTCATCTTTTGGTAAATACATCTGAAACACCTTCCCTTAGAAGCAGTTCGGGTTCTTCGACATAATGCGCCATCATACGCTTCTGGCTAGGTGTTCCAATAGAGGGGACACTAATCAGGCCTGCCTCTACTCCAGTTACACTGGACTCGTGTGACATCCTTATGAACTATTCTCATTTTAAACCCATTTAAAGCTTTTCCTATTGCATTGGTGCAGTTATTAATGGCTTTGAACGTTAGAATTATTTTATCTGATTATTTTGACTGCATTGGACTTTGTTTATTATTATTAGGTCTATTATTATTATTGACGTTGTTTATATAGCCTATTATTAAAATTTATCTTACCGAAGAGTTAGTATTTATTAGAAATCAAACCGTGGCATACACGGTTGCGCACAGTGTTGCGATGTATTTATCAGTTGTAATAAATAAGTCAAAAATCAGGCTTTGACATTACCGTCAAACTTTAATAGTGCAGTTCCGCGTGCCTATTAAGTCACGTGTATGGCCGGGCTTAATGAAACCGCATATCTGAGCAGAGTAGAGCTTCTGAGCCAATTAATGAGGCTTGGCAATGGATCTCCAATGTGCGGGCGACTGAAAACAAGCATTATCTGCTGCGGGGGGGTTTCTGACCGCGCTAAAGGAGTTTCATATCGTTTAAATAGTTAGGTTTTAACGATGAAAAAAATCCAATAATGGGACTATATGCTAATTTTGAATTAGTACTCGTGCAAATATTTTGCTTTTTAAAAAGCAGAAATTGCTATACCACAACATTTTTATTGCATATATAATGTTGTCTTTGAAATCAGCATCTACGTGAAAGTCACATGGTTCTCATTCCAGTGCATATGAGCATTTCATATATGCATTGCTATGGACTACTGACCTGGCTTCGCAAAGCCAGACAGAAGGGGGATGCATGCAAGTGACCCTCAAGATAATGCACGTTACGAAAGCTTGGTCATTTCAAAGCTTTCAAATAAACAAAATCATTTGTAAATGCAACATGGCATCTTAATATAATATTAATTAATATTAATGCTAAAATAGGGTTGGTTAACATTTGTTGACATTTGTTGATGTTTGTGCTACGCATTGAATTAGTACAATGACATAATTGCTATTGAAGCCACTTTCTCTTGCTGTGTGAATGCAGATGTTTCCCCTTCTTTCATCCTCACTTCTAGGTCCATCTCCTTCTTCAGTGTTGTTTCCCTCGTGAGGTCATGACCTGGTACAAACACAACTCAAGGGCCACTGTCGTGCTGCTTTTCCTGTTCTGCGTTACGCCACCGCTCCCCACTGCCAGTCCATTAGCTGAACAGAGACTGATCGATGACCTCGGCGACACCCCTCCGCCTTCAGAGGCTCCGCAGCTGGATGGGGCAGAAAACGCGAAGGTGCCAGATGTGACACAGGCGGAGACCGGGCTTACTGAGACGAGTCCTGAGGGTGAGGATGAGCTTTTTAAAGACGTGGATCCCAAAACCTTAGCTGCTGTTCTCCTCCAAGCCCTCAACCGCCCAGGGGATGAGAAGAAGAGCAGCAGGTTGGAAGAGAGGGAGGAGGGAAAGGAGAATGAGAAGGGGGAGGAGGCACCTCAGGGAGGGGGCAGGGACCGTGATGGGCGGCAAGAGCTGGAGCTGGTGATGGCTGCTGCAGCCGCGGAGGACAAAGAAGCACAAGAAAGGGAGGAGGAGAGAAAGAGGGAGGAGGAGGAGGAGGAACGGCTGACAGAGAAGGTGAAAAGTCGGACCACCAGTCAGACCATGCCGGTAAAAGACCAAGCTGAGCAGGAAGTCCTAAAAGAACCGGAAGCAAAAGAGGAGGAACAGCTCAGTTCCCAAGAAATGAAGAAGCTGCAGACCATGCTGGAGGGGCTCCATCACTACAGCACTACCACCAAGAGAGAGTGGGACTCGGCAGACCAGAGGGAAAGCCGTGGGTCCCACACAAGCACGGACAAAGACTTTTTGAATAATGACATTGATATAAAGCCAAAGGGATATAAGCTAGCTATGTCGAAAAAGAAAATGAAATGGCAGGAAGAACAGCAAAAACACAAGCAGCCCTTCTACAAGGGTGGAAACTTTATGGACGACTTTGATATTCAAACTAACAGTCAGGAAGGAGGTGACAAGGAGCAGGAGGAGGAGTTATTGAGCCGAGAGGAAGAGGAGGCACGGGCCAGAGCGGAGCAGGAGGAAGTGAGAAGGCAGGCAGCAGAAGCTCAGAGAGCAAAGGCTGAGGAGGAGAAACTGGCTGATATTGCGTCTGACATGCTGCTGCAGTACATGGTTAAACCAGAGGTGAAGCAGAACCAGGACCAGGCTAAGAAAGCGTTTCTTGGGAATAATGTAGCAGAAGATAAGCGCTCAGATGAAGAGGACAACAATAATGATGAGGATGACATTGACCCTCAGACTATCGACAAGCTAATAGAGATTTCAAGTAAGCTGCACCTGCCCGCTGATGATGTCGTTGACATCATCAGCGATGTAGAAAGGAAGAAGAAAAAGGATGCCCCTGAAAACCTCCCATGGTATCGTCCACTTGCCCCTCCGCCGGTCCCTGCTCCTGCCCCTTCCCCTCTAAATCCTGCCCCCAAGCAACCCACTCAGCTGAACCGGCCTTCCAAACCGTGGTTGCAGGAAAAGTTTCCAGTCAAGCAAATCAAACAAGATTTTGGGCCCAAGCCTCAGAAGCAAATTTGGACCTACCCTTCTAATAAGTTTTATCAAAAGCCCCTCCGTGGCTATTACCCAATCTATTTCCCACCTCCCAAGCCAAAACCTCGGTACTATGTAAAGCCTGCATTTTCTTTTAATAATCTTTTGGGAGGCTCTATGGATTATGGTTTTGACTTTTCCCCAAAACAAAAGTTGCGACCGTGGGCCCAACCGGCTCTCAGACGGAATTTTTACCTTCCCAAGTACGTTTTCCCCAATCCTCGGACATTCAAGCAAGTGCCAATGCCCAAACCTCGGTCACCTCCTCGCCGACGTCCACCTTTCTATGACCCACCGGCAACTCCCATGATTCTCCGAGATGAAGACTACTACAGACCAGTGGGGCAACTGGCTAAAAGCGACCAGGACCTGGAAAACTTTATTCAGAAGGTCTTCTTGAAGCGGCCTAGACTGTTTCAGTGAAGGCCAATAAAGCAGGATTTGTTGAATAAAGAAGAGAAGAAAGAAGAAGTTAGGGATAGAGAATCATAGAAAGATTGCATTTCTGTTTCCTCCATTTTGATTTGTCAGAAGCAGGAAGGGTCTACATCAGGGGTGGGTAATCTTACCCGCAAAGGGTCGGTGTGTGTGCAGGTTTTTGGGATAACCTGTAGGTCAGCTGTTCAAACCCAGATGTGAGGACTCTTCAGCCAATCAGTCCTCTAATTAGTAATCTAATTAGGGAGTTGAAGCAAAAACCCGCGCACACACACCGGCCCTTTCTGGATAAGACTGCCCATCCCTGGTCTACATTCTCTAATTCAGTTTGATTTGGTCACAGAATGTAGGATTTGTGAGTTCATTTAGTGGTGTCCTGGGCAGTTCACAACTGAATTACTAAGACACAAGCCAAAATATGGCAGCGCCCTGCTAAAACTCCACATCTTATAAAATATATAGAGTAAACAATTAAAAGGCAGTAAAACATCATAGTATAACAGGGTTCCAGAGTTATGCACAAAGAACTTCAAAACCAAAACCACTTTGATTCCTTCTTTTAACATATGTACTGTATATCTTTCATTTATTTCGTCAATATCAGTCTGTGGCAGCTTTTAAATCACAAACAAAGCCTTATTTTTTCTTCCTTTGTTTTGGAAGTTGAAGTTTAATTATCTTAATTTATTTCACATTTTGGAAAAGTATGCATACATTGGATTGCATTGCAGTGTTACACATTTAAAACAAATTACAATCACAAAGCCAGAACACTTAAAAATTGATAATCTAGGTGCCAAATCGCCAAATAAATAAATACACACTTCCCGTACATATACACCATATGTCTCCAGTACCTGTTAAAAAGTCAACCAGTTCATTTTTGATCCTTTATTGTGTTTTTCTTCACAAATCATAATCTTATTGCATTGTTAAATGTATTGCTTGTATGACTAGTGATTTCAATATTTTTTCAGTTTATATGTACTTCATGAAAGCAGAATTTTATACAGTATATATATGTGTGTGTGTGTGTGTGTGTGTGTGTGTGTGTGTGTGTGTGTGTGTAACACATATTAGGGGGCTGATTGCTTTAATGCCAGTTATTATATACAAATGATTGCCTTATCAAAACATCATCCTTACTTTTGTTATAGAAATTTTGTCTATATCCAGCTTTTCAAAGATCACCTGTGCAAATGCTACTTCAAAAACCTAAAGGTCTCATTATTTTCCTAAACCTATAAATTGATTTATTCTCAATTTATCCTGCATGGAAAATAACTTCCCATTTTTGTCTGCCTACTTATCATCCCTCATCCACATGTCACATCAGCAAAACAAGACGCCTAATTGAAAAACTTTAAGATCTGGCCACAAGCGTTCCACTGAAATATTTTTATTTTGAGCAAACATGAAGAAGAAAACAAACTGCCGATTTGAGCTGTGACTCATTCAGTTCCTTCGCTGCAGTTAGTTGATTCTGGAATCCCTCCAGGCCAACAAGATATCATTGACTGATGAAAACTGATGAAAGAGGACACGTTAGTTCCCTCTACCAACTCTTTCACACAAGTGCCCAAATCTGGGTTCTCTCAGCTACGTTACCTTTCTACATCGTAGAGGAAGATCCAAAAGGGGAGTCAGAAAATGGGACATTCTTTAATTTGACGTTTTTTTAAGAGGAAAAAAGGGAGAGTGCGATTAAAAAAGGAAAAGGGGCGTGAAAACAGATTAGTCTGCACGTTGATGTGTACCTTGCATCTCTTTTTAAAAATGTTGCTTCTCTGAAGACATTATGAGCATTGAAAAAAAATCTAAAAAAATAATTACATTTATTAGCGTATGAAGTAACTCTGTTCAGTCATGTATAAAGGAAATTTGTCGTTGATGCTATTTCTAGATGTACCTTGTATTTACCGTAATAAACATGCGTTTGCTGGATGTAAATAACCGCATGTTGATGACTAGTTTTGCTACACAAAAAGAAATAAATAAAAGAAATTATTTTTTATTAACACTGTTTAAAATTCCTTTTTGGAAAGAAACCTACTGTGCGATATTATCTGCACTGAAATCCTGCAAAGGATCCAATCAGACCATACACATATTCCACACTGAATCTGGCACCTCAGAGCATCACTGGGGAATCACCCGCATTGAGTTTCATTGTAACTTACAATGACAATAAATGCATTGTATTCATTCTATTCTATTCTGTTAATGAGACTAAAACTTGAGACAACTACAGCTTTCATTGACTAGCATAAAATATACCATAGAGTCAAGAACAAGATGGCAAGTTATAGCAAAAAATGTGAAATGCACACAGTTATGTACTTACCATAAAACGTTGTGTACTTGTCCCTAAACATTGATTTCACTGTAGTTCACAAGCCTACACCTTTTACACACACTTCATACAAACCCACTCTCAGCTCCCCTGCTAGTTATCAGTGACTCCCATTTCAAGTTTGTCCTTTTGCCTGATGCACCATGTTCCTCAGGAAGGGGGCGGGGGGGGGGGGGGGGCTAGGGGCTGGGGGGGGATTCTAGCCAGTATGACCC